>JABTXL010021306.1:15031733-15165767 GCA_025134845.1 Neodon shergylaensis
GAAGGAAGGAAGGAAGGAAGGAAGGAAGGAAGGAAGGAAGGAAGGAAGGAAGGACAAAAGGAAAGGAGGGAGGAAGGAGAGAAGAGAAGGAAAGGAGGGAGGGAGGAAGATGAGAAGGAAGGAAGGAGAAAAGGAAAGGAGGGAGGGAGGAAGGAAGGAAGGAAGGAAGGGAGTGGTACTAGCCTTTAGGGTGACCGTGTTGCTCTCCTTTCCTTGTGTATGTGGGGAGTGTGCATATTTATGTGTGTGTTGGTGCACACGTACATGCATGTAGAGACCTGAAGTCAGCCTCTGGTATTGTTTCTCTGGAGCCAAGCAAACATCATATTTTTTTAGACACAGGGTCTCTCACTTGCCACGTAGGCTAGGTCTCAGGGGTCTGACAGTTTCATTGGCACTGGGATTAGAAGCTCACCACCATGTCCAGCTTTTTATGTGGCTTTTGGTGTATAGAACTCAGGTCTTCAGGTGGCCGGGCAAGCACCTTTCTTACTGAGCTATCTCCCTAGGCCTGAGTGATTAATATTGTAAACAGACTTGCTGCAAACTTTCTTAGTTCAAATGCCTGCTTTCTGATCGCTGTTGGTCTGAGTGCTCTGCAGTGTGTGTGTGTGTGTGTGTGTGTGTGTGTGTGGTACCGCTGATCATCAAGTCCTCTCATGGGACCAGGATTCAGTAAGGATGTTATCCTAAAGCCTGTCATTATCCTCCGGTCCCTTTGAGACATGCGGGGATCTTCTTATCTTCCCCGAGACAGACCCCTGAAGTCATAACAGCTTTCTTCCTAATGGGAATCATGGAGGTGAATGCTAAGGTGGTTCTCTGTGTGCTGATAGCTTCCTTTGTTTCACATTCTGCTTCCTATGAGAGAAAAGGTCATTCCTGGAAATATGGTTGCTTTTGATTGGAGCCCACGATGGCTCTGAACCCCCTTCAGAGGAGTTCAGAGGTACACCAAATGTGTACTCTCTGAGTGTCCTGTTCTGTTCCTTTTGCTGTGATACAATCCAGTGAGCAGAACTTGCCTCCAAGTCCATCATGGTGGGGATGTCAAGGTGGCAGAAGCCTAAGCAACCGGTCGGTCACATCCCATCCACAACGAGGAACACAGAGCCGTGAATCCTGGCTCACCCTCTCCATTGTATACAGTTCAGGATGCCAGCCCAGGGAGTGATTTCACCCACGGTTAAGATGAGTCTTCTCACACTGATCAGTGTAATTAAGACAATCCCTCACAGGCTTGGCCACAGGCCCGTCTCCCAGGCGAATCTGGATGCCAGCCTCTCCCTGAGCTGGAATAATTTGGCTGGCTTAGCCCTCATCTTACACCTAGAATGTACCATCTGGGTAGTTTGGACTTTTCCAAAGCAAAGCCTCCTACCGAAGGCCTGGTCTTCGCTCTAGTTTTTGCTCAGGCCTGTCCTGTGACTTAACCTGTCATCCTTCATCAACCTCATCAGTAAGGTTAACTGAGGAAGAGGATGGGACTTCCTGTCTGAAGGTTTATGCGTAATCTTGTCAGCAGTTAAGATCAGTCTCTAAAATGGTCACAGAAAACACCCAGAAGGTCCCCTTTTGGCTATGGCACCCTGCTAACATAGCCAGGGAAAGTCCCCTCAGATCTGAGGTGATAATGGGTGGATTATCTAGAAGGAAGTGCTGCTTCATGTACTGGCGGGGATGGTGCTCTGATGGTGGGTGCTCCATCTTGCTCACATTCAGTCCCCAGGCCTGAGGGAAGCAGGTACTCAGTCTATAGAGGGAGGATGCCATTCCACTGGCTACCATTGTGCCCCCAAGACAAGGACATGTAGCCATCAGATATTTTATTGTCCCCCTGTGGTCTTGTCTGTCTGTTTTGTTTTTGTTGTTTTTTTGTTTTGTTTTGGTTTTCTTTTCTTTTTTAAAAAATATTTATTTATTTATTATGTATGCAATATTCTGTCTGTGTGTATGCCTGCAGGCCAGAAGAGGGCACCAGACCTCATTACAGATGGTTGTGAGCCACCATGTGGTTGCTGGGAATTGAACTCAGGACCTTTGGAAGACAAGGCAATGCTCTTAACCACTGAGCCATCTCTCCAGCCTCATGGTTTTAGGTTTTCTGAGACAGAGTTTCTCTGTGTAACAGTCCTGGCTGTCCAGGAACTTTGTAGACCAAGCTGGCCTTGAACTCAGAGATCTACCTGCCTCTGCCTCCAGAGTACTGGGACTAAAGGCGTGCTCCACCACCACTCAGTCCTGTTTGTCTTTCTTAATTTCTTCCTCCCTCCTTTTTCCTTCCTATTTATCTGATTTTTCGTGTGTCATGTGTATGCAGGGCATATATGTTCACATATGTATGGGCATACATGTATGCAGTGTGTATGTGAAGACCCAGGGTTGATGTCACTCTCCTTGATTTATTGTGGCAGAGTTTCTCAGCTGAACTCAGAGCTTGCCAATTTATTTAGTCTTAGCTAACCAGCTTCCTTTGTGGCTGTCTCCCAAGTGCCGGGGCTTACAGGTGGGTGCCACACCTACCCAGCTTTGCACGTCTGCTCCTTGTACTTGCAAAGAATATGTGGTCTTTACTCACTGAGGCCTCCACTTGTTTTGTGTGTTTGTTTGTTTTGTTTTTGTGTCTTGTTTTTTTGAGGAAGGATCTCAGGTAGTCTAGGCAAGCCTGGAACCCTTTATGTAGCCAACGATAAACTTGAATTCCTGATCCTCCCACCTCTACCTAATTGGGGATTGAAGCTGTGACTTTACATGTATTAGGAAGCATTAAACCAACTGCACTGTGTCCCCAGGCCTGACTATTGTCTTCCTCTGAGCAGGTGCATGCAAGTAGTGCTTGACTTGTGATCCTTTGACCTAAATATTGGAACGTCAAAGTGGCGTGAGAAACCATGTACCCATACTGTTTTTGGTTTTCAGTGTTGCGTTCCATAGATTGCATGAGATACACACCTCATTGCAAAGTAGGTTTATGTTAGTTGGGTGGCTGTGCTCAACAGTAGGCCAAAACAAATGTTCTGAATATGATTTAAAAAGACTAAGCTATGCTGGGCGGTGGTGGCGCACACCTTTAATCCCAGCACTCGGGAGGCAGAGGCAGGCGGATCTCTGTGAGTTCGAGGCCAGCCTGGTCTACAAGAGCTAGTGCCAGGACAGGCTCCAAAGCTACAGAGAAACCCTGTCTCGAAAAACTAAAAAAAAAAAAAAAAAAAAGACTAAGCTAAAACTACATTGCTTGGCTGGTTTTAAGTGTATTAAACACGATTTCTACTTGATGATATTTTCAGTCTGTGAGGGATTTATCATCCCAGTGGAAGTAGGAGAGTCTGGATCTTTGTCCCAAGAGTTCTTTAAACAGGACACGGGGGCCCCCTGTGTCAGTTTTCTATCACGGTGACAAAATGTTTAACGCCATGACTCTAAAGAACACATACCTGGGCATACCCATCAACCTGCCTGCAACCTCTCCTCAGCCCTCCTTGCTGAGAAACCCCAATAGAGATCACAGGCCCTGTCTGTGCTGTTATCAGATGGGAGAGGAACACCTTCACATCAAAACTCTGCCTTTGAATTTTCGTTTTGCCTCAGGACGGCAGTGAAAGTGAGAACCGCAGAGAAGCTGCCAGCCAGCTGGGTGCCTTGGGTTTCCTGTGCAGCAGGCATGCGATCCTGCGAGGTGCAGCTTTTGCTCCAGATAGCTGGGGCAAGAGGTTGGGGTGAAGCTTGGCCATAGAACGAATGCTTAGCCTGCACTCTGGCTCTGATCTCTGGCACCTCCAACATAAAGCTGGAGCAAAATGACCCAAGCTGTGCCTCTGGCGTCTTCCCCTCCTCAAAGTCATTTATGCTGCCACACTGATCGTGAAATCCAGCCATGTTTGAACAACACAGGACCCTCTCCCCTTACCGCCTTAGCGCTCTCTGAAGACGCTTCCACCTTCTTACCCAGTTCTCGAGCTGTATGCACAGACGTGGCTCCAAGCTCGCCATGACTTTCTAAGTTCAAGTTACGCAAACACAAAGTACAGAGTGGCCCCGGGACTCTGCCCTCCCCTTGGGCTGGCTGACATTTGGTGGTATATCCTTCCATCTCCTCTGTACCTTGCAAAACACGCTTCCTGTTTTGAACGAGGTCTAGAAGGGGGACAGCCCTTCCACACCTGTGTCCACACACTCAGACGCACACTTCCTCCAGTGTATTTGTACAACTTTATGGTGCTTTGCCACATTTGTCTTCTGGGCTCACGGCTCCCAGATTTTAGCCTAAAGCACACGGAGCCAGACGTGAGTGGGTATTTCGTGGAAAGCTACCTCAGTGCGGATGCTGTTCCTGATCGTGTTTTGTTATGACCACGTTGCTAACTGTGCTCCTCCTTCACAGCAGAATGGAAGCCAGGGAAGGAAATCAGCTGACTCAGGAGCCGGAGTGAGAGCAGCCGTCGTGCACCCTCCACCCCAGCCTGCACCATGAACTTGCCTTCACCTTCTGCGCCTTGAGAGCCACGGGAGGGCTACCTTGCTAGAGAGAGATGGCTTTCTTTACTCCCTGGAAGTTGTCCTCTCAGAAGCTGGGCTTTTTCCTGGTGACTTTCGGCTTCATATGGGGGATGATGCTTCTGCACTTCACCATCCAGCAGCGAACTCAGCCTGAGAGCAGCTCCATGCTACGGGAGCAGATCCTGGATCTCAGCAAAAGGTACATTAAAGCGCTGGCCGAAGAAAACAGGAACGTGGTGGATGGCCCATATGCCGGTGTCATGACAGCTTATGGTGAGTGTGGAGGCACGGGGATGGCTTGCTCCATTGGGCGTGCCTCGACTTTGGAGGGACATGTGGTCTTGTTACGGTTTGAGGATTCTCTGTTCTCATGGGCAGTGATTATATTTGGTTTTGTATGTCTATCCTTTTCATCTCTGTATTTATATATGCGAGTGTGGATATGCACGCCAGGGGATAATCTCAGGTGTGAGTCCTTACATTTTACCTTGTCTGCACCAAAATCTCTTCTTGGCAGCCAAGCTAGCTGCCTCCTGACCCTCGGGGAAATTTTCTTGTCTCTGCCTCTCGTCTCTGTATAGACACACTGGGATTATACATGCATGCTACTGTATCTAGCTGTATGTGGATTCAGGGTAATCTGAACTCAGGTCTTCATGCTTGTCCAGCAAGCCCTTCTACTGACAGAACCACCTTCCCAGCCCACTGCTGTGCTTTTAGAAAGGTAACACAGCGCTCTTTGTGGGACTCTAAGCTCCTGTATCCAGACACCCCATCCCCAGGCATGCCGGTCAGCACACTTGAGCTCTCTGCATTGTGTCTGTAGTCAGTCCCCAGTCCATCAGCATATTTCTAGACTGTGCTCAGAGGAGTGTGTTCAGGGAATGCAGACAAACATTTTCATTATCTGTCCTTAAACAGAATGTAATTAGATGCGGGGGGGGGGGGGGGACTGGGTGAGGGGGCTGATGTTTTGGATAACATCAAGGTCAGCGTGGAGCTAATAAACTGCCCTGTAGCTGTAATGTTTGATTTCCCAGGCTTTATTGCTTGTCTTTGATTTTGCTCACTCTAAAAGAAATCTTGTCCTCATTGCTCATTTTCAGGTGCCTCAAGTTCTTTTTAAAACGACACATGAGGGCTTTCCTAGCATGCTTGGAGCCTCTCGGTTGGATCAGTGCATGGGGCACATGCCTGAAGATCAGATACATAGGGCCATCCTCAGCTACGGAGGGCCTTTGTGGCTAGCCTGACTTACATGAGACTACACACACACACACACACACACGTGTATATATTTAGACATATAAAAATAAAGTATGTATGTGAAATATATCTTATTTTTATGTTAGCAAAAGTTATGCTAAATTTAGAAAAATTGAAGGTATAAACAGAAAAACAAAAGAGGAGAATCACATAAAATTATGCTCTGCAATAAACATAATCAGCGTTTGGTGTATATTCTGATAGATTTTCCATCATCATCATCATGTGTGCATGCCCATCCATTCGTGTATCTGGGCACACGCACCACTGCACATAGTGGAAGTCAGAGGACAGCCTTTAGGCTGAAGTTGGTTCTCTCCTTCGACCATGTGGGTCCTGAGGATGGAACTCAGGTCACCAGGCTTCCATGGTGCGTGTCCTTACTCTCTGAGCCATCTCGTCTGACCCTGATGGTGCAAAACTGCGCATACAAACACTTATGAAGTATATCCATGGCAAATGGACTTTGGGTTGTACTGTCTTGGGAAATTCGTCCTCCCAGGATGCCCTTTGGTCACTGAGGATCCAGAATGACTGGGGTTTCTAGAGGGTGAGTCCTTGTTAGTCATCAAATGGAAAACTGAACCATCCACCACAGACTTGAGTGGGCTCAGTGTTTGGGACTTTGGCTGTAGATGACAACTGTGGTGGTGTAGAAGAGCTGGTGCTTGCTTTGGGGCCCAGTCAAGGATATGACCTTGAGGAATAGCACTCTCCTGATGATTAATAGCTGTGATTGGGCAGCTGGAATACAGGCTCAGTAAATTTCAGGCACCCAATAGCTTGGTTCTGTGCTGTGTGTGTGTGTGTGTGTGTATGTGTTTGTGTGAAGAGAGGATAGCCACAGCTGAGGAGCCCTCCTGTTCTTTCTCAATTCTTAGGGTCAGAATGGTCACACCATCTGCTTGTAATATATCTCTGCGAGCTTTGTCAGCAACAGTCTTGGGGAGCGGGTAGCTCAGTTGGTAAAGTGCTTGCCATGCAACCACGAGAACTGAACTTGATCCCCAGTACCCATGTAAAACAACCAGACATGAACGGCAGCATGCACCTACAATCTCAGCACCAGGAAGGCTTGTTAACCAGCCAGCCTATCAGGACCTTCAGATTCACTAAGAGACCCTGTCTCAGTGGGGAGAGCAAACTAGGAAGGCATCCAGCATCAACCTCTTGCCTCTGTGTACATGCACACATTCACAAACACCACAGACAGACAGATAGACAGACACACACACACACACGAGAGAGAGAGAGAGAGAGAGAGAGAGAGAGAGAGAGAGAGAAACAAATATGAGGTGCCCAACCTCACAAGTCATATGACTCATTAACATGACTTATGTCGTCCATCAGTTTCAGAGATCAGTTATTGACAGAGAGAAAAGAATTGCACAGAATGTTGGTGTTGCATAAGTATGATGTAGCCTGTGGTTGATGCTGTCTTAAAGGTTTTAATCCTACATGTACTTTGTGTTCTGGTGGAAGCGCCTACTGTCCATATATCCAAAGAGTCTGGAATGTTTGGGTGGAAACTCTACTCCAAGCCACCTCCCCCATCTCTCTCTAAACTCTGCTACCTCTCAGAAAGTCCACCAAGTCCCCTCCCTCAGAAATGCTCAAGACCACTCCTACAGGGTACTTAAACTGCCCTCCAGAAAACAGACTTGTGGTCTTCTTGCCCCAGCTCCTCTCTGGGGAGCTGGAAAATCATCCAGGAGCTTTGTAGCCATTAAACCTGGGCCTTTTCTAATTCGGTTTGATTTGGTCTGATTTGGATTATTGTGGCAGCGGAGAGGCTTATTGGGGTACAGAAACCTTTCACTTTGTTATGCCCTTGTTGGGAAAGGGCAATGACTTAGCAGTGATTTCCTCTAATCACAGTTTATCAAACTTTTTCCTTGGGTGACACAAAAACATATAAGCTATATATTTATAGACTTGTGATCTTGCTAGTTGTTTCTATTATGTGTTGATAAAAAAGCTCAGAGTGCAGACTTCCTGCATATTTTAGAGAAAATATATCTGATCTTAGCATTTTAGCGCATGTGTGTGTGTGTGTGTGTGTATAATATAAAAGTAACCCAGGACTGGGGAGGGAGATAGTTTACAAGAGGATTAGGGGACCTGCATTCAGTCACCAGAAACCATGAAAAAAAATCAGGCATACTTGGTGCACTATTGTAGTCTCAGCACTGGGGAGGCAGAGAAAGCTATATCCTTGGACTTGCTGGCCAGCTGACTTAGCCCACTTGGTGAGCCCCAGAGCAGCAGGAGACCCTATCTTAAACAAAGAACAAACAAGATGGATGGTGTTTTCAGAATAACAGTCCTACACACACACACACACACACACCTACCTCTGAGTCTTCTGTTGGAATTTCAGCCATGTGTGTGTCATCGCAGGACATTGCATATCAAAGCACCTATAAGAATTATTTATTCCAACCCTTTCCCGATGACCGTCAGTGAAGTAATCTTTCTTCCCCCCCATACCAGCCAACAGTGAATCGGGAGTCATCAGCGAGTCTAACATGCTTTCCTCCCACCAGGCTGACTTGCCAATCTAAGTGGTCTTTGGGACTGAGTTTCTGGAACTTACCAGAGTGTGTGTGCTTGAGCTATGTAAGACCCGCCTGTGGTGAGGTCTACTGAGACAGGGTTTCCTGGTCCTATTGCTGTTTTAGGTTAGATAAGTCTGTATTTCAGGAAGATTTACTTACGTAGGGTTTAGTTTTCTTCTGTCACAGTTATACAGCACTCTGCCCAAAAGCAACTTAGGGAGGGAAAGGATTTATGTGGCTTACTCTTCCAGATCAAAGTCCATCATTGAGGGAAGTCAAGTCAGGAACTTGGATACAAGAACCATGGAGGAACGCCACTTGCTGGGTCACTCCCAGTCTCCATCCCTGGCTCACTCATAGTCTCATGCCTAGATAGCTTAATTATATAGCCTTTGACCTCCTGCTAGGAATAGTAACACCACAGTGGGTTGGGCCTTCCCATATCAATTAAAAAGTCCAACAGTCCCTCACAGACATGCCCAGAAAGAGAAGTTACTTGACTGAAACTCTTGCCAGGCCCTTATAGGCTTTGTTACGTTGACAGCTAAAGATCACTAGAACACGTGGTAAGCTTTTAGCAGGAGATACCAGTAGCCCCTCCCTAGTTGTGACAATCAACAATATCTCCTGGTATGAGATAATAAAGGTGTTCTAACATAGATTACTGCTGTGTGGCTTTCATTTGATTTTGTTTTGGAGTCTGGAGTTTGGTAACCTCACTGTTTCTTTGGTTTAGGATTTTGCACGTGAGTAACCAAGTGACGGTGATATTAGCTAGGGTGTGACCTAGTGCTAATCCCGGGAAGCTGGAGAGACATTCTGATGGCCCCACTTCTCCTGTAACTCGCCACCATTGGTAACATTGACAGATAGACAGCTCTGGAGGATCAGGAGTTCAAAGTCATCTTTGGCTACAGATGGAATTTTGGAGGCCAGTCTGAGCCACATGAAGTCCTGTCTCAGACAGATGCTGAGACTATGGGATGCTGTGTGGCTTAGCTGGGCTATGTGGGTCGTCTCTTGCTTGTCTGCCACAGACACAGCCCATGTCACTGTACTGCCTAGACATTTGCCCTGGAAAAATGAATAATTGATCCCCTGTGTCCAGGAATGGGTTAGCTTAAAGGGATCCCATTAGTAGATTGAATAAACTTTTGATAGGAGTGAGAGGAGAATGAGAGAGAGAGAGACAGAGACAGAGAGAGAGAGACAGAGAGACAGAGAGACAGAAAGAGAGTGTATGTGAATATTACCAAAATGCATTATGTACTTGTCTGAGCTTGTGAGAGGAGAGGAAAGAGAACACCCTCTTCTCCTATTCCCACATTGGTAGAACCAGAGGATCTTGGTCTACTATAAACAGGTAGAGTTTTCATAGTTGGTTTTAGATGGTTCCTGACTCATTAGACTCCCTGCTTCCAGATCCTGGAACAGCAGAGCTGATCATAGGCTTTGCCTATGAGCCAGGTTCACACCGCTGTTTAATGATGTACATAAAGTTGTGTTGGCAAACGGCCTCTCTCATTGTTTATAGCAGATTCACTTACTTAGAACCATGGCGACAGCAACGTCCATTTCCCACAGCTTCTGAAACATTCCAGTCCACCCTTCCCCGGTCACCATAGCCCGTTCTCTGGTCATGGCCTTCAGGGATTCAGCAGCTCCCCAGGATTCCTATGGCCTGAGGAAGTCAGCAACTTACAGCTTTTGGCCAAATCCTCCTTGCTACTTCAGTTTGTTAAGAAAACTGAGACCACAAGCATATTAATTGCTGGGGGAGATGATAGAAACTCCATCCAAGGTCGTATACATTCAGGCCTCAGCCTAGTTCATTGTTATTATAACATAAAGTATCTGTATGTGAAAGGAATGTCATTTCCATGTCAGCCACGTTTGCAGCACAGGTGAGCTGTCCTGGAATTCTTGATTCGGGCATGAAAGGCTTCAAGACCTCTTTGCGACGAAGTGTTCCCTTCAGGCCTCTTCTCCACAGTTTTTCCTGTCTTTCTATCTTGCTTTTGTTCTTAAGAAATAAGAAACAGAAAGCAGAATGAAAAGCGACTTCTGAACTCCTTCTGGGACTCGGTCATTCAGATGGGCTGCTGGAAGGTCCCCAGCAGCCTGTGCAGAACAGTGGGGACATTCATCCGTGGGGTGCAGAGGGTGTTGGCTCCTGCCTCCTCGCCACACCTGCTTATCCCAGGCCAGCACATCATGGGCTGTGCCTGTCAGGGCGTGGTAGATGCTGTCATTCACTCTAGTCAATGATGTTCTTGTTTCTGAGGTGACCCAATCTGTCTCTGACTGCTTGACCCAAATTCCCATCCCCGATGGTGCTCTCTTATCTAAGGCCAGGCCTGGGCCACTTCAGGCCTCTCTTCTGAAGATGCAGCGTAATGAGATCCGTAGTTCAGCTATATCCAGTGACTCTATCATCCCCCACCACTGGAGCGCTTAGCTCCAGGGAAGCTCCTAGTGTTGGGTCCAGGTGTCACACAGTGATGGGGGACGGACCAGCAAAGTCTGTTAAACCACAAGTAAGCTTTATTCCAGAAAAAGAAAAAAAAAACCATGGGGCACACAAGCCTATCAGCTATAGCTCTGACCACAGCCAGAGATTGGGCTTCTGTAGCTGTGGCAGTGGGGGCTGGTTTGGAGCCTCCTCTTAGGGTAAAATCAAGCAAGCACTGGGTGGGGTTAAAGAGCTTTTACAGCCTTGAGGTCAGGCTTAAAGTCACAGTACATTTTAAGTTTTACAGCTTTTGGTTACAGGACATTAGGATGTTAACTTAGGGTGTTTGGGAAAGCCTGGGGGCTGACCCAGCCCTTTGCACTGTCCCTGAAGGAATGCAAGGCAGAGAGTAGAGTCACAGTTAAAAATTAAGGGAACACAAGCAGAGGGTCCCACAGAGGCAACAGTTAGAAGCTAACCTTTGTCTGTAGGGCCTGCCTAGCAGGGAAGCTGGGAGGCAGAGACAATTGTTAAAAGTTTACCTCTGTACTCATGGCTGCCAGGATGTCTGACTTTAAGGCAGAAAGCGGTTGTTAAAGGTTAACAACAGTGGCTGCCAGCTTTATTTATTTATTTTTTCCAAAATTTGTTTGAGCTTACAAATTTCTATTTCTATATTCCTGGACTGTACCCTTTATTTCTCCATTTTATTCCTGGACTGGGACTCTTTACTAGTTCAGGCTAACAGAGCAGGGGGCCTCTCCTAGCTACCTCCCACCCACAACCCGCTTCCTGCTGCCTGGTTTATCTGTGGCCTATTTTGTCTTGGTCTCTGCCTGGCTTTTGGTTGCTGGGCTCTGAAGGCTCCGGTTGTCCACTTGACTGTCTCTCATCCTTAGAGACTGCCTGTGAGGGCCTGCCTTTGCTGGCTGGTGTGTTCCAAGCAGCTCTCTAGGCTTTGGGCATATGGTGGGGAAAGGGCTTTTCCCGCTCTTGTGGGTGCTCTATCCTGGATAACAGCAGGACAGTGTCAGAGAGCAATCACTCTTCCTTGGAAAATGGCTAAGGAGAAATTTGATTAGGAAAAAAAAAATCCTAGAGGGGCTAGAGAAACGGCTAGGCAATTTAAAGTGCTTTCTGAGCCAGGCACTGGTGATGCCTGCCTTTAGAGGCAGGGGAATCCCTGGGTTTGAGACCAGCCTGGTTTACAGAGCGAGTTCCAGGTCAGTCAGGGCTACACAGAGAGACCCTGTCTCAAAAAAAGCAAGGAAAAAAGAAGTGCTTTCTTATTTTTCCATCATTCTCACTTGCTGGCGTGCAACTACCTGTGATTCCAGCTCCAGAAAATCCAGCGCCTTCTTCTGGCCTCTGAAGGAGCCCATATTCATGTGCACATACCTACACACAACACACACACACACACACACCTTTAAATAAAAGTCCCCGAGGAACTTTTTTACCTTGAGTGGTGAGAGAAGGCACCTGAAGTGTATATGCATACAGAATATTAGGGATCACTTTGGTTGATATATTTAAACAAAATTTGTTTTTGTTAATTTTCCTGCCCTCTTTTTCTCCCTTGCTTCTGTTTCTCCTTGTCCCTTCCATTCCCCATTCCATCCCATGGCCTCCTTTCTGCTTTCATGTCACTTGAGACTGTTGCCCTTCCCGCCCTCAGCACCTCCTTTTCCCCTCATGATCCCCTTTCTAGTTTCATAGCCTACACCCATACAAACACATTTGCATATGTACATTAATATATCTATCTGTAGATATATAGAGATGATACATATATATATATATAAAGGTAAACAGAAGCGTATATACATTAAAAGCTAGACTCTTGTATATGAGGAGGACATGAAGTATTTGTCTTTCTGAGTCTACATCACTTCACTTAATACAGTAATATCCAGACCACTCATTTTCCCACAGCTGAATAAAATCCTAACATGTATGTATGCCATATTTCCACTATCCATTCATGTGTCAATGGGCATCTAGGCCAATTCCTTACTTGGCTGTTGCGAATAGTGCAAATAAGTATCTCTGTAGTAGGCTCAAGTCCTGGGAGTTGCGTTTACCTGAATGACAATAGGAGGGGTGGGTCAAGAGGGAGGTTGAGGCAGAGCTTGCCCAACAGGAGATAGGCCCACACCAGGGAGACGAGAGGGCCTGCCTGCCGTGAGGTGAAAGGCCCGATGGGAATGAATGGGGAGAGGGTGCTGTGGAAATGACTGCTGGAGGGGCCCCTGGTGCCCCTTGAAGAGACAGGGTGGGGTGCGGGTGGAAGAGGCACAGTCAGGCCGAGGGTGGAAGGGAGAAAGGGGTCAGTTCTGGGCTTTGATCAGCAGCCAGGACTGAGCAGCCCGAAGTATCAGCTTTGGGCTGGAGGTGCCTCTCCAGGCTGGATATTTATGGCCAGAATGTTGACTCCTGCGGGCACTGCACATCCCCAGGTGACTCTCGGAGCTGCAGTCCAGAGCTGTTACTGCGTCTTTCTTCCAAGGGCTCCTGTGAGAAAGGAGGAGGTGGCATGGGACAAACTGGCAAGCCTGGAAAGGTACTTTTTGGTTTTGTTTTCATTCTTTTGGGTTTTTCTTCTTGCCTCTGTTTTTTTATCAGTAGGACCAAGGAAACTGTCATGGGAGGGCTAGGACTTTCCTGGAGTCTCCTGGAAAACCGTCAGAGAGGAAACAGCCTCTGGGCTGGAAGGAACAATACATTGTTACTGCAGAGGAGATGGCAGGGGGAAAGAGGCTCCTGGATTGGCTAAGGATGCAGCTGCTGTGGTTAAGGAAAGGACTGCTTGGCGCCCTTAGAACCTAAAAATGGACCTCTAGGGCTTGGGGAGTTCCCCTCTGTGCTGTGGTGGACATTCAGCCAGACAGTTCTGTCAGAGGCAGGCCAGTCTCCCAGTGTGAAGATTGAGGAGACGGCCAGTGAGGTGTGTGTGTGTGTGTGTGTGTGTGTGTGTGTGTGTGTGTGTGTGTGAATATGGGGCTCACCGCCTTCCCTATTGTTGAAGCCTTTTCTCCCACCTCAGGCTTGAAGAAAGGATGCCCTGTCTCTTTCCACACCAGTGCCTCTGTTTCTTTTTCCTCTCAGATCCAGCCGGGCAGACCACTTACCATGGTGAGGCCCCGAGGAGCTGCCTGCCATCCTCACTCTTGTTCTGAGTCATAGAAGAGTGTTTTCCAGGGTTCTGGCCTCTGTGTCTTCTTTAGGCCCATCTTCTCAGTTTTGAAGAAGTCTGCCAGACCTCTTCACAGGAGGGCCACCCCATGGTTCTCATCCTTCCTAACTTCTGGGCCAGCTAATAGTGTGGTCTTCTTCCTCAGCCTGGTTGACAGAGACAGTGAGCACGTCTGGTCTCTGTTCAAGGCTTTGCCAAGTGCACAGTAGGAGCTAGGATGAACAGTGTCGCTCCATCCCCCGTCACCACAGGACTCTGTCTCTGCGTGGTGTCCTGACAACTGAGACTAATGTGAGAAGCACAGTCCTGTCTTTATTGAGGCAGGAAGTGGAAGGAATTCCACGTGGGCTCCACATCCAGGATGCTCCAAGTAGTTATTATGGGGGTACTTGATATGGAAACTGTTTGTGGTAAAATGTCCTGAGAGACCTGTTTCCATGTAGTATGGGGACAGGAGGGTAGGACACCGATAGGGATGGATGAAGGGGACAGCAGTCACCCACACACCAAACTTGGGGGGCAACTTCTATTGCACACCAGCCTAGTTGAAGCCCCACTGGTTACCACGCAGCCAGGGCTTCAGTGTTAGACACACTCAACCTTTGGATGTTGTGTCCGCCCTAGTTTCTGTCATGTGCGAAAACACCCAGACCAAAGGCAGTTTTTGGGAGGAAAGGATTTATTTCTGTTACAGGTACAGTCCATCACTGAAGGAAGTCGAGGCAGGAACTGGGAGAGCGTGTGCCTCATCTAGCATTCAGGAAGCCCTGGGCTCAGGCACTGCCACACAAACTAGATACGGTGGTATTTACCTGGCACCCCAGACAGGTAGAGGCAGGAGGACGTCTCAAGCCACACAGGGAGTTGGGGGCAGCAGGGACTGCATGAGACCCTGTGGCAGAAGAAGAAAACAGGCAAATGAGTAGGGTGGTGAGTGGCACTGAAAATCTTCTAAGACATCTTATTCAACTTGATACTGGGGCGTCTTCTGAGAGAGGAAGTCACTGTACTGCCTGCACATTTAAAATGGCCCTTTACACTTAGGGGATTTGGAAGAGAATGGGAACTTTTAAAGAAAATTGAGAGCATACGAGGAAATCAAACTCAGATCTAACCAGTGATGTAAATTTCTCTCATGCTTTCTTTTCTTTTCTTTTCTTTTCTTTTCTTTTCTTTTTCCTTTCCTTTTCTTTTCATAAGGCCTCACATGTCTCAAGCTGGCCTAGAACTTACTATGTATCCAAAGATAACCCTGTGCTTCTAAACCTCTTGCCTCTGCCTCCCTAATGCTGGGATTGCAGGCACATACTACTATACCTAGGCTATGTGGTGCTGGGGACCTAGCCTTTGCACGTACAGGCAAGCTCTCTACCAGCTCAGCCATATTCCCTGCCCTCCTCCAGCCTTTTCACAAGTACTGAGAGACACGTATGTTTGGGTGTATAGACACTGTATAAGAGTACACATTTCTTCTTGGAAGTTGGGGTGGTATTTATATACAACCGAAACCTCGTCTTTGTGGTGTTTTTTCATGCTGTTAAGTCACTTGACGACTACATATTTATTAACTCGTATGAATCGCCATCAGCAGTGAACACAGATGTCGAGGCAACACCAGTATTTGCCTAGTGATTGGGTCTAGCTCACAGATGGGGTAATGTAACCTGAGCTTGCTCTTGCCCTGTTTGAGTCTTTTCTAGCTCTCGTCTGGAATAAATAACAATGTATATATAAAACCATCACTGTTGTGAATGCCCTTCTACATAACAAATGCACTATATTTGGTCATTGTTGTGACCATATTTTCTTTCCATCGGAAGGTCATTTTAAAATTCATGTGAAAATACGTAATTCATGGAACTTGGCATTCCTGGCAGCTGATGGTTCTAGGAGGTCGGGGTTAATTCTCTTTTCACTGACACCTTCCTTTCTCATTAGTGCCCTGTCTTTGCCTGTTTTCTAGAGCTGTGAGCAAGGCTGCTTTGCAGCCAGATCTCTTGTCCATGCTCTGTCTTTCAGGGCAGCTGCGGCAGAAAAAGATTTGAGTTAGGAGCCAAACAGAGAAGGGAGTTATTTTTGGCAGTTTGGGTGTAAGTCCCTGCTCATTGCAAAGTCAGCCCTGCGCCACTGATGGGTAGTGTTCCTTACAGGTGGACGGCAAGCCTTGGCCTTGCCTGGAACCTTCGGCTGACCAGAGAAGTCTGCTGAGTTTCAGCAGGGTTGATGATAGCTGCCTGGTTTTGTTGTCCTCTTTGTGTGTGTGTGTGTGTGTGTGTGTGTGTGTGCATGCTCATGCTCGTGTGTGTATGTACGTGTGTGTGCACTATGGCACACACGTGGAGGTCAGATGACAGCCCCAGATGGTGTTCCTCCCATTCTTCCTCGTATGAGGCAGGGTGTCTTGTTCTCCAGACCAGCTGGTTGAATGAACTTCCAGGGATTCTCTTGTCTCTGCTTCCTGTCCTGAAATAGTCCGCAGAATGCTAGAAGGGATTGTGGTCCAGGGCAGATGGGGTCAGGGGAAGGATGTCTCTCGTGTACAGCCTTTCTTTTCTTTTCTTTTCTTTTTTTTTTTCGAGACAGGGTTTCTCCGTAGCTTTTGGTTCCTGTCCTGAACTAGCTCTTGTAGACCAGGCTGGCCTTGAACTCACAGAGATCCACCTGCCTCTGCCTCCCAAGTGCTGTGTGCACCACCACCGCCCAGCATTCCCCTGTACAGCCTTTCTTGATAATTCCTCGAATGCTGATAGGTTTGATGAGAGAAATGATGGTTTGCCATCCTCTCTTGAGGATCTGGGTCACACACCCAAGGACTCTAATCTACCAGTAGAGCCTCTGTCACTTCTGAGAGCCCTTGTTGGACACTAGTTTCAGGGTGTGTCTACTCACCTCAAATAACATAATGTACAACCCCCTCACAGGGGCACATGGAGGTGCTCTCTTCAGCACCCCGGATCCTGTGAGCCAAGGTTAACCCCCACAAAGGAATAGCAGTGCTAGCCCCTTTCCTTCCTGCTCTTTGTCGTTTCTTCTTTCTACCGTGGGCACCTGTTCCGCCGTGGTCGAATTGATGTCAGCATCTCCCAAGAAGTCCTGGCTCGAAGAGCGCCAGAACTCCTTTCCCCAGAGTTGTTCAGAATGTTTTCAGCTACTCAGTCTCATTCTCCTTATGCATAGTGAATTTTAGGGACACAGAAACTTTTGGTGGTTGTGTCAGGCTTAAAGTTTTACTGCCAAGGCTTCTGAAGAAAAAGAAAAAAATTGAAAGTATTAATAATTAGAAATTGTAATCCTGCTGAGGACACGTTTTACTGCTACCATAACTGTAAAACACTATGATAAATATAAAAGGATTATGCTAGAGTTTGGAAGGAATATTTCTGTCCTCATTTTCTTATTAAACTCTATCAAAACGAGTCTTCATTATGCAGTGTCCTTTAATAAATGGATTGCCACTAAGACTACAGCATAAACAAATATTCCGCTGTCTGTTCAGGACTGCAGCAAAGCTGGAAACAGTCTTTGCGCCTTGTAAGAAAAAAAAAGGTGAGAGATAATTTTATCACCTGGAAAGCTATACTTTGTGTGAGGACGATTGTTCTTCATGAATAGGTGATAGTTCATCTGTTTTATTCATTTGCTCATGTAAAGCATATTCACTAAGTGCTGTAGTGTTCGGCATCGTGTGTATGTGTAAAAGTGGAAGAGTCTGAGCTTTCCATCCTCTTAGCCCTGCCCCTCTCCCTCCCTCTCTCCTTCTCTCCCTCCCTCCCTCCCTCTCCCACCACACCTCTCTCCCTCCCTTCCCCCTCCCTTTTTGTTCATTAAGTATTTGTTTACAAGTACGTGTGTCTGTGTGAATGTGTACCCCATAAGTGTAGGTGCCTGAGGAGACCAAGGGTGTTGCACCTCTTGGAGCTAGAGTTACGGGTGGCTGTGAGCTGCCCAGTGTGGATGCTGGAAACCAAACTGGTTTGCTCTGGAAGAGTAGTGTAGTGTGTACTCTTCATCCCGGAACAATCTCTTCAGCCCCATCTGCCCCATCTTCTTTGTTCGTGTGCTTCTCATGAATTGTGTCTTTAAATGGGACCGAGGAGTTGGCACAGTTGGTAAAGCCTTCTCACTGAATGTGTGAGGTCCTGAGTTCAAACCCCCAAACTCATTTTATAAAGGAGGCTAGGCTTGGCAGCCTGTATCTATAAACCCATGGGTGGTGAGATGGGGGGAGCGGGAGCCATGTGGATGCCTGGGAGCTCACTGGCCAGCTAGTCTAACATATGTGGTGATGTTCCAGGCCAATGAGAGACCCTGTTTCAAATAAAACATAGAAAGTGGGGAAGGCCTCTTAGCAACAATATCTGGAGTTGTTCATTAGCCACTGATGGAAACAGATGCAGACTCACAGCCAAACATGAGGTGGAGCTCAGGGGATCCCATGGAAGAGGGGGAAGGACAGTAGGAGCCACATGGGTCAAGGACATCACAAGAAAATTCACAGAATCAACTAACTTGGGCTCATAGGAACTCACAGGGATGGAACCCACAACCAGGGAGCCTGCATGAGTCAGGCCTAGGCCTCTGCATGTATGTTACAGTTGTGTAGCCTGGTCTTCTTGTGGGGCTCCTAACCATGCAAACTGGGCCTGCTCTGACTCTTTTGCCTGCTTTTGGGGCCCCTTTTCTCTTACTGGGTTGCCTCATACAGCCTTAATATGCGCGAGGTGCCTAGTCTTTTTGAAACCTGAAACTTGATATGCCATGTTTGGTTGATATCCCTGGGAGGCCTGCCCTTTTCTGTAGGGAAATGGAAGAGGAGGGGCTAGGGAGGAGAGGGGAGTTGGGAGGGAGGGGAGACTAGGAGTAGAGGAGGGATGTAATATATGAGAGAAGAATAAACAAGAAAAATCTGGGGTTGTTCTTTGACTTCCAGATGTGTGTTGTGCAAACCACACACCAACAAGCAAACCATTTTTAAAAATCCTTTTAAGCCGGGCAGCAGTGGCGCGCACCTTTAAATCCCAGCACTCAGGAGGCAGAGGCAGACGGATCTCTGTGAGTTTAAGGCTAGCCTAGTCTACAAGAACTAATATTAAATTTTGTATCGCTTTGAAATTGTGACTTAGTATTGCTTTCCTTGGAAAAGAACTCTTTTTTCTCAGCCAGAAAGAAACCATGCCCTCCGCAGTAAAAAGCCTGGAGATGCTGAGGTGTTTAGTAACTTGACTTTAGTGCTTTTGAGGCCTCACTCTACTTCCTAGCAGAGTGAAGGCAGATGTGCAAATCAGGTTCTTACTAACTCACTTTCGTGCTTGTGTATCTGTGCATGTGTGTGTACATGGGTGTGGAGGCCACATACTCCAGGCTGGCTATCTTCCCCTCTTATTCTCTTCTATATCTTTTGTGGTAGGATCTGTCTGTGAATTTACAGCTTTCCAATTAGGCTAGACTGCTTGGTAGCCTAAAAAAAAAAAAAACAAACCTACCCATCTTTGACTCTTTTTATACAGGTTCTGGGTTTCAAACCTAGGAACTCACAGTTTACCAACTGAGCCATCTCCTCAGCCTTAAAGAAACAAAAACAATAAAACAAACTCAAGAAACTCTTGATTTATCAGGTAGTCTCTACCTCACCATCAGCTGGCTTTGCTCAGTGGCGGTGGGGTGGTGTTGTAAGCTGCACCATGTTGGGCTGCCGTATGTCTCAAGCTGCATCACATTGGGCTGCCAAAAGTCACAGGCTGCACTATGTCAGGGCTGCCATATGTTATGGGCCACCTTTTGGGGGTGACTTTTGCGGGGCTTCTAGCTGTGGTGGGCTCTTACATTCCAGTGTAGGGGTGTGAGGATTAGAAAAGTTAGATAGGAGAAACAGATAAGAATGAAACACAGAGACATAGGATGGTATTGGGAGGGCAACTCTGAATTCTAACTTCTGAGTTCGCCTGTGTTTAATTTTCCATGCACTTTTAAACTGCAATACAAAAGGGGGAAAGACAAAAAACTGCCTTAACATAATACAGAAGACAAACAGAACATTTACTTGCTTCAATACCTTGAGATATCATGTCATTAATTCATGAGAAAAACATTCTGTTGTTTAGGTAGTGAACCCACCCTAGACCAAGTATCCTGAAGGCATCCACTCCTTAGGGCTTCTAATTCAAAAGGAGCAGAAGTAGGCTTGAATTCTCTGACTTTTGGTCAGGGTGGAGTGGATCTACCTCAAGGGCCCTCTTAACGTCCAAACACCAAGTAACCACACCCTAGGTCAGAGTGTAGCCGTGGTTGTCAGCCACTTCGATCAAGCTTAAGCTCTCTGATCTTCAGACAAGGTGGAATAGGCTCACATTTCTGGGCCTCCACAGGGTGGGTGGGTGGAGATGCACGGCACAGTGGCATTGCCAACTCTGTGGGATGGCTGGGTCATGACTGAGTGAGAAGACATGGCAGAGGCATGAGAGGCGAGAGCCTGACATGTAGGTTCAGAAGCTGCACGATAGAAATGCCAGCAGGCAGATCTACAGTGGCTCTGAGGAGGGGGGCTGTCTTTAGCGCTACAGTCCTCATCTCTTGGTAGGATGCACTGAGTTAACTGGTAAAGTCAGGAGGACAAAGGCGTAGACGGAACTGATAGTGTTGTGATGGTTTGGGAAGGAACCTTCCTTCTCTTCCTCCTTCACCAAGTCTTTCCGTATACCTTGTCTGTCACAAAGTCACACACTGTTAACAGAGAGAAAAGGTCACTCTTAGTGACGACCTATTTTAGAATTTAGGGAGACCAGCTTTTCTAAAATCTATGTATTCTCTCTCTCTCTCTCTCCTCCTCTCCTCACCCCTGTGTAACAGGTAGTTGGGGCCCAGAGGTTGACATTATGTGTCTTTCTAAGTGGCTTTTGACTATATTCATTTTCAGACAGGGTCCCTCCCTGAACGTGGAGCTGGCCAGTGAGATCCAGGGAGCCACATCACCTCTCTCTGCTTCCCTAGTGTTGGCATCTATGGGCATGTGCCATTGTGCCCAGCTTTGTACATGGGTACTAGGGGCTCGACTCAGGTCCTCGAGCAAGTGCTTGTCCAGCTGAGCCATCTCCCCAGCCTGAGAAGATCTCCTTAAGTGATTCTGTGACTCTTGTGTCCTGCCTAGGATGTGTCCCTCCGTGAACTTTACTAGGACTCTGTGCTGTAGTCCTGTAGCTTTTTACCACATCCCAGGAGGTTCCCAGCCCTGAGAGCCCATCCATGTTAGCTCATTTTCTGTTCCCTTCCCTGGGGAAGGAAGGAAAACAAAGCCGCTCCTTCATCCTCTTGTGTCTGTAGCAGTGGCGGTGATGGTTGGAGGCCACAACTCGTGCATGCTTGCAGCCTCCCTTCTCACTCTTACGTTGTTGACTGCAAAATCTTCCTCAAACACTCTTAATATCCCCAGAGGATGACTAGGAATGCAAGAGATTTAAATATGGCCTTTACTTTGTGGTTTCTCCAACGAAGGCTATTTTGCCCCTAGTATATATCCAGCAGTGTCTGAAGTTTTTTTTCTTTGCCACGGTTAGGGACTCCTTGCTGTTTTGTGGTGTGGTGTGGTGCTCACACAATTCTCATGCTAAACAACCAGGAACATAGACTATAGTGTTCATGACGCATTCATGCTCTGTTCCAAGGAGCTTGTTTCTTCTCTGGTGAGGCTTGGTGGAGCATGTGACAGTCAGATGTGTAAGAAAGGGACTCTACTCTTTTGTGTAAGCACCACAAGAGACTATCCCTAGCATTTAGACTATGACCGCATCCTTACTAGTTTAAGAAGTATTTGTGAACAATGATTACTCTAGTTTTTAGTTCAGCATTTTTCTAAATCTGATTATAGTTAATGTCGGGTTCTCCAGCATGGCTATGAGTGTGGGATTGTGGCCATCAATAACCAACAAGAATTGTTGTAGGAGGCCACTTGTTTGTTTCTCAGGCACCCAGACTCCCAAAATAACCACACAGAAACTATCAATTAAATCACTGCTTGGCCTATTAGCTCTAACTTCTTATTGGCTAACTTTTACATCGTAATTTAACCCAGTTCTATTATTTTACATTTTATCACGAGGCTCATGGCCTACCAGCAAGGTTCCAATGCATCTGTCTTCACCAGAGGCTCTGTGACTTCTCCTTGACTCCACCCTTCTTTCTCCCAGCATTCAGTTTAGTTTTCCCTGCTTAGCTCTACTCTACCCTATCACAGGCCTAAGACAGTTTCTTTATTAACCAATGGTATTCACAGCATACAGAGGGGAATCCCACATCAAAATATACTCTTTAAAAAATTGATTGTTTAGCATAGATAAGGAAAGTGTTTTCCAACCCTACCCCTACTGAGGAGCCAGCTGATAGCAGCCAGAGGAGGGAGAATCATTCTTCTTTGAGAGTGTATGTGGCCACTATAGGTAGATTGCCCTACATTTGTGCACATATGAATAGCTCTAGTTAGACAGTGGGCTATCAGAGAGAGGAAGGGAGAAGGAGAAGGAAAGGGGGAGGGTAGAATGGAGAGAGATGGGGGAAAGACATGAAGTTTGTATTGAGGGATATGACAGAATTGGAGCACCAGGAAATATGGGCAGATATGGTCATATGTCATTGTATACATGAATGAAATCTTAGAAGAATAATAAAAAAACTTTGAGGGCTAAGAATGTGGTTCATTTGGTAGGATGCTTGCTCTGGGTTCAACCCCCAGTTCCACAGAGAACCAGGCAAGACAGAATATACCTGTAATCCCAGCACTCAGATGGTAGAGACTGGAGGATCAGGAGTTCAAGGCCATTGTTGACTATATAGTAAATTCAAGGCCAGCCTAGAATTCTTTAGACCCCTACATCAAAGATTTGGTGAAAAAAGATGTTATAATAAAATATGCTAGACACTGAAAATTGTAGTGAATTTCATTCTGAAGCTGCTTTGAGGCCTGCTGCACCTTCATATCATGTGTGTGTCAATAGCCATGGTGCCACGTGGAGCAGGAACTCCTGCAGTGCTGAGTAGTGTGGGCCGTGGCAAACTTCTCTCAGTCGGGACCTTGTGTCCAGAAAGAATCCTGTAACCTCACTCCTTGTCAGAGTTGCTTTCTGCACAGACTGCTCTGTTTGCTGGAGTCTAGCGGGGCTGAAGACAGTTCCTGCTGTCTCTGGGGTGTGCCTATTTTAGGGGAGGTCATCTGTGCCACTTCAGAAACATTTGAGAGTTTTGTGATTTGTTTGTGATTCTAGGGAAGGGTACCCAGGTTGTTGTATGTACCCCATCTTCACTGCCAGCCCAATTTCAGTTTTATTTTGTATATTACAGAGGCAGACAGAGCATGTTTACACTTTGTTGTATTTTTTGGGGTGTGTGTGTTGTGTGTGTGTATGTATGTGTGTGTGTGTATGTGTGTTGCATGTCCATATGTTGGGGGGCAGATCACAGGAGGATGCTGGGTATTCTGTTCTCTCCCTTTCTTCATCTACTCTCTTGGGACAAGGTTTCTTGCTGAACCCAGAGTCATGCTGGCAGTCAGCAAGCCCTAGCTGTCTTCTCTGTCTTCTGTATACCTTCCGCTCCCCAGTGCTGGGGATCACAGCATGCATGACCACACACGGCTTTTTATGTGAGTGCTAAGGACCTGAACTCAGGTCCTCATGCTTATGCCTCGTGCTAATACCCTGGCCTCTGTCTGGCTTTTTTACGTTGTAGTTACACTGTCATCTACGGAGCTCATGCTCAAGTGCTATACAGTCAAATTACTAAAGAAAACCCTACAAAAAGGTCTTCCAATGTTTTAAGCAAGTCTGTGAGTTAGAGCTGAGCTGTGTTCATATATATCCCAGGTACCCGCAGCCACAGTTGGATATGCCTAGCCGCGCCTGCAGAACTTTTCAGTCCTCCTTTTCTATTGCAGATCTGAAGAAGACGCTGGCTGTGTTGCTGGATAACATCTTGCAGCGCATTGGCAAGCTCGAGTCGAAGGTGGACAATCTGGTCAACGGCACAGGAGCAAATTCTACCAACTCCACCACAGCTGTCCCCAGCTTGGTATCACTTGACAAGATTAATGTGGCAGGTAAGGATGGCCATTCCTTGTGCAGCCATGGCATTGAGCCCTGCCTAAGATCCCAGCACCAATGCTCTACTGGCACAATGTAGACTCCCTAAGCTTGATGACTGTTGTGAAGGCAAGCTTACATTTATGTTTTAATAACAGATATTGGGATGCCTTCATGGTCCCCTCAGAATATCTGGTGGTTTCTCTGATATGTTTGCAGATAAAGAACTCCTAGAATTGGCTTTTACTGATAAGATTTAGAACCTAGATTAAGTGAAATATAGAGCTTATCAGAGAAGCTCCCAGCGGATGAGTTCTCTCTGCCCAGATCCCGGCAGCTGCAAGAGTCTGCTAGTTCTTATGATGTGGCAGTGTGGTCCTGTAATCCCGGCGCTTGAATGTGGGAGTTTATTAAGGAGTTCAGGGTCATCCTCGTCTGTACAGTGAATTTGAGACTGTCCTGGGAGAACCTCTCAGAAAGCTAAAACACGCAACTGCCAAAGCTGAGGAATTTTAACAGAAGGTAAGATAGTACTGCTCTATCTTACTTAACACAGAGTGTGAAGTAAGCTGTCCGTGGCTGCAGGCAGATATAAATGAATGATTAAATTCATATGAGAAAGGAAAAAAATGGAAGAATGCAAAATAATTTTTTCCTTGCACAGATGTTACTCTGGCAAGCAAGGAGAACTCCCTACCCATAAGTGGAGGATGAGTGTCATGACTGGGTTCTCAAGGTTATAAGAGAAGAAGAAAAGGAATTTAGGGGCTGGAGTGTGGCTCAGCTGGTAGGGTGCCTACCTAGCATGGACAAGGCCCTAGGTTCAACCCCGTGTACTTCATAAACCAGGTGTGGTGGTGCAAGCCTGTACTCTGAGTACTCAAGGCGGAAGCAGGGGGATCATGAATTTGAGGTCATCCTCTGTGGCATAGTGAGTTTGAAGCCAACCTGGGCTACGTGAGACCCTGCCTCAAGAAATAAAAATAGTACATGCCTTTAATCCCAGCTCTCAGGAGGCAGAGGCTGGTAAATCTCTGTGAGTTCGAGGCTAGCTCCTGATCTACAGAGCGAGTTCTAGTATAGACTCCAAAGCTACACAGAGAAACC
Organism: Neodon shergylaensis; assembly: GCA_025134845.1. NCBI lineage: Eukaryota > Metazoa > Chordata > Mammalia > Rodentia > Cricetidae > Neodon > Neodon shergylaensis. The sequence goes on from JABTXL010021306.1 coordinate 15,056,874, forward strand.
CTGTCTTGAAAAACAAAAAAAAAAAACAAAAACAAACAAAAAAGAAAGAAAGGGAGGGAGGGAGGAAGGGAGGGAGGAAGGAAGGGAAGGAAGGAAGGAAGGAAGGAAGGAAGGAAGGAAGGAAGGAAGGAAGGAAGGAAGGAAGGAAGGAAGGAAGGAAGGCCAGGTAGCTAGTGTGATAGAAGCCCCCAGATCCTTGAAGTTTAAGATGACTGGCGACTACCTGTGGTAGCTTCTTGCTAAGGCAGGGTTGCTGCTGTACACAATGCCTCTGTGTATTATGGAATGCCAGGTGGACTCTTTCTCGTGATTTCCACAGGGATACATCTTGCCTGGTCCCTTCACAAAACTGGAGTCTTAACCAAGAGAAGGGAAATGGTTAAAAGCAAAACCTAAGTCTTATACCAAAGGCCGTTGTCCATACTTTGCCTTGAGTCTACCATTGTATCACAGCCCCTTGGAGGCCACCCTGAGCCTGTGTGTGTGTGAGTCCCAGTTACTCTTAGCAGGATGACCGCAGTCTCTGGTGTAGGGCTGGAGGTGAGGCACTTTGGAGAGGTGGTTGTGAACAAGCTGTCTAGGCTTCTGGTATGTTGTATTCTCTAGCTGTGATCAGAAGATAATAGCTCAGCTGTTAGGAGCACTTTTTGCTCTTCTAGAAAACCTGGGTTTGGTTCCCAGCACCTGCATGGCTCTTAACTGTCTGTAACTGCAATTCTGAGGGACATGATGCATTCTTATGGATGTCTCAAGGATCAGGCAAACACATGGTGCACACAGACATGCATGCAGGCAAAATGCTCTCCCCCCCCCCCCCCCCCCCCCCCCCTACTTGGAAGATGAAGTTAAGTAGCCATGTTAGTTTTGAATTTTTAAAGATCAAGTTTTAAGGTACTGGGGATATAGCTCCGTTGACAGAGTGCTTGCCTTTCAGACACAAAGCCTTGGTTCACAGCCCCAGCACTGCCTGAAGAAGGAAGTGGCAGTGGGCACTGTACTCTCGGTGCTTGTGTTTGGAGGTCGAAGCAGTATGATCAGTAACCCAGGGTCATCTGCGGCTACACCGTCAGTTCCAGGCTACACCGGCATCCTGTGACACACAAACAAATAGATCAGTAAAGGCAGCCTGCTTTCGCACACACCTTGTGACGACTCAGCGACCCAAAAGTAGGAGAGATTTTTCTCTTCCTTTCCTGCCTCTCAAAGTCAAATCAGTTAAATTTTTCCCATTACGTAAACTGGGTGAATTACCTTTTACTTATGGCCTTTTGCCCCTTACCAAGTTTTAATTCACAAACAATATTTCTAGTAATCTTAGTATCTCACCAAAGTGTTAAAAATAACTTTTAATTACAACACAGAGACAGTGTCACCTAGGCTATAAATCCTGTCTTTCTGCCATTTCCAGCAGCTTCTGTAATTAGACAAGGAAACCTCCTGCTGTGTGGAGACGCTTATTAATGAGTGGGCGCTGTGCCTCTGCAGGCTCTGCTCGCAGTGCCCACTCCCAGTGGAAGTCGCTTCCCGAGAGTTCCTGTCTGACTTCATCACGGTGCTAGGTGATCTGACTTGGAAACTAGGGTAGAGGTGTGTGTGTGTGTGTGTGTGTGTACACTCATGTCTACAGCTGCTTGTACTGTGCCTCTTACTCTTCTGCATGCATATGGATGTTAGAAGTCAACATTGGATGTCTTCCTCAATTGCTTTCAGCTTTATCTTTTGAGGCAGGGTCTCTTCCTGGCCTAGAAATCACCGATTAGACTGGCCGGACTGGCCCCAAGATCCCTCCTGTCCCTGCCTCCCCAGTTCTGGGGAGCATCTGCACCCAAGTGTGCATACTCACCCATATATACATAATTTTTAAAAAGAAAAAACTCAGAAAGATGCTGGGTGGATTTTTGTTGTTGATTTTTGAAGTAGGAGCAAATTCAGAGTCAGAATTGTTGTGTTTTGAGATGGAGTCTATATTAGTTACTTTTCCGTTGCTGTAATAAAATGTGTATTTTACCATGCCAAGGCAACATATAGAAGGAAGTGTTCATTTGGCTTGCCGTTGTTCCAGAGGGATAGGGTCCATCGTGCGGGGAGGGCGAGGAGCATGGTAGCAAGCAGCAGGCATGGTGGGTGGAGCAGAAGCTGAGGTCTCAGATCTCCACACGAGCAAGCTGGAGAGTAAGTTCCCTAGAAATGGCTCAAGTCTTTAGACTCTCAAAGCCTGCCCCCACTGACATACTTCCTCCTGCAATAACACACCTCCTCAACCTCCCCACATGGTGCCATCAACTGGGGACCAAATGTTCAAATTCCAGACACTTGGGGACAAACTACCACGTGGCCACATGTTTCCTAGGCTGGTCTTACGTGGCCAAGACTTCAAACTTCTTATCCTTGTGCCTCCACCTCCCAGTGGTGGGTATGTCCCATACCACATTTATGGGATGGTGGGGATGCAACCCAGGGCCTTATGCATACCGGGCAAGCACTCTACTAACTGAGCCACATCCCTAGCCTACGAATTAAATTTGTAATAACCCCATGCTCATGCCTTTGTGACCTCATGTTTAGATACACTCCATACCTTCAGCGTTCTTACTTAGGGAAAGAATATCCACACATAAAGTAACACACCATGGTCATTGTGAGGTAGATGACTATGGAGAGATTCTGTAGGAGGTTATATTCTGGGGCTAATTGGAATTGAGACCTAAGAATCTTGTGGAGGAGCAGCTTCCTAGCAATGGATTGTGACTTCCAGAAAATGGGGAGAGAAGAGAGGAAGCTCAGAGAAGTGTGCAGCAGGCGCCTCTTACTCTCCTGCTCTTCCAGGGTCTGTACCTTGGCTTAATCTGCTTCGCATTTCTGAGATGCCAGTACTTTGACATGCTTTACTGAGTTTAAGTATTCTGGAAAGGGAAGAGCTCCTGGTACCACCATCTCCAAAAGGCCATGCATGCCCTCTGTGTCAGTTACTCTGCTCATTGCCATGCCAGAGTACTTGACAGTTTGAGGGCACAGTTTGCCATGGCAGGGAAAGGATAGAGCATGAACATGAGGCAGCTGGTCACATGGCATTTCCAGGAAGCAGGGGGAGATGGAGGCTGCTGCTCAGCTGGTCACATGGCATCCCCAGGAAGCAGAGGGAGGTGGATGCTGCTGCTCAGCTGGTCATGTGGCATCCCCAGGAAGCAGAGGGAGGTGGATGCTGCTCAGCTGGTCACATGGCATCCCCAGGAAGCAGAGGGAGGTGGATGCTGCTGCTCAGCTGGTCATGTGGCATCCCCAGGAAGCAGAGGGAGGTGGATGCTGCTCAGCTGGTCATGTGGCATCCCAGGAAGCAGAGGGAGGTGGATGCTGCTGCTCAGCTGGTCACGTGGCATCCCCAGAAAGCAGAGGGTGGTGGATGCTGCTCAGCTGATCATGTGGCATCCCCAGGAAGCAGAGGGAGAGGGATTCTGCTGCTCAGCTGGTCACCTGGCATCCCCAGGAAGCAGGGCGAGATGGATGCCTCTGCTCAGCTTGCCTTTTCTTTGCCGTGCAGTCTGAGAACCCAGCCAAGGGCATGGTACCACTCTCAGGGAATGGCTTCCCACCTCAGTTAACGCAGTTCAGAAACTGCCTTCTAGACATGCTCGAAAGCTTGCCTTGTGAAGATTCTAGAGCCCATCAAGTTGATAGTCAAGATTAACTGCTCCTCCTTCTGTTAGCTTCTGAGAAAAAAATTCTTCATGTCACCTCCCGTTTCTGTCTGTGAGTCATTGCAAAGGCTCAAATCTGTTGCTCTGTTACTTTCCTGTGGTTGTGATGAAACATCCTGACCAAGGCAACTTAAAAAAGTAAGTGCTTATTTGGGGCTCACAACTTCAGAACATTAGAGGTCATGACCATCATGAAGGGGAGCATGGTAGCAGGCAGGCAGGAATAGTGCTGGAGCCGTAGCTAAGAGCTCACAAGCAAGCAGCAGTGAGAGCTAACTGAGGATGACTTTGGCTTTTGAAACCTCAAAGCCTGTGCCCTGTGGCACACTCCCTCCTCCAGGTCCTTCCCAAACAGTTCCACCTACTGGGGACCAAGTATCAATAATATATAGCCTGCGGGGCTATTCACATTCAAACCACCACAGTCTATAACAGAAGTGTTACTACTTCCAAAAGGTCCTGCAAAAGGAGAATTGAGTGTCCTGCAATAGTAGTCTAGCTTTCTGATAGGGAGGTTTCTCTCTGTTGGAGTCTACTGCTTTAGCAGCTACGATGTGGTCCCTCAGTGCACAGATACTGTCCTTTCTTAGGTATGCGTGTGGATGTGCAGGATGACCCCCTTGGTTTCCCCCCATGCTGGCGGCTCCTTTCTGTCTTGTCAGTTAAACATGGTTTCTGTTTTGCCTTGCTTTTTTACTGTCCCCCATGCCTACAGGAAGGTTGCTCCAGAGGAGGATGAAAGAGTTCTACACTAATAATTCTCACCCACGAGCAGCCTGCCATGGCTTTTGCTGCTCTGTGGGCCATGCTGTTGATCCTCAGAGCCCTCTTGTCACCTCAGCAATGGCTCATGAGCTGCAAGAGCGTTCATTTTTATGGGGTTCCAACCTGACTTAAATGAGGTTTTCCTTTCTTCTTTCCAGCATGAAGACATGTGGCAATTGCTCAGAAACACTCTCCCTGGCGGGTCTTTACGACTTCTCAGGTGTCGCTCAGCTCACTGATGTTTCTGATTGCTTACTCCTGTGTCTTGTTGCTTGCTGATCCATCTTCTGGCTGACTGTAAACTGCTTCTAAATTGGGGACCATAGCAGCTGAAAGAATGTTCACTGAATTTATTTTCTTAGATGGAACAGCGAGCTGCGTATGCTCGCATTGTGCGTGCGCATGCGTGTGTGTGTGTCTCCCTTCCTTGCTCTTTTTAGTTGTATTCTCTGTGACTTTTTTTCTAAAATGGCTTTGTTTCCAAATGTATCATCCTTGGGTTTTGTTGTTCCGCCAGAGTTAATATGTCCTTAGAGAAATTTAGGTGGAAAATAAACTTTATTAAAATAAAAAAATCAGATTAAAGTACATTTGTGAGCCCTGTTCATCTTGTTGGAGAGGAAGGGGAGTCTAAGAAATGAGGGATCCGATCACAAAAGTTTCCACCCCTCCCCTCAATCATGAAGTCAATTAATTTACCCAGACTTATTCTTTGGAAAGATTTGAATGTTCCCTTGACAAGTTTCTGCTTTCATGGGACCAGGAGCATTGCTGAGTAGTAGAGCCCATTCCCAGCCAGCTCAAGGTCCTGGGTTTGATCCTTCCCATTACAAACAAGGGGTCGATGATGCTTTGGTTTTAGAAAAATATATGGGGTAGTGCAGAGAAGATGGTTTAGTTGGTAAAGGGCTTTCCTTGCAAACCTGAAGACCTGAGTTTGTTCCCCCAAACCCATACTAAAAAAGCCCAAGTATAGTGGCTTGTACAATCTCAGTACTGGGGAGGTGGAGGCAGACAGGTCCCTGGGGCTTGCTAGCTAGCCAGCCTAGTCTACTTGGCAAGTTCCAGACCAGTCTTGTCTTGAAAACAAAAAGGTGAACAACACCTGAGAAGCAACAGTCAAGGTTGTCTACATACACACACACACACACACACACACACAGAGAGAGAGAGAGAGAGAGAGCCTTTCTCTAGTTCTGTTTTTTGTTTGTTTGTTTGTTTGTTTTATGTTAAGGTAATGTACAAGGTGATGGGTTTCATCTGAGCACTTTCTGTCACACTTAGCTGGATGTTTAGTTTTTTTTTTTAGTATGTATTTTGTTTCTCTCTAGCTTTGTAAGTAACGACTCACAGAGGGTTGACACTGGAGGGGTGGGCAGTGTAAGCATAGATGTGTGATTGTGGCCCTGCTTGCTTCTACGGATGCTAATCTTCACTCTGACGATACAGCCATGGTCAAGGCCTTAGCTGCTGAAGGAACGTGGCGACTCTGCTCACCGAGAATGAGTTTTCCTGGTTGAACTTCTTATATCTGGTCTCCACCTGTTGCTGATTTGCTTGAAGGCAGAACGTGGCATCTTCTTTCCCTTTCTCAGATGCAGTGGATGCCACTCAAGGACTTCACTCCCTCTCTTGTTGGTCATGCCTGAGACTGTTATTGATGAGTCAATGCTGGGGACCCTTCCTTGGATATGACTGTTGTACCTCTAGACTGCAGCGTCCTAGACAGGACACCACATAGCACACAACTCTACAGCAGAGGCTTGGGTGCACACATCCGTTTGTTTACTTTCTCATTGATGTGGGAAAAAAACTTAAGGAAGGGTTAATGTTGCCTTGTAGTTTGGGGGTTCAGTCCATTGTGGTGGGCAAGAGCACGAGAAGCCAGCTCACGCTGCATCCAGTCAGGAACCGGATGCTGGTGCTCAGCTCATCTTCTCCATTTTGTTCAATGCAGGACTGGTGCTGCCCGCAGTTAGGGTGGGTCTTCCCACTTCAGTTAACCCAAAATAGAAACTTCCTCACAGATATGCCCAAAGGGTGCCTTCTAGATGGTTCTGGATCCCATCAAGCTGGAGGGGAATATTAGCCACTACACTGACATACCAATAACCAGTTGCCATTGCTCAGAAGCTGAGTGGCTGCTGTTGACTGTTCCATAGACGGCAACGTTGTACCCATTGTGACCATAGTATCATTCTGGATTCCCTACCGCTGCAAGGTCAGCTGGGAAACACCGGCACAACTCACTGACTTTTTTTGGCATTTAATCCCTTAGGCGGCCCTTCATTTCTCAAACCACATCCGCCCCACACACGATGTCGTCCAGTACTTAGGGTGGAAGTGTCGTGACTTTGAACCTGGATGCTGTTCGGGAAAAACAACCACCATAATTATTGTTCTTACAATTTGGAAATTGAAAAAATTCCCTGCTGAGTTCTAGGACTTGCCTTTAGCAGTGTAATTCCCCCCTCTGTGCTGCTAATGGACCTTGAAATTAAATTACACCTGTGTTCCCTCCTTGTTTGTGCACACATAGTAGTACTTCTGTTGAGGTAGCACCTGAAGTGTCCCAGATCCCCTCCCAGGCTCAGGCTGAGGCTCACTAGGGTGCTTCCCCAGGGTCAGGGATTGGCCGGCTGAGTGGGCTTCAGATGATGAGTCTGGCCAGGAGCCGTGGGGTTTCCTTTCAATGTGGGCACAGCCCAGACGCGGCCCGCTAACAACCCAGATGTGGCCCGTTATGGCTTTCTGTTCTATTCCTTACAAAGGGAGCAGTGAGGAAAACAAGTCAGTATTGCATCATATTTGATGATGGTATTGGTGTGGTTTTTACTTTGTGTGGTCAAGTCTTTTGATTCTTGTTGTAAGGAACTAAAATACAGGGCTGGGAGATAGCTCAGTTGATAAATTGCTGCTTTGTAAGCATGAGAACCCAAATTGGAACCCTAGAACCCATGTTAAGTAGGGAAAGAGAGAGAGGGGGGGGGGAGGGAGGGAGGGAGAGAGAGAGAGCGAGCACCAGGTCTGGTTTTACACACTTGTAATTCCCTTGCTGGGGCGTGGGAGGTGGGTGTCCCCGGCACTCTCTAGCTAGATAGCCTACTTGCTGAGCTTCAGGTCAGTCTAAAAAGCAAGATGGGCTGGGGCGATGGTTCAGTGGCTAAGAATGAATGCGGTCCAAAATGAAGACCTGAGTTCAATCTCCAGCACTCACATGAGAAGCTGGGCATGGTTATGCTTGTGCCCGTGCCTGCCACTCCTGTACTAGAAGGGTAGACACAGGAGGATTGCTAAGGCTTGTTGCCCACCAGCTTGGCTCTTGGTGAGAGACCCTGTCTCAAGGGAATAAGGTGGAGAGTGATATAGGAGAACACCACTCTCCTCCTGACCACACATAAATTCATGGGCACCCACATCTACACGCATGTACCACCCACACACCCCAAGATAGACAGCACCTGAGGAAGAGTGAACATCCAAGTGAGCTTTTCCTTTGACTTCCATATACATGTGAATTCAAGGGTATGCAGACACATGTACACACACACACACACATACACACACGCATACACATACACACACAAACAGACTAGATACTTGTTAAGAGTCTTTGCCAGTGCCACAGGAATCAAGTTAGTATGATTTTTCACATTGTGTGGTCAAGGGTGTTTTGATTTTGATTATTAAAAAGAAGAATGCAGTTCGAGCGAGGCGAACCGTGCTGACCCTCGGGGCTGTGTGTCTGCTGCAGCGATTCTCAGCTCTGGACAGTTTCACACCCCTGGGGAATGCTTGGCAATATCTGGAGTTGGTTGCGGTTGTCACATCTGGGAGGTCCTATTTATATCTCCTGGAAAGAGTCGGAGAAGGCTGCCTGAGAGCCTCTGGTATCCAGAGCAGCCCACACAACAGAGGATTCTCCAGCCTCAAATGTCAGCCGTGCTGTGCCAAGGAGCCCCAGTCAGCAACGTTTCACTGCAATCTCATGGTGGCTGTTGGTCCTGGTGAGGGTCAGGGAAGACAGATGTTCAGTTCAGGGCTGACAAGATGGTCCAGTGGTGACCAGATGGCCTAGTGACCAGTGTTCAGTCCCTGAAGACCACATAACAGTGGTATGCAGGTTCTGCTACACACATCACACGCACAGACTCGCACAAAAACCATCATCATCAATATCATCATCATCATCAAACAGGAGCTGGAGAGATGGCTCAGTGGTTAAAAGCATCTACTGCCTAAATTTGGTTCTTCCACCCGGTTGCTCACAACCAGTTGCCATAGGTCCAGATGATCCAACACCCCCTTGTGGCCTCTGCAGGTACCTGCACTCACCTGCACATTCCTGTTCTCCATATATACATAATTTAAGGATAAAATCTTTTTAAAGCCAACAGCAGTGATAGGTAAAACTGCCAATAGATGCATGGTTCCAGTGCTAAGGTTTCTTTCTTGCACAGAGGAGATTTGCGAGTCCTTTTCCTTCAAGGCAGCTTGTTTGCGATGCTTCCCTCGCCTCTTGCCCTGTTTAGCATTGCCTCTGGTCTTGGAGACCTCCAACAAAGCAGATTCCATTCTAAACTTCCAGAGCTTAGTTTGGAATCCTGACCTTAACGCTCCTTCTGGCTCACCACCAGTGCAGTTTTGGCAGCGAACGTTTTGCTTCTGCTTCCACGGAAGGTAATTATTTCCCTTCGTGAAAGAGCCACTGATTCGGAATAACGGTGGCACCAAGTAGCGTGAGACAATGGCTTTAAATTGCACGATGTTGAAGAGAAGAAAACTCATTTTATTAATTTGAAGAAGAGTGTGTATATAATTACCGAAGTACGAGAGGGTACATTTAATGACTCGAGGAAAGCAAGCTAGGCCCCCGAAGATCAACTTTACAACATGAGGCACCCTCCCTAGCATAGTCAGAGCACCTGGAGAAGAGGACAGAATGGAAAGATAGGTTGGTGTTCACGAGGAGAGCTCTGAATAAAGCTATACAGTTTCTGCTTTGTTCTGCCAGTTTGGGCTGAAGAGGGAGGGTTCAGGCTGGAGGGGGTTTCCAGCAATAGCGAATGCACAGGTGGCTGAGAGGCACAAGGGAAGGGGTCCATTCAAAACTCAGGTGGGGGAAATAGAGCTAGGGAGGCAGCTCAGGTGGAGAGAGTTTGCCTCTCACACATGAAGCCTGGGGATCTGTCCGCAGCACTGTGGAAGTCTGGTGCACGGTCATGAGCCTCTTAGGAGCCTTGCACTCCGCAGGTAGAAGCTGGAGGGTCAGGAGTTCAAATTCATCCTCTGTTGGATAGCGGAGTCCAAGGATAGCTTGTGTGTTTGCTCACTTTCCTTTAATGTGCAAAAGCACTGGCCAATACCAGCTTAAGGTAGAAAAGGGTTTATTTATTTCAGCAACCAAAGGCAACATCTGAAGCAGAGACCACAGATAAACCATTGCTTACTGGTTTGGTCTCCATGGCTCTCTCAGCTTGATTTTACACACACACACACACACACACACAGAGAGAGAGAGAGAGAGAGAGAGAGAGAGAGAGAGAGAGAGAGCCTGGAACCACTAACCATGAGTGGCACTACCTCCAGTGGGCTGGGCCTGTCTACATTAGTCATCAATCAAAAAAAATGTCCCCATAGCGTTGCCTACAGGCCTATCTTTGGGAGCAACTCTTAACCGAGATTTCCCTCTTTCCAGATGATCCTTGGTATGTCAAGTTGACAAAAAAGATAGTCAGAACATCTGGACTGTATTAGATTCTGTCTCAAAACTGAGGTGGTGGCCAAGAGTATTTGCTGATCTTCAAGTGTACCAGAGTTCAGTTCCTAGCACCTACATCAGGCAGCTCACAAAACACATAACTACAGCTCCAGGGCATCAGGCATCTCTGACCTTACCTTAAACTCCAGATCCTCCTGCCTCCCTCCCCGTCTGGAGTGCTGGGGTTACAGGGGTGCACCATCTACCTGTTTATGCATTGCTAAGAATTGCCCCCAGATTTCCAGCATGCTAGACAAGCACTCTAGCGACTGAGACATATCCTTGGCCCTAGAGACAGCCTCACCAGCTTTGGGTCCAAAGCCTCTGCATAGGGTTATCTGTTCTTCGTATCAGAGTTTGGACTTGGACACACTGAAATTAGCGCCTGTTTGTTTTGATCAGAAGGTGACAGCCATCACTTACTCTAATTTGGCTTAATGAGGTATGCACAGACAGCCATGATGCCGGCTCACATATGGCATTGTTTCCGCAGACGGCCCACAGCCGCCGCTGGCATCTGCTTTCTCCCACGTGCTCTCTTGTCTTTGCCGTCGTCTTCCTTTACCTGTTTCCACGGATGCATATTTCCTCAGACTCTTTCTAGACTGTGAGACCCAAGTACAGAACCAACTGTGGAGTAAAGATGTCTTCATGGGAGCAGGGAGATACATCTGTCTTCCTGGTTTTGAAAAGTGTTTTTTTTTCTGGGGGTGTATATAGTTTGTTGTTGTTCTTGTGTTGTTAAGCTGTACTTTTGTCATTGCATATTCGGGGCTACTAAAATTGAGGGATCCATAAGAAGATCAGTTGCTGGTTGCTGTTTATAGTGCTGAGGGTGTAACTCGGGGCCTCATACGTACTAAGCAAGTGCTCTTACCACTAACCTATAACCTCAGCTGTTTTTGTTTGCTTGCGCTCTCTCTCTCTCTCTCTCTCTGTGTGTGTGTGTGTGTGTGTGTGTAACCAACTGAACCATTTCCCCAGCCCTTTGTCATGTGTTTCTTAACTCTCAGCCCAAAGATGTTTCCTCCTTAGCCTGAAAGAACCCTTTGGATTTGTGTGACTTTTAGCCTTAGGAGTGGCTTCAAACTCTGCAGCCACCTGGGGGTGGGAGCGGACTGTAGGAATATTTTCTGTGTGGATCTCACACAGCTCCTATGTCTCCTGTCCTGGCAAACTCAAGGAGGCCCAGGACAGTGTTTGACCCCTCCCTGTGCCTTCTCACTGCACATAAATAGGGAGGGGATTTCCTACAGGGGAGTATTTTGCTCTCCAGGGAAGACAGCCATTAACCTGTCTAAACTCTATGCTAATAGGACCTTCTAGATAATTGCTTTCATTAAGAACAGTTAAGGCAAGCATTGCAAGTTATAGCAAGATTTTCAGAGAACAAAGTAAATATTTAAAACTTCATTTTAGAGTGCAGTTAGGTCAGGGCAGAGAAAAGATTAGTATAAGCTGGGTCTGGTCATATCTGTCCCTGAAGTGAGCCACTTGGCTGAGGCTCCAGCCGTTTCTCTTTGGTGACTTTCTGAAGCCCAGCTCCAGGGAGACAGATGGGTATTCCCAGAGTTAGGGCTAAGGTCATTGTCTTCTTATATTTCTGGCTTCTGTCAGAACTGAGTGACATGGTGACAGAGATTAACTGCCTTCCCTATCCTGTCCAGGAATGCTGTGAGGATTAAGAAGGTGGCTGTTGGCTCGTGCCTATGCCCTGCCAGGAGGACAGTTGTTTCTCCGGGGCACAGGGCCATTAGTGGCAGCTGAGTTGGCTAAGCATGCCCACAGTCTCTGTATGCCAGGGCCAAGCTGTGCTCTGGGCTACTGAGCTGGCATCGAGGACACCTGGGGATTCATTGAGCTGTGATTTTCATGCCTGCAGGCTCCCAGTGGCCAAAGCCAGCCAAGTCCCTGCTTACGTGTGTAAGTGAATTACTAGGTTGTGTTTTCAAAGGGAGACTCAGAAAACAACGCCTCTTCCCTGTCAGGAAGAGAGATGTAATTGGACTGTTGACATTTTAGGAATTACAGCTGGCCACAAGATGAAACAGAAAACCGCCCTCCCCACCTCCCCCCCACCCGCCAGGGACTGACTGAGCTGGTTCATCTGCTGCTGGATGCTCTAGGTGTCTGATCCTGCCGGGTCCTTCCCAGGATGCTAGAGAGAGGGAACTGAGTCAAACCAGGTCACTTCTTCCTGGAGATGACATGCTGGCAATGGTGTTGTGTGAATGTAAACATCTATGTAAATATGCACTTGGTCCAGTGGCAATGGAAGAATGGTGGTGTGGGGAGTGTCAGGAAAGCCTCCCTCGACAAAAGACATTGAGCTGAGACCTTAAGGTAGAGGGGAGCCCACGGGCTATCTAGAGAAGGTTCCAGAGAGAAGAACCAGCTTTCCCAAAGCTCCAAGTTACATCCTGGTGGAGTGTTTTTAAGAAACACTGTTGTGACATCTAATCTAATCTACTGGGGAAGTTAGTTTAGTAGCCAAACTGGGAATGCAAGTGGACACTGTGATGCTAATCTTCATTTTCAGTTGTCTTGGTTTAGGATTCTCTTGAAAACATACCTCTGGATATGTCCCTGGGGATGTTTCCAGAAAGATGTAACCGAGTCAGGAAGGTCCACTCTGAATGTGGGTAACGCATCTCATGGCTGGAGTCTAGGACTGAAGAAAGAGGGAGAAAAGAGCTGAGCGCCAACATCCATGCCTCTGCCAGCTGCCTGGGGATACAATGTGACCATCTGCAATCGTGCTCCTCTAGCATCCGCTGTGATTCCCATGAGATGAGAACTCTGCTTGCTCACACCCTGGGCCAAGGCAAACCCTTCCCCCTCAGTCTTCTCTTGTCTGTTATTTTGTAATGATGAAAAACGCATCTAAGACAGACATTGTTTACTAATTGACCATTTAAGTTTCTGCTGGGCGTGTGTGTGAGGGGTATTGGAATCCTGGGGTGTGAGGGTGTTCACAAGCTGGCTCCAAACAGCGAGGCTCCAGTGTGTGCGTGTGAATCTTTGAATGGGATCAGAGAGAACGTCAGGAAAACTTGGGCCAAGTCATTTTAGAAAGCACTGGTCCCAGCTCGGCCATCTGCCCAGATACTAGCAGAACCATGACCCAGGCAGGGGCCTGAGATTTGCACACACAGCTGCCTTGGCTTACAGTGGGGTTTCTGGAAAAGTTACCTTATCTTTGTTTCTTCCGTAGCTGGAATTTCATGACATTTTAGAAGCCAACGAGCTTGAAGTGGTCTAACATTTCCCTCAAATCAAGGAAATCCAGCTTTGTAAGGTCTTTCGTGTACACTTCTAACCTTATCCGAACAATCCTGGCAATGGGCTGTGCCGTTCTAATTGAATGTAGCCATGCCTGTTTGTGGGTTTATCGCCCGTGGCTACATTTGTGCTACAGGACCAGAACTGAATGGCTACAAAGGAAGCTATATGGTCTACCATGCCAAAAATGTTTATTCTCTAGCTCTTCCCAGAAGAAGCTCGCTGGCCCCTGGCTTCAGTGAACAGTAGTTATTCCTGTACACAGTGTACGGTCTGTGATACCAGGCGTACGGCCCACTACATTTGTAGGATGTTGATTAAATTGATTTAAAAGAATAATTTTCTTTTGGAGAGTTTATATCCATAAGCACAAATTGTCATTTTAAAATACTTTCCCAATTCCTCCAAGCAGATGTGTAAAACATAAATTCCATTTTCACAGACAAGAGTGTCAAGGTGAGAGGACATGCATGATCTGCCCAGTGTGAAGGAAGCATGGACTAGAACTCAGGGCTCATCTGGGATTTTGCTGTATACTGTGGATGTCTACAGATGTTGGCCGAGACGGTTGCGCATCCTTGAATAAGATCATCTGTGGGACATTTAATCATGAGAAGAGCTTAAGGCTCAAGAATAGAAGGTAGAATAAGAAACTGGACCTTTTGATGGTTTGGACCTAATCTTAAGTGTCTCAAATGTTGGAGGCTGGTGATGTAGCTAGCTCACTTGGTAGTGTATTTGCCTGGCATGCACAAAGTTGCCTAGATTCCATCCCCAGCACTGTATAAACTGGCCATGGTGGTGCACACCTATGACACCAGCACTCAAGAGGCAGAGGATCAGAAGTTCAAGGTCATTCTTGGCTGTATAATAAGTCGAAGTTATTCTGACATACTTGAGATCCTTCCTCCAAAACAAAACATCCTCAAATGTAAAGGATGCTATCTTTTATGAGCTTGGGTATTTTAGGTTAGTTTACCAGTGAACAATGCCTTTGGATTTTCCTATTAGGCAACATAGATGCCCTTGAATTTGCAAGTGGAATTACATCCACACACCCACCCCAAGTCCAACGTGTAAACAGAGAATGCGTGAGGAAACCTGGCTTGTGAACATCCCTCCTTACCAACACAGCGTTCAGATGTAAGACATTGGTTGTTTGCCGCCTGCTCATATGACTGGGAGCTGTGGCTTGTCCCCAGCATCATAAGAGAGAACCAGGCTGTGCATCACTAGCTTGGGAAAGGATCCAAGTTCAAACCATTTCAAGCGTGGTTTCTGGTGCATGACTGTTGCTTCGACATCATCATAAAGTCAGTTTTTCTGCAGGTAACAATATAGCTTGGTCGTGGACTGCATGCTTGGATGAAGCATTGAATATGAGATTCATGCCACCTGTAATCCCCAAAGCCATTGCAAGTTGAATCTTCATATAGCAGAAAACCGTGTGTGTGTGCGTGTGTGTGCATGTGTGTGCGTGTGCGTATGCATGTGTGTTTGTATAAATAGACGACAGAGGAGAGGTAGAGTCAACGAGGTCATTTTTATTTTATTTTATTTTTTTGTTTTTTCGAGACAGGGTTTCTCTGTGGCTTTGGAGCCTTTCCTGGAACTAGCTCTTGTAGACCAGGCTGGCCTCGAACTCACAGAGATCCGCCTGTCTCTGCCTCCCAAGTGCTGGGATTAAAGGCGTGTGCCACCACCGCCCGGCCGAGGTCATTTTTTTTTTAGAGAAGAATTATTTTTTATCTTAGCTTTTTGTTTTACAAATTAAAAAACATTTAATAATTTCTGAAAAGTAATACAAATTTACTGTAGAAAATTTAGGAAATAGAGGAAAGAATAAATAAGAAATATTTATTATTATTTATTATGACCCTGTCATCTTGAGCACATGGCTGTTAACATAGTCGTTTCCTTCCAGGATTTTTTTCTATGCACGTACAGGATTGCATGAAAATGTAATTATATTCTCTGTAATTTTAAAACCTGGTTTTAGTGGAGTTGTTGCTTATGTTTTATTATTATTCGAAAGCTTTATTTAAAAATAAGCACTGGGCCCTCTTTTATCAGCTGTCTCTAATTTAAGATTTTTCCTCCTTTTCGCCTGTAAAAGGTCGTCGTAGTGCACAGAAATCTTGCATCTCTACTCATGCTCTTGGGAGAATTTTTAAGGCTCCAAATGGCTGGGTTAAAGGGTGTATGCAATTTTGAAGTTTAATGTTTCTTTTTATCGAATTAGTACATGTATATAATTTCCAAAGTCAAATATACAAGGCTAATAACAGAATCTCGGTCTCTTTTGTTGCACTTAGCCAACCCTGCCTATTCTTGACTTATTGTCTTCATCTGCAGAAACTTTTAGCTCTTTGGTTGTTTTTTCCACATGTGTCTTTGTAGTTATCCAAACCACGTGTGCGATGCTGCTTTTCCTTTTGCTGCGCTTCAGAGTCCCTTCTAGGCTTCTCTGCTGGAACGTGTATGCTGAGCTCTGGACACACTGTACCCCACCATATCCAGTGCCCTTCACCCCACACAGTTCAGCCAACAGTGGTCAGCGCTTACCCAGGAAAGATACCACTGAGCCTCCGTGTAAGATGAACCCGTACTGAATCGCTTCCCTGTTTATTTAAAAGCAGCATCTCATGAAGTGACCTCACCTGCCCTCCATGCTTAGATTACACACAACGCCACCATGCCTGGCTGTGTATGGATGGTACTGGGGATTGAACCCAGTGCCTCCCACATGCTAGGCAAGCACTCTGTTGAACTGTCTTCCCAGCCAAGTCCCTTTGTCTTCTCTCTCTCCTCTGAGGTCAGATCTTTGCCTTTGGCCTTGATTTCTTTGCAGCATGGTATTTCCTCAAATCTCTACTAACCTGTACTTGCAGTTCCATATTGAAGTGTGTGATTAGTGAGGGCTGCCAGCTGTGGGGCCCCTCTTAGGAAACAGGACACCAAGGACCCCGGTCAGTGGTTCTCAGCCTTCCTAGTACTGCGACCCTTTAATACACGTTCCTCATGGTGATCCCCAACCATAAAATTATTTTCATTACTGCTTCCTAACCTTAATTTTGCTACTGTTTTGAACGGTAATCTAAATATCTGCGTTTTCCAGCGGTCTTAGGGGGCTCCTGTGAAAGGGTCATTCGACCCCTAAATGGGTCACGACCCACAGCTTGAGAACCACTGTATTACAAGAAAGCAAAGCCAGATAATCAAGTAGAAGGCAGGTGAGCATGGGGAAGCTGGGAGCCTAAGCGTGTTTCAGCTGACAATCTCTTCCGGGTGTCTCTTGTCTCATTTGTTAGGTCAAGGGCCCCTGTCCTCCTCCCATGGCTTTATCAAATCCCCCTGTAGTAGTGCCTTGTCTCATTGCTGTGACAAAACACTTAACTAAAGCGGCTTAAGGGAGAAGGGATTTATTTAGGCTCACAGTGGAAGGATACAGTCGGTCAGGGTGGGAGCTGGAGTGCGAGGCGGCTCTTCCTTCATACTGCAGCCACAGCCAGGAAGCGGAGAGGTGAATGCTGACTCAGCTCAGCTCTTCTTCAGTCTCACCCCAGCCCGTCGATGGTACTGCCCGTATTCAGGGTGGTTCTTCCTACCTCTGTGACCTGGTTTAGAAAGTCGCCCTTACACAGACAGGTCAAAGCCTTGCCTCCTGCGTTTCTGTCAGGTGGACCCTCATCCTTCCAGAGCTGGCCTTCTCCAGGGACTAAGCACTACAGTCAGGCTGTCCCTCTGCTCCCCTTACATGACCTTGCTGGATGGGGTAGCACCCACTCTGTGCGCCTGTCCTTCCCTCGCTGTGGTGCAGTGTCTGTGCTTCTGAGACCTCCACTGCCTTCTTGTACGCTTATCTCCCTTTCCTCAGTTTGTGACCACACAATGCCCAGTCACAAAGGTCACCAGCTGCTTACCGCCTGTCGTTCCTGCATGCTCCCTGAGATGGAGGCCGTCTTGGCAACACTATGCTGTGTATTTTGTGTCCACACATAGGAGGAACTTGGGTATGATATGTAGACCTGTGCTGAAAAGAGTTCATAGCATATTCTGGAGATGGAGAGTTGGGAGATGGCTTGCCTGTCATGCACAAAGTTCTGGGTTCCATGAGCCCCATAAACCAAAAATGGCCGTGCAAATCTGCAAGTCCAGCATGCAGGAGTGGAGGTAGGAAGATGAGAAGTTCAAGGTCATCCTTCATGAGACCCTGCCTTAGAAAGAAGGAAAAGGGAGAGGAGGGGAGCGGAGGGGAGGGGAGGGGAGGGGAAGGGGAGGGGAGGGGAGAAGAGAGAAGGAAGGGAAAAGAGGGGAAGAAGAAAGCATGTAAGAAAAATCAGTACAGCCAGGCCCAGACTTGCCCGCCCTTAACATGACCTGTTTGCAAAGTGGGCCAGCGTCTGAGAATCTGGGCTTTGGAAGTGCTCTTGTCATCTGATAAGAATGACTGTGGCTACACCATTGCACGGACTGGTTTCTGTTGAACACTTGCTTTCCTACTTAGAGTCTCGATTGTTGGCACATGCGTGATGCTTGCTTTATGTCTCCAAAACACCTTAAGCGGGGTGTCTCACAGACTTACCTGATAGGCACTCTGGCCTGTGCCATTGTGTTTTGAATATGCGTTTCACTGCCTCTTAATCCTAAGGAAAGGCATCAGGAGGTTGGGCACTTTGTGGTGATGTAGAGATTGGGGTGTTTGGAAGGCGATTAGGATTGTTGAGGTCATCAAGGTGACCTTCCGCACTTCCTATACTTGTATCCTGGTGACTTTACGGTGAGATGCCAGAGACGTGTTTTCCTTCTCTCTCTCTCTCTCTCTCTCTCTCTCTCTCTCTCTCTCTCTCTCTCCCTGGGGTGTGTGTATGTGGGTGCTTACTTGTATGTTTGCAGGCTAGAAGTAGATATTGTTTTCTTTGATGATTCTTTACCTTAGTTTTGAAGCAGAGTTTCTCTCTGAACCCGAAGCTCACTGATTCAGCTGTACTAGCACGGTCAGTGGGTCCCAGGGATTCACCTGCTTCTGTCTCTCCAGCAGTGGAGTTAAAGACGTGTGTCACCATGCCTGGCTGACTATGTGTGCTGGCTGTGTGAACTCAGGTCCTCATATTTGTGGACAAAGAACTCTACTGACGGGGCCACCGCTCCAGTCTGTATACTCTCCTTCCAATGCTCATGACTGAAAACAGTGAGATGGAGCGGGTCCCACCAGCTCCGCCTTGGCAGTGGATTCTTTACTGTGTGTTCTCAGCACTGGTTCTCTCTACCATTTCTGGCCAGAGCTGCCTCTATTGCCTTTCTCTGGTGAGATGATTAGTCAGAACCAAACGCCAGGGTTTTGTGGTGAACTGGAGTAGGCGACAGGCAGAGAGTAGTTGCATTTCCTTCAGTCCACTGGGGCCAGTGCTTGCCCATCCCCTCCCTCCCCCCGCACACACACACTTCCTTCCTGAGTCCTCTCCACACGCAGACTCTAGACCCTGCTTCCTGGCTCTCACCATTTCATACAGTCTGGCTCAGGCCAGTCTTTGGTTATATAAATTGCGCTTCTGAAATCTCTGCCTCGTCTCTCAGTTCTCCGCTGACACGTGGCCTTCATGCCTGGGTTTGCGGGAAATGGGGTGTCTCCCTCGGTAAATAAACCCCAGCAGCATGATGTAGGGAAAGTCGTGATGTGCCGGCTGCTGCCACTGCCGCTTCTCTGTTTGGTGCACACTGTCGGAGAAACAGATACCAGAAGACCTAGGGGCTAAATGAGACCAGTTTCTCCAGCCTTACAGTTGTGGTACAAAAAGGCAGGGCAGGGAGGACTCCCCTCAGCTGAGCCATGGACGTCTAAGGACTGGATTGGGTGTGTGGAGTCTGAGGATTATAAGAACTCTCAAGTCCTGAGTCCCTGCTAGGGAGATAACACAGAAGGGAACAGGTAAGGGCCTGACCTGAACGTGGTCATAGCTTAGGCAGGGAGACGGACAGTAGATGAGCAGCTAATCAACCTCACATACAGTGTCAAGTAGTAAGGAGTATGCTTGTTTTTGAAATAAAGTGAGTTTGGGCTCGTGAGCTGATGGTTCGGTGGGTAAAGGCATGCTGCTCCATGATCTCCTTCCTGCCTGGCTCTCCCCGCTTATGGATTGACTCTGTAGTGAGCAGGAATTGAGAAACAAGAATATAGCCCTAGCGTTGTTGGGTCATGGGCATTGCACAATGGTGGGCGACAGGCCACCAAAGTCTATTAAAATGGAAGCAAACTTTATTCCAGAAAAAGAAAAAAAAATCACCATGGGGCATACAAGCCTATCAGCTATAGCTCTGACCACAGCCAGAGATTGGGCTTCTGTAGCTGTGGCATTGGGGGCTGGTTTGGAGCCTCCTCTTAGGGTAAAATCAAGCAAGCACTGGGTGGGGTTAAAGAGCTTTTACAGCCTTGAGGTCAGGCTTAAAGTCACAGTACATTTTAAGTTTTACAGCTTTTGGTTACAGGACATTAGGATGTTAACTTAGGGTGTTTGGGAAAGCCTGGGGGCTGACCCAGCCCTTTGCACTGTCCCTGAAAGAATGCAAGGCAGAGAGTAGAGTCACAGTTAAAAATTAAGGGAACACGAGCAGAGGGTCCCACAGAGGCAACAGTTAGAAGCTAACCTTTGTCTGCAGGACCTGCCTAGCAGGGAAGCTGGGAGGCAGAGACAATTGTTAAAAGTTTACCTCTGTCCACATGGCTGCCAGGATGTCTGATTTTAAGGCAGAAAGTGTTTGTCAAAGGTTAACAGTGGCTGCCAGCTTTAATTTTTCTTTTCCAAAATGTATTTGGGCTTACAACGTTATATTTCTATATTCCTGGACTATACCTTTATTTCTATATTTTATTCCTGGACTCTTCAGCATCACTACCTTTTGTTCAGCTCAAAATTCTGTGTGTGTATGCATCTTTGATACTGTGTGTGTATGTGTGTCTGGTACACATGTGCACGCGCCTGTGGAAGTCACAGACTGATATCTAGTGTCTTCCCTTTTCTTCACCTTAGTTTTT
Source organism: Neodon shergylaensis (assembly GCA_025134845.1). Lineage (NCBI taxonomy): Eukaryota > Metazoa > Chordata > Mammalia > Rodentia > Cricetidae > Neodon > Neodon shergylaensis. The sequence continues at coordinate 15,077,410 of JABTXL010021306.1, forward strand.
TTTTATAATTTTTTATTAATTCCTTGGGATTTTCACACCATGAACCCCAGTCCCACGTGTTTCCCAGTCCTTCCACCCTGTAGCCTCCCCCCTGCAAAAGAAAATAAAAACAAACAAACAGAAAAACATTCAGTTCTTCTGTATTCCCTGTCTCTCCATACATATTCATTTGTCATAGTGGCCTCAGGAATGGTGTTGTGCCATGAAGTATACCCTTCTGCCCAAACAGCTTTACTTGAAAATGTTCATTGCACTGTGTTGTTGGTCTGGTTAAAGACCTCTGCTTTCTGGTACACCATCAATACTGGACCTTCAATGAAGCTTCTCTCAGATTTCCTGCTGTTGCCCTGAGCCATGAAGATCCTGTGCCTACGGTTCCTCAGGACTGCTCCTTCATGTGCTCCAGCAGATCATAGATGGGGTAGATGTTGGGGTGGGCCAACTCAAAACCTGGATGTAGGCCTGTGTGATAGCTGAGATGGTCAGACTGGGCCTCCACCAGCACCTCCGTTCCGACCCCCAGGCAATGGTCAGGACCAGCTCTCCTGCAGACATGGTTAGAGGTGGGACCAGCTCTCCTGTTGTGGTGGCCAGCAAACATTCGGCCAGTTCTCCAAAAACTATTGAAGGTCCAGGCCAACTCTATCTCAGTTTTTGAGACAGAGTCTGTCTCTGAACTTGGAGCTGCAGATTCAGCTAGACTGCCTGGCCAGTGAGCCCTGGGGATCCCCCTGTCTCTGCCCTCACTAGTGCTGGTATTGCAGGTATGCACTGCCATAGCCAGCTTCTTATCTGGGCGCTAGGGATCCCAGCCTGGTCCTCATGCTTTCACAGCAGGCACTTGGCCCTGTCTCCCAGGGGTGCAGACTGTTTCTCTCTCATTTAGTCACTGAGAGTGTTCTCCTCCTCCAGGTTCTGGTGTGTGGGTGCAGGTGGGGTTGGTGTGTGTGTGAATGTGTATGCACATGTGAGTGCATATATGTGGAGGCCAGAGGTCAAGTGTCTTCCTCAGTTGCTTTGCACCTTATTCTTTGAGACAGGATCTGTGCCTGGGGTGTCTAATTTGACTAGATTTCCTGGTGCTTAGTCCCAGGGATCCTCACCTAGCCCCGGGATTACAGGCATGCTCTATTGTGCCCTAGTTTTTATTTATTTATTTTTTTTACATAACTTCTGGGAGATCAAACTCAACTCAAGTAAACATCTTACCAATTGAGTCTTCCACCTAACCTCTGTATGCGTGTTTGTTTGTTTTTGTTATGGGGGTTTTATTTTGTTTTGTTTTTTGGTTGTTGTTTGGCTTGATTTGGTTTTTGGTACAGGTGTGTCTGTCTCTCTCTATGGCTTTCCATTTTGATCTGCTATGGCTTTAGTAGAATTCAGGGTTAGCCCTTTTCCCTTGGCTCCCACAGTTCAGGGCCTTAGACATCACCACTTTCTTTTGCTCCTCATTAATAAAGATCTACGTCTATACATATCGGCTTGGGACACATCTCCAGGAGGGGTATGTCTCTTGCAAAGCTCTCATAGCCAGAGATTGAGCCCTAGCTTTCCCTGACCTCCACAAAGTCATTATCAAAGCCAGTCACATGACTTTCTGCTCTTGGCACCTTTGAAACTTCCTGTGCTTGAGTCAGACACCAGAGCTGGTAGGAATAGGCAGGTGCCTGGGTAGCCATTTTTCATGTTGAAGTCTCTAAGTAGCTTTCCAGAGGTGTGGGGCCTCCCCAGATGTGTGCCTGGCTCAGAGCATTATCTGTTGTTGTCAGTGTAAAAACAGCAACCAGGCAGGCATGCCTCCAAGTGAGTGCAGGTCCCTAAAAGACCTTCACCCAGGAGAGGAGGCTGCTCTCTTTTCATGATGAAGCACCAAGCTACCACTGTGTATTCTTGCCTCTCTCACTTGTTTTCATAACATGTATATCGTAAGCCTTATCATCTGCTGAGTGGAAAAACAGGAAAATTGAAATGCCCCAGGGATTCATTAAATTGCAAATGGATGCATTATCAGTGGGCCCTTGGCTTCCAGCGCTCGCTGGTCGCCTGTGCTGTGGTTCTGGTGTAAGGATGAGAAGAGTCTGCAAGCATTAGTAGTCAGCATCTCCCTTCTGTGGGTGTCCATCTGCTCTGTTTTCTGGTATTGACCGTCTTCCGGGAAGACGGTTAACTGTATTCTGTGTGTGTATGTGTCTGTGTGTGTGTATGCATGTGCACAGCAAGTGTTCAGATATGCATGCATATATATAGACCAGAGGACAAGCTCAAGCATTATTTTTAGGAATGCCATCTACGTCCTTTGAAATGGGGTTTCTTATTAGTTGGGAGCTCACCCATTAGGCTCGCCTGGCAGGTAGGTGAGCTTTGGGCCTCCCTCTGCCTCTCCAGAACTAGGATTGCAAACACACATCATCACACCTGAGATTTCCCTTTTCAAGACAGGGCAGACTTAGCTTTCCTGAAATTCACTCTGTAGATCAAGCTGGCTTCCAATTTACAGAGATTCACCTGCCTCTGCTTCCCGAGTGCTGGGATTAAAGGTGTGTGCCACCACCACCTGGCATTACACTTAGGGTTTTCATGTTTGTAGCACGATTAATAAAAACCCAGAGTCAGAAATTGGGGTCCACCCTGAAGGATAGAAAAGCAAAACAGCTAGCCATTTGCTCTTACCTCTACCTCAGTCCGAAAGTGGCAATCCTGCCTCCAGGAATCTCAGAATATAATCCTTCCGTATTATATTCTTCTCTAAGGCTGGGATTAGAGGCATGCACCACTGGGATTAAAGACATGCACAGCCTGGTTTTTATGTAAACTAGTGTGGCAACTGGAATTAAAAGTGTATGTCACCACTGCCTGGTCTGTAAGACTGACCGGTGGGGGCTGTTTTACTCTCTGATCTTCAGGCATGGTTTATTTGTTAAAATACAAATGAAACATCACTACACATGTTGACTGTAGGGATCAAACTCAGACCCTCATGCTTTCATGGCAAGCCCTTACCAACTGAGCCCTCTCCCTCGTCCCAGAGTTTTCATCTAATTGCCTCTCCCCCCATTTTATAGGACTTAACTTAGGGATTTTATTTGCCTCCAAAACTGCTAAGTATTCAGTATATGATATACGTGTTTCTGAGACAAAGTTACACACACACACACACACAAACTGAATTACTTGCTTTTCTCCTTTTTGTGACCAAAATATCTGGCAGCAACTAAAGGATGTAAGGGCTTATTTTGCTCAGTTTGAGGATATAGTCCGTGATGAGGAGAGCCATGGTATCAGGAGAAAGCTGGTCACAGGGCATCCACAGTCAGGAAGCAGAGAGAGATGGACGCTGTGCTCAGCTCACTTTCTCCTTTTCATTCAGCCCAGGACCACAGTTATAGGATGGTGCTGCCCACACTCGGGCTGGGGCTTCTCTGTCAGTTAAACTTCTGCGGATACAACCAGAGGTGTGTCTCCATGGAGACTCTAAATCCAGCCAGATTAACAAATGAGGATTAACCACCACTATGCCCTAAAGTAACCCTTGTCTGAGCTGTAGGCCACTGCTGGTCAAGGCCTGTGGTGGGAATTTGGGCTGAGGGCTGTGGTTTTATAAGAGGCTGGTCCAAGAAATATAATTTTGGATGCCCCAGATGTTCGCTGACATTTGGAGGCTGTTTATTAGTTCATGAATATTGGAAACGAACAAGGAAATAGCCAGAAATATCTAGCATCTGTGGTTAAAGTTCCCATGAGTTGACTATCTCTGGATTATGCTGGAAGTGTCTGCTATAGTTGGCAGTGGAGTTGGGAATGCGGTAGCTTAACCAGCTACATGGCTTTCACAACTCAGGCAGGGAAAGCGAGATGTTTTGGAGTCTTGATGTAGTCATTTGTAAGCAGTAGAGATAGGAAATAGGTTATAACTGGAAAACTGTCTTGATGGTGTTGACAATATTTCCTGTCAGCAGCTCTCCCCTTTCTTCTTGCTTGTCTCCGTGGCAATGCTAATTGGTAGTTTTATTACCGCTCTACTAAAGATTCATTCCGTCTTGATTTATTATCTAGACTTTCCCAGAGGATGGCAAGCGCAACAGTCCTGCCTGGCTCCTGGCTTGCCGCCGCTGTTCTTGGCATGAGCCAGCCAGGAAAAGGACTGCTCAGAGTTTCAGTTGGAAACCATGGACGATTCTTTTGGGCAGCCTCAGATACCCAAGAAGAGTTGTTTCCGGAAGCTTGGGTTTTGCCAAGTTCAAGTCTCTCTTTTGGTTCAGCTGCTTAATCTTGGCCCAACAAATGCTCCCCTGTCTTCATGTTAATTTTGCTTCGGTGTGGGATGGATGGCTGACATGGTTTCACAACATAGTTTCCAAGCCCCGGAGTCTTTGATGAGTCTTAGTGGGAGGCGAAAACAACTGCAGGTTTTTGTGGGGGTGGGAAGGAGAGGTGAGACGCTTCAGATAGCAGAGAGTTTTAGCTACTGACATCCGACCGCCCCACACGCAACATGGTGGTTCTGAACTGAGTTTTGACTCCTAGAAGAGGAATACCGTGATGCTGGTCACTGAGGCCAAGAGGTAGGGTTGAGAGAGGAGGGTGGGGCCAGACAAAAATCGTTACATTTCACGGGAAACTGAGGATGGCCTCCTGATACTTTTAAAAAGTGGCAGAGAATTTACACACCCGCCATGGGTGTGTATCTATGTAACAAGCTGAGACATATAAAAACCAGGAGACAAAGTCTGGAATTTGTGGGCACTAAATAAGCACTAAATATCAATTACTTGGCTTGGTATTGAGGGAGTGGCTGCCTGGCTCACTTGGTTAGTCCTTGTGTGTTTCCTGTTCTTAATGTCTTTGGCTCCCACTTTTATTGATGGAAGGTTAAATACTCCTCTTTTTTCCCTCCTTGTAGCCTATGACTAAAGCTTAAGGTTTTGTTTCTCCCTCTTACCCTCTCCTATGTTCCTCCATGTTCCTCCATGTTCCTCCTATGTTCCTCCATTTCATTTTACGAAGTTCATTTTTTAATCGCCTGAAAGAAAGAAAAATCACTTTCTGTATTTGTATAGAGTACATGAGACAGTGGAAATTGAGTTATAACGGACTGTATTCTGTAGATGTTAATCTATTTAATTTTACCCTCTCTGTCTTCTGTTAGTTTTCTTTGCTTTCCTTTCTTTTCTATATTAGACTTGATATTTGATTAGAATGAGAAAAAAAAGTAATATTCCCATAGTAATATCTGTAGAACTCATATAAGGAAGGTTAAATGATAATTATGATTATAAGCTTCATAGTAGGTATAATTTTTTCTGTAGTCTTAGTGTTTGGAGGCAGGTCTTTCAGTGTGGTGGAAGAAAAATAGCCTGGAAAATCCTCAGCAAAAAAATAAAAATTAAGGGTCCAACAAGATGGCTCAGCAGGCAAAGGCACTTGCTGTCAAGCCCAATGACCTGAATTTAACCTCGGAACCCATGTGATGAAAGGAGAAACCCAACTCTCACAACTTGTCCCTTGACCCCCCTCCCACCCCACACGCTCCATGTAATACCACACACATCTCACACATTGTAATATGTGTACAAATAAATAGGAAAATATTTTTTAAAAAACAAAATAAAAATTTAAAACGAAGAGATCAGTAATGAATCTGGACGGGATTCTGAAATGCCGCCATTTTCGAGCTTTGGCAGTTGGCTGATGACACCCGCCAAATTGAGAAATAACGCTTCCAGACAAGCTCGTAAATTTGTACAGGAGCCTTTTTGCCTGGAGTTCCTGCCACCCACCAAACCTGGCCTTGGAAGCTGGGCAAGGCATGCTGGGAACACTGGCAGCTTCATTGATAAACGGAATTGACCTAATTTGGAGCAGTGTGCAGAAAACTCCCGCCTCCAGTGTCACAGCTGGTGACAGTGGGAACCTGACCACCACCTAGACTGAGGATGCTCTCTGGATTAGGCCAAGCTTTAAACTAGGGGATGAGCCAGGATTTAATATGGAGACCTGGGAAGTGAGACAGTAATAAGGGTTTTAATTAGCTGTCCATAAATTAGCATATACGAATCTGAGAGGGTCCAAGCTGACCACTCAGGCATGACTTTGTACCTGTATGCAAACATAGAAGCAAACTAAGAGAAACCAGAAAAAAATATTTTTTGCTTTTTTTCAATATAGGGTTTTTCTGTGTAACAGCCCTAGCTGTCCTAGAATTCTCCGTCTGTAGAGCTCCGCCTGTCTCTGCCTCCCGAGTGCTGGGATTCAAGGTGTGTGCTGCACCTGCCACCGCCACCATGCCTGTCTCACTTTCTCCTTTTCATTTAGTCCAGGACCCCAGTCCATGTGATGATGCTTCTTCCCAGCTCAGTTAACCAAACGTGAATGTTCCTTCTCAGGCATGTGTGGAGATTTCTCTCCTTGGTAATTGTAGAGCCTGTCAAATCAACAATACTAACCATTACTCTTCCTTCTTAACACATCTCTTTTTGCCTTTCACATAACCTTGCCGTGACCACGCATCTCTCCACTCATCTTGTAAAGTGTGTGTCACGTGACGTGGAGGCCACTGGTGACTCCTCTTTCGCAGAGATTTAGATTCGGTTCACTTCTGTATTCTAATGAGACAATCCGAAGTGAAGAAGGAATGGACTCCCCATACCTTTTGATTATTGGGTGTGACTTTTGCAGGAAGCAGCTGAACTCTGTTCACTTGGTTTTCTAGCTGGACGCATCCCTTGCTTTCCTCATTGACAAAAGCAACATAGGAGGAAGGGTTTATCTGGGTACATGGTGTGAGGGTACAGTCCATCATGGTGGGGAAAACATGATGGCAGAAGCATGAGGCTGGTCACATGGCGTCCACAGTCAGAAAGAGAGAGATGAACGCTGGTACTCAGCTCGCTTTATCCCCTTCATTCAGCCCAGGACCTCAGCCCAGAGAATGACGTCACCCACAGTGAAGATAGGTCTTCCAGTCTCAGCCAAGCCAGCCTAGAAACTCCCTCACAGACATGCCCACGGTGATCCTAGGTGATTCCAGATGCTGGCAAGTTGACGTCGGTGCTGGGAAAGTTTAAATTCCCGATGACTTCTCCTAGGTCCCTCATTTAGACCATCTTATCCGTTCAGGGCTATTTTTGGAGACCCACGTGTGAGGCAGAAAACCAGGTACTGCGAGTCAGCTGAGAAACGAGATTGCACATTGTCAAGTGGCTGGCTGACATCTGTCAAAGTCTGCAGACGGGAGTGGGAGGGAAATCACAGCCTTTCTTCCTCTCAGCCTCTGAGGGTGCTGGGTGCCGGTGACTCTGCCCCCATGCTGTTTCCCTTGGGAGTAAAGATTATTACTGAAACCCTTCTGGGCTCAGGCTAGGAACTGTAAACACACAGTAAACTCACCCACTCCCACCGGGGACACCTCAGTGCTGCCGCTGACAGTAAAACACTTTGTAGCTAGGCAGTGGTGGCACACGCCTTTAATCTAGGTGCTTGGGAGGCAGAAGCAGGTGAACCTCTGTGAGTTCGAGCCTGGTCTACAAGAGCTATTTCCAGGACAGGCTCCAAAGCTACAGAGACACCCTGTCTTGAAAACCAAAACAAAACACCACTTTATAAGCATGTTCTGCTTGACACTAAGGTCCTCGTTCTATTCTGCTTGACATCACTCCCCTTGCTTCCAATGGAAATCGGAGCTTGAACTCTGAGCTCCACAAGCCCAGGGCAGTTCATTGAAAGCTGGCTATAAAGGGGTTTAAAAAATGGCAATCGGAAAACAAAAAGCATCCTTTTTCAACACCGCTTAGTTAAAGCTTGTGTGAGCAGAATTCTGTATAATGCAAGGCGCAGCTCTTAAGTGCACAGTTTGGTGAGCTTTATTAAGTGTATCCATGCATCTCGGCAGCAGTGCAGGCGAGGTGAAGAACATGTCCACCACCCCAGTGGTCTTTCATGCCTCCTCTGTTTGTCTGTCCCAAGAAAGCAGTTGTCACTCTGATGTCTATCATTGTACACTAATTTTGCCTCCTCTTGGCTTCCTAGAAACACGATTTTAGAGTATGAACATGTAGAGAAGGGCTTCATTAAGCCCGGCATGAGGTTTTTCAGGTATATTTGCCTTGTTGCATATATTGGGGTTTTAATCAGAGAATAATGTTCAGTTGTCTGAGCATAACATAGTTGACTTATCGATTCTGCGGGTGTTGAGCATGCGAGCTGTTTCCAGTTTGTGCGGTCTAATGAATTACCCTGACATAGACCCACGAGCCTGTCACATTACCTAAATAGTAAGGTAGTTCTTCTGCCTCTCGGTCTTCTTGTCCAGCTTTGGAGTGTGTAGGGTTGTCCTTCCATCCTTCCCATTGCTGTTTATGTTTTCCCCTCTTCTCAGTTATTCTCACTAGCAGGAATTATATATGCCGTTCATCTTTTCTAAGCACTAACTTTGGCTTTTAAACTTTCCTCTATTTGTATTAGTGGAGATTAACTCAGCAGAGCCGCTTGGAGAATGTGTGTACATCAAGGGATTTGTTAAAGGGATTTGGCTTCACGCAGGTGTGGAAGCTACTTTAACAGTGTCTGCAAGGGCTGTTGTCTTTGTGTCTGTTGACAGGTTTGACACCCACAGGGTTGGAAGGACAAATTGGAACTAGAGGAGAGGATGGGTAGGCTGGCAGCTGAAGAGATGGTTTAGTCAGTAAAATGCTTGCTATGCAAGCATGAGGACCCGAGTTCAACCCCTAGAACACATGTCAAAAAGCTAAGTGGAGACCGAGCTCACTGGCCTGCTCCAAATCCTAGGCCCAGTGAGAGATCCTTTCTCAAGAAATAAAATGTGTCCCCCTACTCCCAAGGCCCAGGGAGCATTATAGAAGAAGATGAAGAAAAAGTTTAGGAGCTGGAGGATGAGGAAGAGGAAGAGCGCTGTGAAATACGTGGCCATCTGGATACGGCGTGGCAATGGAAGCCATGAATGTGTGGCAGCTGTGGATACTGTGGACCGGGCCTTCCAACTTTCCGCTATGGATAGCGGAGGTGCCCGTGAAGCCGCCCTTCCTGTGGAGATACCATCGTTCCAGGAGGCTGTGCCGTTTCCTTAATTATGTAGCCCTTGGGGACTAGTTGGGAAGAGGGGTTCAGGGTAAAGGAAGTGGAACAGAAGAGAGTAAAGGGAGTTGAATGTGCTCACAATGCATGCCCATGAAGGGGAGCAGGGAGAAATGTATAGCTCAATTAAAAACAATAAAGTGTAAAAAAATTAATGGAGAGCAGTTGGTGAAGACACCTGACGTCAGCCTGGCCTCCTCACAGAGGCACACATGGTTTTGGTTTGGGTTTTGAGGTGTGAATCGTGTGCAGAAGTGCAGAGCGGGGTTGGGGAGAGCCTCCAATTGAGTCATTACCAGTTCTATCACGTAGACACGAAGAAAAACCAACTCAGTAGTAGACTCCGTGCACTCAAAGGACTGACTATGAGCTGTTTTAACCCCGCTAGCTCTACGGTCCTAACCTCCTTGCAGCTGTAGAGCTGTCGCTATAGTGCGTATATCAGCTGTGGAAATATGACCGAATGACAGCCCTTGAAACACAGCTTTACATAGAAAAGTAGGCAGTCCGCAGATCTGGACTGGGATGAAGGGTGTTTACCAGCCCCCATCGTGTGTATCACAATGTGCTTTCTTAATACTTGTGTGAGAGTGTATGGTGTCACCTTGACATAGCCCAGGGATGCCTGGGAAGAGAATCTCAGTGATGGGTTAACCTAGATCAGGTTAGCCCATGGACATGTCTGGGGTGGGGTATATCTTGATTGTTAATAGATGTAGGAAGCCATAGCCCCCTGTGGGTGGCACCCTTCCCTAAGCATGTGTGGGGTGTGACCTGCATTATATAGGATAAGGGCTAAGGAAGCAGCGAGCATGCAGTAGGGGTGTATTGGTTTTTCTCTGGTTTTTGACCGTGGATAGAATGCTTGAGCTCCTGCCTCAGCTTACCTGAAATGATGATTTTATGTAACCTAGGATGGGAAGCCAAATAAGCCCTTTCTTCCCCCTGTTGCTGTAGGTCAGGGCACATTATCAGAGTAACAGAAGTGAAGCTGGGACATACAGCTTGCCTAGACTTAACAGTACCCGCCCTGATGCATGGTTTTGCTTTGGATTAGGTTCAGTTACCTGGGTTAACTGCGATCTAGAAAGGTTAATGGGAAATTCCAGAAATAATCAACAGCTTTTACGTTGTGCGAGTAAATGGGAAAATTGCAGAGATAATTAGTGCTTTTGAAGTTCCACGCAGTGCGATGGGTTCTTGTGCTATCCTTCCTAGAAGGGACCATCCGTGATTCGCTGCCATGGATGCTGCCCAGCAGCTGGTCTCTTAGCAATCATCCCAGCACAGTGTTGTGTTAAGTAGCCCTTATTTTACTTAATAATGGCCCAAAGCTTGGGAGTTAAAACACTGCCATTCCTGTATGGCTAAGAAACGCCTTGAAGGACTTCCTTTGAGGGAAAATCCGTAAACTCTTGACTTAAACAAAGAAAGAATGTGTGTGCTAAGGTTTTTAAGATCTCCATTAAGAACAAATCCTCCGAGGTCTGGAGAGACGACTCAGGGCTTAAGAGCACTTCAGACCTTTCCAGAGGACCCAGTTTGTTCCCAGTACCTTTCAGGCTGCTCACAGTCACCCGTAACTCCAGTTCTGGCCTCCAGGGGCACTACGTTTAAAGGTGTAAACACCTACATAGATACATAAATAGTTAAAAATAAAAGTATCATCTTTCTGGCATTTTTTTTTTGAGACAGGGTTTTACTGTGTAGTCTTGGTTGGCCTAGAGCTTGTTATGTAGGCCTGACTGGCCTCACACTCAGATCCACTTTGCTCGGCTTCCACTGTGCTGGGACTAAAGGCATGCTTCACCACACCTGGCTAAATCTCTTTTAAGAAGAACAAATCCTCTATAATTTCTATATACACTAAATAGCTTTGGCTAGAGTATATTGTGATAATTGAATTTTATCCTTAGTTATTGTTAATCTTGCTATACCTAATTTGTAAATGACATATTGTCATATGCATATAGATTAGAAGGCACAGTGTATGTAGACACTGGTTTCATGAAAACACTGGGGTCCTTGGCAGATATCCCATAAAGATAAAAGGGCTATGATATTACAAGCTCATGTTTAATTCATGTTGATCAACCATCCTTTCGAGTATTGTACTTAGGTACGTCTAGAAATCTCTTAATCCTCATTACTCCCTATTGGGATTTTTGTATTAAGTAGAAACATAATAAAAGAAATAAAGGAGAAGCTGGGCCTGGTGGCTGGTGGGACATACCTCAAATCATAGCATTTGAGACATAGAGGCAGGCAGGTATTTCCGACTTCAAACCAATCTGGTCTATATAGTAAGACCCAAAACAGCCCAAGTTACAAGAGAGACCTTGTCTCAAAAAGGAAAAAAGAAAAAGAAGGAGAAAGAGAAGGAGAAGAAGAAGCAACACACACAAGAAAACCAAACCAACCAACCAAACAAACAAACGAAAAAAAACCCTTAGTTTTCTACTTGAACATATATTAACATTTCTCCTGTGTGTGAGTGGGTACACACGGATGTGTGTGCCTGTGGAAGGCAGATGCCAGTGTCAGGGGCCTTCCTCTACCACTTCTCCCTCCCTCCCCCCTCCCTTCCTCCCTCCCTCCCTTTCTCCCTCTCTCTCCCTCCATTTATTTAGTGGCAGGGTCTCTCGTTGGCCTGGATCTCTCCTATTTTATTTGACAGACAGGCTAAAACTCTTGGGACCCCGTCTCTGCCTCGCTCATGCTGGGGTCACAAGCATACAGTACTACACTCAACTTTTTCTGTGTACAAGGAAAACAAAGTGAAACAAAACAAACAAAAGTCCCACAGGTCCTTGCTCTTGACAGCCAGCAGTCTACCCGTGCATGCCTCCAGCCCTATACTAGCGTCTCTGATTTTTCCATTTCCTTGTAGACTCACAGTATTATCTGATTGCATTTCCTTTTCAACCCCAAGGATTTCTTCTTATTTTTTGCTGTACAGTTCTGCAAGTGGTGCAATTTCTCATTTTTTTTCTAAAAAAAAATGGCATTGTTTATTTATTTATCTTTGGCTGGCATTTTTCAAGGATGTAGCTAACATTCGGAGCTAACAGTAAGTTTTCTCTGAATACTTACACAGCAAATCTGCTCTGTTTTGTTTGGTTTCAGCTCTTCTGATAAGTCAGGTGGTGTTGCTGTCTTTATTGCCTTTTATGTAATGTATCTTGTTTTTCTTTCGTTGCCTTTAACGTTTTTCATCGTCTTTGACCTTTAGCGGTTTGGTTATAACAAACATAATTGTCTCTGCCTTCTGTGTGAGTCACTGAATTATTAGATCTGAAGTTAACGATTTTTTTTAAAAAAAAAAATAAAGTTGGAAAGTTGTTGGCTATTATTTCTTCAAACATTTTTCTTTTCCGTTGGTTCTCGTTTCCTTTCTGTTGCTATGGTAAGAAATACCCTGACAAAGTGCAGCTCAGTGGAGAATGGGTTTGTTTGACTTAAATTCTAGGTTCTGGCCCCTCATTGTAGGGACTTAAAGGCGACTTGAAGCAGCTAGTCCCTCCCACAACCAAGGGCAGAAAGGATTACCTGCATGCCTGCTTGCTGCCTGCATTCCTGCTCGCTGTAGCATTCACTTTGTACAGTCCGGGGCCCATGCCTTGAAACTGCGGCTCACAGTCAGGCTGGCCAGCTCTTCCAGTCTCGGTTAACCCAAATAAATGTCCACAGGCCAGCCTTACAGACAGTGGGTCGTTGAGACTTCCATGTTCTCTATTGTATGACCTTGGTGTCCGTTTATCCGTCTTCTCCCATGTCACGGGGCTTTGCTTATATTACTTCCTTCGGCCTTTATGGTCCATTTCAATTGTTTTCTAATCCATTGGTCTGTTCTTCAGCTGTCTCTAGTTTACTATTACCTTCAGTATGAATTTCCCATTTCAGGTAGTCTGCTTTACATCTCTCAAATCCTTTGTGTGTGCGTGTGTCTCTTCCAAGTATTCATTTCTCTGCTGAGAATTCTTTTAGTTGTGGATTGTTTTCTTTTGTCTTCGATCTCATCGTAGCTGCTTTGAATTCCTTGTCAGTTCTCTGTAGCATTCATGTCATCTGAAGCTGACTATGTTGATTTTTTTAAAATATGTATGTATTTTGTGAAGAAAAGTTTGTGTGCCGTGGCACACACGTGGCACACACGTGGAAGTCAGAGTCAGTTTTCTGCTTCCACCTTGTGGGTCCTAGGGGTCACACTTAGATCACAGGGTGGGCATAAAGCACCTTTTCCTGCTGAGCCAGGTTGCTGACCTTTGCTTTCTCATCTTTATCTCTCCCCACCGCCATTATGTAGCCCTGGCTGCCCTGGAACTCACCTGGGTAGACCAGGCTAACTTAGAATGCACAGAGATCCACTTGCCTCTGCCTCTACATTGATTAAAGGTGGACCTAGCCTTGACTGCTTTCCTATTGATTCACAGGTTTCAATGAAGGCTTCTGAAACGTAATTTATACTTACTTTAGCTTAAGGACATTGCCAGTCTTCTCCCATAGTCTCTAATCCTATATTATTTTCTTTTCTTCCCCAATTATAAGAAATACAAATGCACACATGTGTAGAGTAAATCTTTCTAGTTTTTTACTTAGTAAAAAGCAAAAGCCCTGGACATTTGTGGGGCTGAAAAAAAGAAGTACGAGTGCACATTTTAGGGGCTGCCACGGTTCCACAAGGACAGCTACCTGCGGCATTCCTTCCTCCGGGAACTGCCTGTGGGATACAGGGTTCTGAAAGGCTCTTGCCCTTTCTTGTGTATTGCAAAAAGAGAGTAGTAGAGTAGCCCTAAAAATCACCCACAGCGCAACCTGAGAATGCCATCCAGTGGTGGCCAGTATCACTTCGAATTCTTAATATTTTCCACCTGCTTCACAGTTCATATTCTCATCAGATTTGACAGCAAAAATGTCTCAATATGTCACTTTATATCTTATTTAAAAAAATGTAGAAAAGCTATTTTTTCTTGGAAGAGATAGTGAAACTTTTCTTAATAGTGAAACGTTTGTAGAAAAATATTTTTGAAATACAAAGCTAACATTCTCCCAGTTTATAATAGTGACTGCCTTGCCCACTTGTTGTAACTGGATACCCGTGTGGGATATTTCATGTTCTTTCCACTGTTACTTAAAATACTGAAGGACATTCTGTTGCAGGAAAAATGGTATAAGGAACTAGGTATGTCCTTACAGAGAGTGAGGCCGATTTATGCAGAAGGAGCCTGATTATCCACATCGTGTTGCAAATTCCGTTTTCTCTCCCAGCCCCAGAGCTCTGAGAATTTATACACACCGTGTTGTGCTGGGACCCCATTCTATTCATTGGCAAGCACCCAAGCTTCTCTGGTTGCACAAATCTAAAGTATTGTAATCTCAGTGTCCCTTACCTTCCACCCACAGGATTGTGACATAAAACTACCTAGGGGTGGCAAGGCAGGCACAGAGAAGACCCATTCTGCAGGACGAATATAATGCCGCAATAGAGTAAAGGATGCAGTGAGGTCCGTGTGCTGTGTTTGATGTCGAGCATCCCAGGGACTACTGTCATGGTCGCTCTGAGGTTGAATGAGATCTTGGGTGATTGCAGGTCTCAGTACCTAGCCAAGGAAGGGTGACTAAGTTCTTAGAAAGTTTCGCAACAATTCTTGAGTGAAGAAAGAGGCTCCCGAGGGTTTGTTGCATAGGCCATGGGAATTGTCTCTCATGTGTATTTCAGTAGTTAAGCATGCGATTCACCAGCTGGTGGCGCTGTTTGGGAAAGTTGTGGGGGTTGGGAGGCTTGTTGGCAGAAGTATGTCATTAGGATTTCATTAGGATCGTTAGGGGAGGGACTTGGGTTTATGCTGGAAGGAACTCACTGGGTAGCCAGGGATAACTCTGAACTTCTGGTCCTTTTGCCTTCCTCTCCCTGGGACTACAGTCTGTAAGCACACCTCTTTATGTGGTGCCAGGGAAGGGACCTAGTGCATGGTAGGCAAACACTCTACCAGCTAAGTTACCAGTATAAAATGAATTTTGGATCCTGGACAATTTATGTTAGATATAAAATCCTATTCAGTTGTGAAGATCTTACATGGCGGTTTTCTTTTAGAGCACAGCATGTTCTTATCCTTAGTGTGTTTTTATCTTTGACATCCCAAATGAAATGGTCAGGTTTCACTTTTGGTTTTCTAGTCAGTGAAGGTTGGTGCCGTCTCCAAACTTCACAAGTCCATGTAACTTTCCCATTGCCTGCAGTGATAATCAATGCATTGGTTTCCGAGCCTGGAGTTCATGATGATCCTTTAGCTAGCAGTGCCTGCTCAGCTGTCCAATCGTAATTCTTCCCCTGCATCTTAGGCTTTCTTTAGTTATCTTCCCTCTCAACCCTTCCAGACCGAGAGGGGCGGCTGACTGCCTTCGCTCTAACTAGGGCTGGGCTTGTTCTAGTAAAGCACTCTGATTTAGAACACACATCACGCTGTCTTCCATGTCTCTGGCCTGTCCCTCTTCTGCAGCGTCCCTTGATTTCACGGCTTGCTAAAACTTAGAAGCATAATTGAGGCCATAGTCCTGCAAGAACCGAAGAACGGAGTGTATGATAAAAAGAAGTAGAAATACCTTGTGATGGTTTTAATTAAATTGTTTTTGGAAATTTTGTTTGCTTATGTAGGTATATGTCCTGTGTGTACATGTATATATGTGTGTTCATATGTATGTCAGCATAGACATGTGTGTGGATGTACATGTGGGCATGCCTGTGGAAGGAAGAGGCTGATACCACATGTCTTTGTTGCTTGCTCCTCGTCTTGCAGTGTGAGGTAGAACCTCTCCCTCGAGCCGGTTGGACATAACCAATTTGGCCACTCTAGCTAGCCAGGGTGCTCTGGAATCCCGTCGCCACCTTCACATCACTGGCATTAGGCAGGCCATCACACCTGCCTGACATTTACATGGCTGCTAGGGATCCGAACTCGGGTCCCCTCTCCTGTGTAGCAATTGCTTTACATGCTGAGCCGACTCTCCAGCCCCCTGTTTGGCAGTGTGTTTTCATGTAATTTTCTGTTTGTTTCCGCGGTGTTTCCCCACAGGCAGTACTACAGCATCAGGCTCTAACTTAGCAAGTCCAGGCACCCAGCGAAGGGGCCTTTCCAAGCAGAATAACGCTCTGTCAGTTTACTCCTCCATACTCGCTCTCACATTTCCCATACAGAACGAGAACGAGGTGATTACAGTGGTGTGCCCATGAATACCTAGACACAGTCGGCTGGAAATGATCTTGACCTGAATGGAAAATCTGGGCTGGAGAGATGGCTCAGTAAGCAAAACACTCACCACATGGTCATGAAGACCCGAATTCACTCCCCAGAACCCATGCTCAGCTGGGCACAGTCTGTAATATCTGTGTTCCTCCGGCAAGATTCGGGGTGCAGGCAGGAGATCCACAGACGCTCAGGGACCAGCTAGTCTGGCAATATGCAGCAGCAAATAAGAGATCCTGTCTTAAACAAGATGGACGATGAGTACTGATACCTGAGGTTGTCCTCTGACCTCCACACTTCATGCTTGGCATGTCTCGCACACGGTCTCACATTCAGACACATGCACACTCCCCAAAGGGAAAAGCCCTAACGGTGTAGATTCATGACGCCTGACACAGAGAAACAGCTTAATGGGTTTGAATCTTGTTTCCTAGTCGCGCCAGGCATCTTTTTCATCTCTCCAGGCTCCAGGTTTATGAATCAGGAAAAAGTGGAGGGTCAGCAATTACGCCTTTGAGAAGTTTCCTGGAAAATGCCGTGCTGATGCTGTTTCCAGCTCTTTAAGCTAAACCCCATAAAAACAGTGAAATACAAAGCAAGCTTTCAAAGTGCCATGGAGGTTGATGGCGTGTTGTTTGCCAAGAAAAGAAGAAGAATGTAACTGGAGAGATATTAGGGAAATTAAGCTGGTTTCACACATATGCCATGCTCTCTTTCCTTGGTGGCTCTGCATCTCGTATAGATCCAGAAAGTCATGTAGGTATGTGTATACATATGAAATATGAAAGAATTAAAACCGTCTGTGGCAAAAGGGGGAATGGGAGAAGTAGGGAAGAAAAATGGGGTGATGGAGCATGAGGGGGTTGTACTCACCATGCAATGCGTGCATGAATGAGAACTTAAAGAAATAATCAAAATAAAATTATTACCGAATAAAAACTCTAGTTATAGATTTTGGATATTCTGTTAGGAACATACAACCTGTCAGCAAGTCTATGCATATGTGAAGTCTATGCATACACTGGAGCAGAGGGTCCCAAGCATTTCAGACAAGAGACATTCAACCCGTGTCTCCTGTGAGGCTGCCAGTAGAGCTTGTGGAGCCTTGACTTCTCCAGTCCACAGCTTCCTGTGACCTGAAGATTGTCTGCCTAGAATGTGTGGTGTCCTTATTAGTGCTTTTCAACTTCACACAAACCTCAGCACGTGTAGGAAGAGGGAATTGAGAGAATCCTCCGTAAGATTGGCTATTTGGAAAGCCTGTGGCATATTGTCTTAACTAACGATGAATGTGGGCACTGCCACCCCTGGGCAGGTGATCCCTGGACTGTATAAGGAAGAAAGCAGAGAAAACCATGTGGGGCGGTGCTGATTTGTGGTTCTGTCCCTCCAGATTCCTGCCCTGCTTGAGTTCCGGCCTTGGCTTCCCTCGATTGATAGGCAGTGAGCCAAATGAACCCTTTTCTATCCATGCCTTTGGTCATGGTGTTTTGTCACAGCCGCAGGAAGAGAAACTAAAACATCTGTCTAGGACCTAGTTGTAGAAATCCCCTCGTCTCATGGTGTGAAGAAGGCCTAGCGTGAGGTCATTGCTAATCGAGATAGTTTTCTGCTGTGACCGATTCCCTCTGAGCCATTACTGCTGGTTCGTATAGCAAGGTTGGCGATGAGGGTGTTGGCAAGGAATGCTCTCCAGGCTAAATGTAGAGATTCCTGGCTTCAGGCTGATGCCAAGTTCTGGAACAGAGGTGGAGCTCACGTGAGCGCACTCTGCAGGGGCCATCTGATAAGGTGGCCGTGTGTCCCTATCAGGTATACAAGGAGAAACACTACCATGTTGTACACACAAAGCATTTGCTGGAGAGAGGAAGTATGTGTGAGGCGCCAGGGCAGAGTGTTGCCTTCCCTCCTGAAGATGCTTATCCTTAGTGTCTGCAACTGAGCTTGACAGGGAGATTTGGCTTAGTTGCCAGTGGGAGTACAGATGGCCATGGTTCCTATGTTTGGGGGAGTTTTATAGGCTCATTTTTGTCTGTTCTTCCTACCACACATCCCAAACAGTGATGGGAAGGTAACCAGGTACTTTTAACCTATAGGATGCCATTCAGTTCTAAGTAAAATGTCAAGGTCATTGGGTTCTTCAAAAGAACCTTTGCAGCCAGGCAATGGTGGCACACGCCTTTAATCCCAGCACTCAGGAGGCAGAGGCAGGCAGATCTCTGTGAGTTCAAGGCCAGTCGGTACTACAGAATGAGTTCCTGGACAGCCAGGGCTACAAGTGAAATCCTGTCTCAAACAAAAAAAAAAAAAAAAGAACCCTAGGACTTGCTGGCCAGTTAGCCTAGCCTACATGGTGAGTTCCAAGTCAGTGAGCGACCATATATCAAAACAATAAAACAAAAACTGCATAACGTTATATTCCTGAGGAATGCCACCTGAGATTATTGGCTGGACTCACATACATGCACACGTATGCCCTCATGTACCTGAATTCAGGCACACACTGGGGCTAAGGGGAAAAAGAGAAAACGAATCTTATAGATGCTGACATACCTTTCTTTTTTGAGACTATTAAGAACCCACAGAGCCTTCTTGATGGCCTCCCCTGTATGCCAGCAGCAGCTTCCTGCTATGGCTGCAGTCATGTTTCTCTCTCAGCCTATGCAGACTGTGATGTTGGTCATCTATAGTGTGGATCTCATGGTTCCTTCCTTTCTTATTCTTTACAGATATCATTAATGGAGTTCAAGAAAAATGTGTATTGCCTCCTATGGATGGCTATCCCCACTGCGAGGGGAAAATCAAGGTAAGGCAGGGGCTATGCCTACCCATCCCATCAGTCTCCACCTTTCTCCCTTTCTAACGATACAAGTGGACAAGTGAGCCTTGGAGCAGGTCCTTTCCAGGTGTTTCCATACTGCAGGGGGTTGACCCTTCTCTGCTCTGCCCCTCCCACGGAGTGGCTCAGGAGAGGCTCTCCGGAGTCACACTGAGAACCTGATCCACTTCAGGTGTCCACCCTGTCTTGTCCAGCCCTTCACTTCCAGGCGACCTTCGACTCCTTCCCTCTCCCTGATCCCCAGAAGCCTGTTTCCTCTCCAGATTGCGGTGTAAATGTGATATTTGCATATGCAAATGAGTGCCCAGAGACTCTTGGCCATTCTTTTTTTTTTTTTTACTTTTTTTTATTTATTTATTATATTTTTTTTATTAAAGATTTCTGTCTCTTCCCCACCTCCGCCTCCCCTTTCCCTCCCCCTCCCCCAATCAAGTCCCCCTCCCTCATAAGCCCAAAGAGCAGTCAGGGTTCCCTGCCCTGTTCTGAGGTCAAGCCCAAGATCTCCCGAATGCTGGGAAGCACTTCCTACTGAGCAACAGCCTGGCCTTGTGTGTCTGAGTTGTACAGGTCAACATGTATGTACATGTATGTATGGAGGCTAGAGGTCAACAGGTCAACATGTATGTACATGTACGTATGGAGACTAGAGGTCAACAGGTCAACATGTATGTACATGTACATATGGAGGCTAGAGGTCAACAGGTTAACATGTATGTACATGTATATATGGAGGCTAGAGGTCAACAGGTTAACATGTATGTTCATGTATGTAGGAGGCTAGAGGACAGCTCTGCGTGTCATTCCTCAGTCACCATCCACCTGTCCCTTGAGACAGGGTCTCTTACTGGCAGGGAGTCCACGTAGTAGGCTGACCTGGCTGTTCCCCGAGCTGCTGTTACCAACGCACACACCCGGACTCCTGGACTTTTTTTGTTTTGCCTTATATTATTTTTTGGGAAAAAAAAAACATATTTGTTTGACCTGCTCCAGGAGATCATTCCTGGCCAGTGGTGTTCAGAGAAGGGTTGTCATTCAAGTACTCATTCAAAATGGCGAAAAGATTCTGGGAACATTCCCTGGTGTCCTTTGGGGACAGCTATCAGTGTCCATCGACGCTTCTGTGGTCCTTGGCCTGCACTCTGCCTTGCAGGCCCTTTGCTGTGGCGATGGCACCTCCGGAGGGTGCCGTGGAAGGGCCCCTGTGGCCCCGCTAACACGCTCCCACCCTTTGCCTCCTCGCTGTGTGTACACAGAGCTCCCCTGCCTGGGCAAGCATCTGCTCTGATTCTCTAGGAGCTGAGCATCTGGTCATCTGGCCCTCGGCGGAGGGACTTTTGGCTTTGCTCTACCTGTGGGCCACTGCTTGAGCCGCCTAGCCCACCATGCCCTCACCCCTCATGCCCTCACCCCTCATCCCTCACCCCTCATGCCCTCACCCCTCATCCCTCACCCCTCATCCCTCACCCCTCATCCCTCACCCCTCATGCCCTCACCCCTCATGCCCTCATCCCTCATGCCCTCATCCCTCATGCCCTCATCCCTCATCCCTCACCCCTCATACCCTCACCCCCTCCTCCACGGCCTCCTCAGCCATGTCCTCTTCTCTCTTTTCAGTGGATGAAAGACATGTGGCGCTCGGATCCCTGCTACGCAGACTATGGAGTGGATGGAACCTCCTGCTCCTTTTTTATTTACCTCAGTGAGGTGAGTCTTTCCGAAGACGTGCAGCTCTGTGCTGGGGCTCTTTCGTCACTGGGCCTGGGGTTGGGAAAGCTGAGAAAGATAAGAAGGACCTGTGATTGCCTTCAGTATCCTCCCCACACCTTCATGAACGTCTTTGTTCTCTTAAAGGAAGAACAGCCTGGATTAGCTGTTGGCTTTGTTTGCTTCAGCTTTCCTATTTCAGTAAAATACACAGAATGTAAGGATTTCAATCAATCAGCATCGCTCTGTTTATTTTGTTCTCCTCTGTCCTTTTTTTTTTTTTAACATTTATTTAGTTTGTCTGCACTCACATTTGTGTACCATGGCACACAAGTCGGGGACAAAGGACAACTTACGGGGTTCTCTCCTTCCCCATGTGGGTCCTAAGGATGGGACTCAGTCATTAGGCTCAGTGGCAGGCAACACTACCCCAAGCCGTCTGGCCAGCCTGGCCTTTGGGCACAATCATCAGGCATCTTCAGATGCCCCAAGTAGTGGACCCAGACTGAGAAAGCAGACCCTCAAAACCCAGAGCCGAGATAAACTCTTCCTCCAATAAGTTGTTTTTGCAAGGTATTTTGTTACAAAGACAAGTAGTTAATACACTTACCTTCTTCATTCTATCAAAGTCACAGCCCTCCCGTCCCTCAGCGCTGGCCTTTGCTCCCAAGGCTACGAAGATGCTGGGCGTGTGGGCCTACCACCGGGGCACGCTACAGACCTTTTCAACAACCCCCAGACATCAGGGGAGCCCCAGCTCTATTGACACTAAGATGCCTTCTAGAAAGCACAGTCTAGCCGGGCTGTTCCTTGTGAGTTCTGTGACAGTGATTTTGCAGCATTTGTTTGAGCCTGTTTCTGATTCCTGGCTTTGCAGCCTTTTTCTTTCCTCCTGCAAGGAGAGTGAGGCTGTGAGTAACCTTCGCTCCAGTGAGAGCTCAATCAGAAGCACCTCTCCTGCCCCAAGGGAAAGACTCTTCAGGTTCATTTTGAAAAGTTACCTTTGCAAATCCCCTTCCTGGGATGGAAGAAGCCAGAGTTCAGACGTGGGCCATGATTGACAAGCAGGGCTCATTTCTGATTTGCACGCTGGGGAGGGCTGAGGACATGAAAGATGTCAGATTCTACTTGGGTTTCCCAGCCTCTTCTCCAGCTCCTGGGGGGGAGTAGTACAGTGAACTAAAAGATACGGGAAGGAATGGCTCAAGATAGGTTTCTTCCCTTTCAAACTGCTACCCTAAGGGCACTCCCAGTGGAGGAAGAATACATGCCTAAGAGGAAAGTAGTGATCTGGGGACAAGATTCCAAAGGGCAAGCCGCCACACTGGTCTGTATAGAGACCTTGGTCTCATAGGCCTGTACTTCCTCTTTTCCTGAGGTGTGTGCAGGCTTCAGTAGCCTAAAACATAAGATCGGGCTCTTTCTTCCTTTCTAGCCGATTCAGTTGGGTGAGCACATCCGACCTCTGTGGTAGCCAGTGTCTTGTCAGCAGCGGCTGGGAGCTCATTTTCTTGTCACTGTGCCAGGCATTCTTTCTCTTAAGAGTTTAATGGGAAGAAGAAGAGAGAGAGTCAGACGGGAGAGGAAGAGAGGAGGGGTGTAACTAGCCACCGAGCAGAAGATACAGCTCCTCACCAGGGACAGCTGGGAGGCTTGGGGTAGTTAACGCTGATGGTCAGCTGGACTGGCTCTAGGGTCGCCTAGGAGAGGAGCCTCTGGATGAGTCTGTAAGGAGGTTTGTTGAATGGACTAAGGAGGGAAGAGCTAACTTAGATGTGGTCCCAAGGGCTCAGGTAACAGAAGAAAGCAAACTGGGCACCATCGTTCATGTCTCTCTGCTTCCTGGCTGTTGGTGCCAGGTTACCATCTGCCACTGTGCATGCTCCACCGTGGTGGACTGTGTCCTCAGACGTTCAGCCGAAAGCAACCCTTCCTCCCTTGAAGTTGCTTTTGTCAGTGAGCAAAGCAAGGGATGTGGACCCTTTGTCACAATCAGCCTCTAGAAATGACTCTCTCTCACTAGGGCCTGTTCTATTGTTCCACATGCCTCATGACAGCCGCAGGAGGGATGGCCATTCCCGAAAGGTCACTACCCAGGAACATCAATCACACTAGCTCTTCAGCCACTCCTTAATCTCTGTGACACAGCCTAAACTCGTTTTCTCAAGTCCTTGCATCTGGACTTTTGTTTGTGTTTCAAGACCTCTACCTACCATCAGGGTGGAGTGGGGATGCCCAGGTTTACATCAGAATGTCCTTAGAGAGGGCCTAGCAGGCAGAAGACACTCAGTAAACATAAGTGATGTGTTTATGCATTTTGATGTTACCCTTATTGGAGGACATTCTGGATGGGCTTGCGTTTAGGTGTTTTAGGGTTAGAATCAAATCACCAGTCTAATTTGGTTTATGATAAATCATCTGGTATGACTTCTAGTCATGTAAACACTGAATTCTGCCCTTGGTACCTGGTTGATTTGTTGGGTTTTGTTTTGTTTTGCTTGGGGAGCAGTGTGCATTTGAAGGCCGTGTGTCTTCCTCTGTGACCATCTACCTTTTTAGGCAAGGTCTCACTAAATCTGCAACTCAACAATTAGGCTAGACTTTCTGGTCAGCGAGCCAGCCCCAGGCATCCTCCTGTTTCTGTCTCCTCAGCACTGAGATTACAGGTGTGTATTGTAACACCCGATTCTGTGTTACACCCTCGGTACAGTTTGCGCGCCACTGTACCTTATGCGAGTCGGGCAAGGCCTGGAGATTGAAAGAGACCTGGGTCATTCAAAAGGAGAACAGCCGAATGCCGTTTATTCAACCTTGGGGAAATCCTTGTATACCTCACTGCAGCACAAGGATTTCCACCCAGGCAGGTGGGAAATTACCATGCCAAAGATGGAGTCAACAATGCCCTACAGCTAATTACTAGGTGGGGCATGGGGAGCACTGGAACAAACAGAATGCTTTAGTTAGCTGACCAGAAACTGTCCTCAAGATGAACTCCAGGAACAAGGGTAGACCCGGGCCCTACAGTGTACCACTGCTTCCAGGTTTTTGTTTGTTTTTTTTTTTTTTTAATGTGCTGTGGATTAGAACTCATCTCCACAAGCTTATGTGGCAAGCACGTTACCAACTGAACCATCTCCCCAGCCCTGTGTCTTCCTTTCTAACTGATAAGGATTGTTTATATGTGTGGTGTGTAATGCGGTATTTGGATAAGCATGTGTGTTGCATGGAGGCTGCTTGTTGCGTTTTTGGCCACCCGGCTAGCTTAGATCCAAAATAACCACATGGAAACTGTATTCATTAAATCACTGCTTGGCCCATTAGCTATAGCTTCTTATTGGCTAACTCTTAAATCTTAATTTAACCCATTTCTATTAATCTGTGTATCGTCACGTGGCTTACTGGGTAAAACTCTCAGCGTCTGTCTCAGGTGGGTCCATGGTGTCTCTCACTCTACCCCTCTTCCTCCCAGCATGCCATTTAGTTTTCCCTTCCTACGTAGGTTCTGCCCTATCAACAGGCCAAGGCAGTTTTTTTATTCATTAACCAATGAAAGCAACACATAGACAGAAGGACCTCCCACACCACATGTGCATCGTGGAATGTCCGAGGAAAGCTAAGGAATGCATATTACCTTATGTTCTTTGCATGTGTGTAACAAACACACTTGTTCTTGACTGCTGGTCTCCCAGTAGGATGCTGGGACTTGTGTTGAGTTGGTACACAGAGCCAGTGTGAGTAATTAATTGAGGCAGTTCCCAAAGCCAGTTTCTTAACCTTGTGGCAGTATTTAAATCCAGGACAAGGGTCTGGAGAGATGGCTTAGCAGTTACCAATGCTTGTTGCTCTTGGAGAGGACCTGAGTTTGGTTGCCAGCACCCATAATAGTAGCCTTTAACTCTAACGTCAGGGTATCCCATACCTTCTGTCCTCTGTGGATACCTGCATGTAGATCTCTCTCTCTCTTTCTCTCTCTCTCTTTCTCTCTCTCTCTCTCTCATACACACACACACACACTAAGAGAAAATAAAATGGGAGGAGGCAATGCAGCTATGTGGGCCTGTTTGTTAGTCTAGATTTTTTTCCTCATCCTTTCTGGTTGTCTTATAACTTTTCTATTTTGTTGAACTCTGAGACCTGTTACTTCGATATCACACACCAGGCTTCTCTTGCAGTTGACAAAATGAGAAAAGCATCTTTGTTTGACTTGTTCTGTAAACTCAATCAACACATATGTGGGCGACGTCAATCGCATTTCCAGCCTTTATTGAAAGAGTTGAACTCATTTCTGGGTTTGGTATTAGAACAGAGGCAGATACCAAGAAGACCTAAAGTAAATGTCACTTGGCATGGATAGAAATCTTTAGGTTCAGGAAGTGCCTCTCTTCCTTTATTCCCCTCCACCATCATCTTAGCACGCCCTCTTGAGCTGAGTGATGGAACTGCAGCCTTCGCTCTAACCAACTTGCTCCTCTGGAGCCCCTGACAGTTTACTGTGCTTATACATATGATACATTTACATACTAATCCCAAATCCCCCCACCCTGCTTCGGTCCACACACCCACACACACAACCCTTCCACCTTCATGTCCTCTCCTTTTGTTTTATTTAGTAACCCACCGAGTCTCATTAGTGCTGCTTGCGGGAGTGCTGAATGACTTGACTTTGGGCGGTACTTGTCCAGGGAACCATAGCTGTGGTGAGCTCCTGAGGGCAGCAGCCATGTCACAGCTCTCTTCTCTGTCCACTGGCTCTGAAGGGCTCTTCCACTGCCTCCTTCCCAGTCTCCCCCGATGTCCCCTGAGCCTAATGATGGAAGGCTTCCTATAGATGTCCAATTAGGGCTGAGCATCCATAGTCACTACTCCCGCATTGCTACACGCCCAGAAAAGACACTTCTCTGACCAAATCTGAGATGTAGTAGAAATGTAATTATTTAGAATGCAGTGTGATTTATCAAGATAATAGTGGTAGTTGTCTCCCAACCTATGACCCCCTGGGTCTTTAACCACCTAGTAATCTACAAATCCTTTTTAAATCCATCCCCAAAAGTGCAGCCATCTCTATGTGCTCCTGTAGCTACTCTCTGCTGCTTGTTATCTGACTGACACTGCGTTGGTGACAACCATGCCTCAACAACAGTCCAGGATTCCCCTCTTTAGGGATGGGCTTGTGAGAAAGCCAGAACATTCCTGGAGTCGTTAGGGTCAAGCCTGGGCCCCGGCAGTCCTGGTAAGCTAGGCTTAGTCTCCTGTCTCCAGTACGCCTCTTAGGGACAAGTAGTAGTGAAAGCAGAGGAAGATTATCCAAAGTGGCCATATTAGAGAGAGGAACAAATAAAGAGGTCCAATGATACCCTATAAGTCCGTCTTCAGGGTCCTGATGTGAGGTTTAAACAGATGGCAAGAGAAATGCATAGCTAAGCAGTTCTGGGCAAGGTGTGGTCCTGCCCATCACTGTTTTCTCAGCTCTGGTCTCTCCTGAAGAAATAAATCCCTCCCCTCCCCACTGCTGGCACCAGGCTCCAGCCTTCCCTTCTAGCCTGAGACTCACTGAGGGAAACTGCAGCTTCTTGGGATCCATTGTCTCTGTATCAGGTACTGGAGAGTCACGCATAAGTTTATCTTTGTAGGCTCTTTTGTCCCCTCCCAGACAGTTATAAGAAGACTGAAACATAACTTCATGTGGATGTTATAGATGCCCAGCCACACTGAAACTGCTGGCCACAGCCAAAGGAGATAGATAGCCAGGCCATAGTGAGTTAGGTTGTACTGCACGAGTTAGGTGGGTCTCCTGGCTTCAGAATTCCACACACATTGCTCCTTGCAGTCCCTCATTGTGAAGGAATGAGAACTCAGCCAAGTAGCCACTAGCCACTGGTTCTGTTCTTTCTATGCTGAAATCCGCTCATGTTGGGCATACAACCCTAATTAGCTGATTGCTTATTTCCCAACACTCCATGATTTTGATGCCTACCGCCCAAGCAGATGGAATCACACCAGGCTTCCGTGAGGTCATAGCTGATGAAGGCCAGGTGTTGCTCACTCTGCTAAGGCTCTGTGAATGAGGCAGCTCATCATGCAGCCGCGGATTTCAACATCAGGCAGGTCACTTTGTAGACCAGTTTCTTTGAGCTGTGTAACTCTCCCCATGATAGAGACAAGATCATATACAGTAATTACTGCAACTGTCCTTGTTTGGGGTGTATTAATTCAGTTCAGCCATCTGCACTTTTTGTTGCTAGTGGCTTTTATAAAACTTGGAACAAGTTTCTTCGCCCCCATCAATGGTACATTGATGGATGATGTTCATGTATTTGACACCCACACAGCTTTTTCTTCTTATATCATTGTTTCAAATCTAGAAAGCAACTCATTTTTCTAGATCTCTTGACTCATTGGTTCTAGGGTTTCCCTCTCTCTCTCTCTCTCTCTCTCTCTCTGTGTGTGTGTGTGTGTGTACGTGCAAGTGTGCATGCAGAGGCAGACGTCAACGTAGGATGTAGTTCTTCAGGTTCTGTGCACTTTGTGGTTGCTTGTTTTTGATTTCCCCATTTGTATGTA
Source organism: Neodon shergylaensis (assembly GCA_025134845.1). NCBI lineage: Eukaryota > Metazoa > Chordata > Mammalia > Rodentia > Cricetidae > Neodon > Neodon shergylaensis. The sequence goes on from JABTXL010021306.1 coordinate 15,104,848, forward strand.
TAGTCACATGTATATTAGCACACATGTATGCATTTGTATGTGGAGACCCAAAGTTGATGTCGGGTATCCTCTTCAGTCTCTCTGTTTTATTGAGGCAGGATCTCTCACTGAACCCTGAAGCTGCTGCTTCCAGCTAGTCTGCCCACTTAGTTTGCCCTGAAGATCTCCTGTCTCTGCCTCCCAAGTATTGAGATTGCAGGTGACTGCTGTGCCTGCCTGGCTTTTATGAGGCCAGGAGGTTTAAACTGATCATATAAGCCATTTATTCACTGAGCCCTCCAAACATACCCCTTGTTTTCCTGAGACATAATCCCTCACTGGCCTGGAGTTCACCAAGCAGTCTAGGCTGGCCAGCCAGTGCGGCCTGCCTCTCCATCTCCCCAGCACTGGGACTGCAAATGCACACCAGTGTGCCCAGCTTTTTAACATGAGCTCTGGGGACTAGAAGTCAGGGCCTCATGCTTGAGTGGAAAGCATTCTACCAGCCGAGTCGTCTCAGCCTTGTGTCCATACTAGTTTCTGAAGCATTTCTGTAGCTATTGCAAGTATATTTAGTTTGAGAGAATCGAATTGCCCAGTGATTTATTGCTGGATCTTAAGATGTTTACAAACTACTACTCCAAATGCCAGTTTGGACAGGTGTGGGGAGGAGGTGGGAAAGAGAGGGAGGGAGGGAGGGAGGGAGGGAGAGAGAGAGAGACCTTCCTAATGGAACAAAAGAAGCAATTTCATGCCTTACCCATCAATCTGTTCCTTCTCTTCATGAACAATGGACATAAAGGTGTCTGCCTTTCTGTTTTCCCTTGGCAATATGTAAAACCAATATTGGTTGAGCGTGCTATTAACCTTGAGTTTAAATTCAGCGTACTTAATCCCTTGATTACTGCCAAGATTAATGCCCAACAGGAAAGGTTGGAAGCTTAAATGCCTGTGAATGCAAGCATGAAATGAAATCCTAATAACCAGCACAATGATCTGGATTTATAGCCTGTGTGGGCTGCGAAAGATAACTTGGAAATGGTGTTACAGAGACTAATCTGTCAAAGTGGGCAGCCTTGGAGAATTGACTGCTCAGGCTGCAGGAGGAAAACAGCACAAGAGCAGAGCTGACACGTGGGTACGGGTCAGGATGTGCTTCCGAGATACCTCGAGGCTGTTGCCCGAGTAGACCAAAATGTGTCTTGAACGTGTTCAGCTGCGTGAAGTCGGAAATTCTCTCTCCACAAGATAAGATTTCCTGGCAGCCGAGGCAGTTGGCTGAGATTTATGGTTGAGTTCTTCCCATTTTCTGCACCCAGAGTTTATCTCTATCTCTTCATCTGCGTGTATTCATTGCTCTCGCTGCCTGAGTGTTAAGATGCCCTTTGCAAAAAGGATTTTTCAAACCACCCTGCTTGGAAGAGCTGTATTTAGCTGGCTGCCATCTCTGCTCCTTTGCTGCTTCCCTCCCAGAGTTAAGTCTTAAGGACATTTCTTGCTTGTTCCAGATGCTATGGCATTTGTAATGAACTTCTTCTGGTCTCCACCTTGCAAAACTTGGGGAAAGAATAAGTGTTGCCAAACCCCACACTACTGCATTTATACTCTCTGGAACACATGTGATTGGTGGGGCTCCAGTACAATCAACGCCTCTCTGTTCTTCATACACATCTGTGTTTAATCTGTGTATACATGTACAGGCACTAGAGAATGTGCATGCACATGTGTGTGTGTGTGTGTGTCTGTGTGTGTGAATGTCCTACAGAGTATGTATGGTGGCCAGAGGACAGCTTCAGGTGGCTGTCCTACCCTTCGAACCTGATACAGAGTCTCTTACCTTTCTGCTGTATAGAACAAAGTTCATTGTTCCTCAGACTGCAAATTTCCTGGACGCTGTCTCCCATCTTGCCATGGAGGCCTGGGATTATAGATATCCAACCTTCAGACTCGTTCTTTACCCACTGAGCCATCTTCCCAACTGAATTTTACATACTTTCAGTGTTTTTTTCATAGTTTCTGGTATGTGTTCAAAATACATTTGATAGATTTGTTTGTTTATTTGTTTTGTTTTTTGTTGTTCTTTGTTGTTGTATTTTTGTTGTTTGTTTGTTTGTTTGTTTGTTTTATTTTGGTTTTTTGAGAAGGATCTTATATGGCCAGGCTACCTTCAATTTCTTCATATAATTGAGGATAGCCTGGAACTTCCCAAGTGCTGGGATTTCAAATGTGTCGTACCATATCCATTTCTGTGGTGCTGCAGAAGAACCCAAGGCTTCGTGAATCCTAGGCTAGCACCCTAACTGAGCCCCAGCTCCCCTTGCAATTCCTCTGTCCCAATGATGAGTTGCCATGCTAATACTGAGTCACCAGCCAGGCTGTTCCTGCCTGGTTTGGGTGCCAGTGAGTTCAACAAGACTTCTCACGTGGAGACCTGAGGGACAGTATGGAAACAAAACCAAAAACTGCTAGCTTGGCTTACTATCAGTGTGTCCTGCGCTGGCTGGCTTTTGGTGATTCTCCCTGTGACATTGTATCCTGGTCCTCTGTTGTGTTTCCTGTTGGTTGTTTGTCCCGAGTCTGATCAGAGTAAGGCTGTGAGTCTCCGTAGCATCACGGATGGTGTTTCATGCTTTTTCCAGGAGGCCTCTACACTAGGTAGTGGATTCCCTGATTCCTCCTTCCCTCCCCTCTCTCCTTCAGACTGCTTTTTCTCTTCCCACCCCCCTCTTTTCCCTTCCTCCATGAGCTGGGGCCTCAGGCATGCTGGGACAGTACCCCTGTGCCTAGGTGTGCTTCTTCATCCATTGATGTTAGGTCTGAAAGCCAGGACAAATGTCTGAGGTATCACTAACGCTGGCTGACAGGCTCTCCCTGCAGCCCTCAGTCCCTAACTAGTAGCAGGATCCTCCTGGTGGACATACTCTGCTCCCCTCCCCTAAACAGTCTGGACTTCCCCTCCCCCCAGCTGCTCTTCCCTTTGTAACCCAGCCATTTTGGCTACTCTGGTCCTTTTACCTTTTTTGCCCTTTTGCACTCTTGGCCTCTTGGTCTCCTGACTTTCCCTTCTCTCTGCATAGGACATTGGTCATGTCCACTCTGGACTCTCCAAGATGCCTTTGTCTCTGGCAATACTCTTTTTCATTTCTACAATAAACCCTCTTCAACATACCTAGGAGCAGTAATACCCCCCTTTTTATTTCTGTAATCCCCAGGGAATGTCCATTGACGTTTCGTGTCCATTGAGGTGACAATGCTTTCATTTCTTATCCAGTCACCCAAAGTGTTCCTATAGAAAGCCTGTAAATATTTTTTGGGGGGGGTTTCGAGACAGGGTTTCTCTGTGGCCTTGGAGCCTGTCCTGGAACTAGCTCTGTAGACCAGGCTGGTCTCGAACTCACAGAGATCCGCCTGCCTCTGCCTCCCAAGTGCTGGGATTAAAGGCGTGTGCCACCACCGCCCGGCGCCTGTAAATATTTTTATTGCATTTATTTATTATTTAATTATATGTAGGAACATGGGCATAACATGGCATACATGTGTGGTCAGGGGTCAGCCTCAGGGGATCTGGGAATTGAATCCCAAGCACCATTTACTACTAAACCATCCTTACTGGCCCTAGAAAACCTTTCCTTCCAAGTTGACTTCCACAGGTATCTCGTACTTTTTATATTAAAAAAGACCTTTTGTGGCTTGCTTGCATGCTTATGTCTTTTTATTGTGATCATTCAGAAGTCATGGGTTGAATAAATGTGATATATTTGACCCACACTCATTATTATTTGGCTGTGCACCATTTTATCACTGTTACAGTAACCGGGACTGTTTTGCTATCAAAAACTTGGAAGCCTGATGCATACATTTATTGAATGAGTGATTCTGTTCGTAGTGTGTTTTGAATACTAGGTTATATCCTATTAATTTTTATTGATTTTTATTGAGCTCTATGTTTTTCTCTGCTCCCCTCCGGGCCTCTCCCCTCCCCTCCAACCCTCTCCCAAGGTCCCCATGCTCCCAATTCACTCAGGAGATCTTGTCTTTTTCTACTTCTCATGTAGGTTAGATCCATGTATCTTAGGGTCTTCATTGTTGTCTTTCTCTGGGATAATGATTTGTGAGCTTGTTTTCTTTGCATTATGTTTAAAAAAATCTGTGAGTTAGTACATGTGATAATTGTCTTTCTGTGTCTGGGTTACCTCACTCAAAATAATGTTTTTTAGCTCCATCCATTTTCCTGCAAAATTCAAGGTTTTTTTTTTTTCTGCTGTGTTAGTACCCCATTGTGTAAATGTACCACATTTTCCTTATCCATTCTTCGGTCAAGGGGCATTTAGGTTGTTTCCAGGTCATAGCTATGACAAACAATACTGCTATGAACATAGTTGAGCACATGGCTTATGGCACGGTTAAGCATCATTTGGATATATACCCAAAAGTGGTATTGCTGGGTTTTGAGAAAGATTGTTTCCTAATTTTCTGAGAAATTACCACACTGACATTCAAAGGGGCTATACCAGCTTACATTCCCACCAGCAATGCAGAAGTGTTCCCTTTCCCCACATCCTCTCCAGCATAACCTGTCATCAGTGGTTTTGATCTTGGCCATTCTTACAGGTTTAAGATAGAATCTCAGAGTTGTTTTGATTTGCATTTCTCTGATGACTAAGGATGTTGAGCATTTCCTTAAGTGTCTTTCAGCCATTTTAGATTCCTCTGTTGAGAGTTCTCTGTTTAGGTCTGTACTCCATTTTTCTATTGGATTATTTGTTCTTTTGATGACCAATTTCTTGAGTTCTTTGTATATTTTGGAAATCAGTCCTCTTTCCCATGTGGGGTTGGTGAAGATCTTTTCCCATTCTGTAGGCTGTCATTCTGTCTTGTTGACCATGTCCTTTGCTTTACAGAAGCTTTTCAGTTTCAGGAGGTCCCATTTATTAATTGTTTCTCTCAGTGTCTGTGCCGCTGGGGTGATATTTAGAAATTGGCTTCTTGTGCCAATGTTTTCAAGTGTACTTCCCACTTTCTCTTCTATGAGGTTCACTGTGGCTTACTTTACGTTGAAGTCTTTGATCCATTTGAAGCCGACTTGATCATGGTGGATGATGGTTCAGATGTGTTCTTGGATTCGATTTGCCAGTGTTTTATTTAGTATTTTTGTATCAATGTTCATTAGTGAGATTGGTCTGTAATTCTCTTTCTTAGTAATGTCTTTATATGGTTTAAGTATCAGGGTAATTGTAGCCTCATAAAAAGAGTTTGGCAATGTTCCTTCTGTTTCTATTGTGTGGAACAATTTGAGGAGTATTGGTATTAGTTCTTTTTTGAAAATCTTGTAGGATTCTGAGCTGAAACCATCTGGTCCTAGGATTTTTTTTTTTTTGGTTGGGAGAATTTTGATAACTGTTTCTATTTCTTCAGCAGTTATAGGTCTGTTTAATTTGTTTATCTGGTCTTGATTTAATTTTGGTAAGTCATATTTATCCAGAAAGTTGCCCATTTCCTTTAAGTTTTCCAATTTTGTGGAGTATAGGTTTTTGAAATATGACCTGATGATTTTCTGGATTTCCTCCATGTCTGTTGTTATGCCCTTTTCTTTTCTGATTTTGCTAATTTGGATAGTCTCTCTCTCTGCTTTTTGGTTAGTCTGGATAAAGGTTTGTCTATTTTGTTTTTTCTCAAAGAACCAAACAACTCTTTGTCTCATTGATTCTTTTTATTGTTTTCTTTGTTTCTATTTTGTTGACTCAGCTCTCAGTTTGATTATTGTCTGCCGTCTAGTTCTCTTGGGTGAGTTTGCTTCTTTTTGTTCTAAAGTTTTCAAATGTTCTGTTAATTCACTGGTGTTGGGTTTTTCCAGCTTTTTTATGTAGGCCTTACGTGATATGAACTTTCGTCTTAGCACTGCTTTCATTGTGTCCCATAAATTTGGGTATGTTGTGTGGTCATTGTCATCAAATTTTAGGAAGTCTGTAATTTCTCCCTTTATTTCTTCCTTAACCCATTGATGATTCAGGTGAGCATTGTTTAATTTCCATGTGTTTGTGGGTTTCTGGAATTAGTATTGCTGTTGTATTCTAGTTTTAAGCCATGGTAATCTGATAAGATACATGGTGTTATTCCATTTTTTTTATATTTGTTGAAGTTTTTTGGTTACCAAGTATGTGGTCAATTTTTGAGAAGTTTCCATGAGGTGCTGAGAAGAAGGTATATTCTTTTATGTTTGAATGGAATGTTCTATAGGTGTCTGCTAAGTCCATTTGAGACATAACATCTGTTAATTCCCTTATCTCTCTGTTCATTTTTTGTCTCACTGACCTGTCCAGTGGTGAGAGTGGAGGGTTGAAGTCTCCCACTATTAGTGTGTGGGGTTTAATGTGTGATTTAAGCTTTAGAAGTGTTTCTTTGACATATGAGGGTGCCCTTGTATTTGGGGCATAGATGTTCAATATTGAAATTTCCTCTTGATGGATTTTTCCTGTGACTAATATGAAATGTCCTTCTTTGTCTCTTTTGATTGATTTTAGTTTGAAGTCTATTTTGTTAGATATTAGGATAGCTATAGCAGCTTGTTTCTTAGGTCCATTTGATTAGAAATTTTTTTTTTCCCAACCCTTTACTCTGAGGCGATGTCTGTCTTTGAGGTTGAGGTGTGTTTCTTGTATGCAGCAGAAGGATGGATTCTGTTTTTTTATTCATTCTGTTAGCCTGTGTCTTTTTATAGATGAACTGAGTCCATTTATATTAAGGGATATTAATGGCCAATGATTGCTATCTCCTGTTAATTTAGTTTTCATTTTTGGTGATGTTAATTTGTGTGTTTTTCCCTTCTTTGGGATTTGCTGCTATGAGATCATCAATTGTCTGTGTTTTTGTTGATGTAGCCAATTTCTTTGGGTTGGAGTTTATTGTAGGAGCTGCGGGCCTCTTCCCACAGCCCGGCTCCTGGCCGCCAGCTAACTTATGCCCCGAAATAACAACACACAAACTGTATTCTTTTATTTTTTTTCTTCTTTTTCTTTTTAGTTTTCGAGACAGGGTTTCTCTGTAGCTTTGGAGCCTGTCCTGGAACTCCCTTTGTAGACCAGGCTGGACTCGAACTCACAGAGATCCGCCTGCCTCTGCCTCCCAAGTGCTGGGATTAAAGGCGTGCGCCACCACCGCCCGACACAAACTGTATTCTTTTAAACACTGCTTGGCCCATTATATCTAGCCTCTTCTCGGCTAACTCTTGCACCTGGGCTAGCCCATTTTTAATAATGTGTGTAGCACCCCAAGGTGCGCTTACCAGGAAGATTCTAGCCTACGTCCATCCTGGGTCGGAGGTTCATCGCATCTGCCCCGGAGAGGAGAGCATGGCCTCTGAGCATGGCCTCACTTCCTCTTCCTCCCAACATTCTGTTCTGTTTACTCCTCTCACCTATGTTTTAACCTATGAGGCCAAGCAGTTTCTTTATTACTTAACCAATGACCTTCCTCCATCAGGAGTTTTCTTTGTAGTACTTTGGGTTTGTAGCTAGGCATTGGTTAAATCTTGTTTTGCCATGGAATATCTTGCTTTGTACTTCTATGGTGATTGAAAGTTTTGCTGGGTATAGTAGTCAGGGCTGGCATCCATGGTCTCTTAATTATGCATATGCTTGACCACAACCTTCTGGCTTTCATTGTCTCCAATGAGAAGTCAGGTATAATTCTGATAGGGCTGCCTTTATATGTTACTTGGCCTTTTTCCTTTGCAGCTCTTAAAATTTTTTCTTCATTCTGTATGTTTAGTGTTTTGATTATTATGTGGCTAGGGAACTTTTTTTTTAATCCTGTCTATTTGGTGTTCTGTAAGCTTCTTCTATCTTCATAGGAATATCTTTATTTAGGTGGGAAAGTTTTCTTCTATTATTTTGTTAAATATATTTTCTGTGCCTTTGAGTTGAACAACTTCTCCTTCTATACCTATTATTCGTAGGTTTTGTTTTTTTTTTATGATATCCCATATTTCTTTTTGTTAGAATTAATGTTTTCTTTGATGGATGAGTCTATTTCCTCTATTGTATCTTCAGCAATTATCTCCTCCATCTCTTGTATTCTGCTGTTTTGCTTGAGTTCGTGGTTCCTGATTGTTTTCTCATGATTTCTGTTCCTATAATTACCTCAGCTTTTTTCTTTATTGTCTCTATTTCAGTTTTCAAGTCTTGAATAGTTTATTTCATATGTTTGATTGCTTTTTCTTTGTTTTCTTTAAGGGATTTGCTGATGCCTTCCAATTTTTTGTTTGTCTTTTCCTCCATTCCTTTGAGGGGATTTCACATTTTTTCTTTAAGAGTTTCAAACATTCTCCTGAAGTTATTTTTTAAGTCATTTTCTTCTGCTTTATCTATATTTGGTTGTACAAGTCTTGGTTGTAGGGTCTCTAGATTTTACTGGTGCTGTGTTGCTCTTTGTGGTGTTACGTGTGTTCTTACCTTATCTACTCATCTTTTCCTCTAATTGGTGTGGTTGGGGCTATCTGTGATTCTGGTGATTAATCTTCTAGGTACCAGTGAATCCAAGGCTCAGATGGTTGTTCCTCGTGGTACACTCAGTGCCAGGGTTCTAGTTACCCCATTGGTCACTCTGTGATCCTGGAAATTGCCCAGCATTCCCGGGCTTTGCTCTGCTCCTGTGGAGTTTGCTGTCTCAGGCTTGCTCTGGCCAAGGTTGTTGGCTCAAACTGTTTCTGTAATTGTCCCTGGTCTGGATCCACTCCTGCAGAGGTTCCTGGCTTGGGGTTGGTCCTGCAAAGGTCTCTGGCTCAGGCCTACTTCCTCAGAGGTCCCAGACTCATGCCTGGACTCACAGAGATCTCTGGTTCCTGCCTACTCTCTTGGAGGTCCCAGATTCACACCCAGACCCGCAGATGTCCTGGCTTAGACCTAGTTCCTCAGAGGTCCTGGTTCAGGTCTATTCCCTCGAAGGTCCCAGAATCATACCTGGACCTGCAGTGGTCTCTGGCTCTTGCCCATTCACTCAGCAATTTCTCCCCTGTAACTACTCCTGTGGAGTTCGCTGTCTCTGGTCTGCTCTGGCCCAGGTCGCTGGCTCAGTCCTGCCTCCATAAATGTCCCTGGTCTGGATCCACTCCCACTCCCATGGAGCTTGCTTTTCTCAGGCCTGCTATGGCCTAGGTAGCTGCTAGCTCTGCTACTCAACTTTTAAGCTGCCTCAAAGAGATATGTGGGCTGTAGTTGGTCTTCCTTCTGAAAAAAAAAAAAAAGCTGTTTCCATTGAGTGCTTCTCTAAGGGGTTTTCTTACTCCACTTCCTCATCCAATTGCTGATTCTGCAGTTGCTTTTCTGAGACATCAAGAATTCTGTCCCGCCACTCACTGATTCTGTTTCCCTTCCTGTTTGGCATATTCTTTGTAGTCCATTGCCTTCACAACTCTTGACAGTTCTTTCCCCATATATACATACACACACACATATATACATACATACACACATACACATACATACATATATATGTATACACACATACATACATATATATGTATACACGCATACATATATACATATATATGTATGCATACACACATATATATGTATACACACATACATATATGCATATACATATATATGTATGCACATACACACATACATATATATGTATACACACATACATATATATGTATACACATACACACATATGTGTGCGTATATATATTTTTTTCTACTAGAAATACCCTAGCTCATTAGGGTCAACCGATATAGGTGGGTATAACTTGACAATCAATCTGGTTTGTACCTCTCTAAATAATTCTAATATTGACCCTTATGTGAGCAACAAAACTCAATCACCTCTTTTTTTTTTAGTTACTAACTCAACAATGCTATTTCAGATCTTTTCCTTTCTCCTTAAGCCTCAGATCTGTTCTTTCCTTCTAAAAAGTGGCCTGACTGTGAAGCTGTCTAAAGGGACACTCCAGGATCTTTCCACGAGACCAGCTCATTTATTTCCCCTTCCTTTATAACAGCTAAGATATTTTGTGTTTTCTATATATCATGTGTGTCAAAAATTCCTTATTTTAACAAATATCTACATTACTCCTACTGTGTTCCTAGAATAGTCCAAAGGATCATATTGCCACCAAGACTTCATTGTCAGAATTTTATATATAATAATTCATTTCATTCTCATATTAGCGTTATGAGGTTATTATTATTATTATTATTATTATTATTACTATTAATCTCCCTGAAATGTACATGGTTAGGTTAACTAACCAAAATCATCATATGAGCCACCCTCTCAAAAGTATATGCTCTTTTTAGGACATATTTTGATTCTTTTTCAAATTACATATGTGGGGAGTTGGGTATGTGAACACACACAGTGTCTGTGGAGCTGAGAAGAAGGCATTAGATTCCTGGAGCTCGAGTTTCCGGGGAGAGTAAGTCATCCGAATAGGGTGACTGCAATGGAACTTGGACCTTACTCAAATCAGTTCACGTTCTTAACCGCCTAGCCGTCTCTCCATGTGCTCTTGGCCTTGTTTTTACCATGGCTTGTGTAGTATTTTTATTAGACATAGTATATTGGGTTAGGAAAAAGCATTACACTGAGAGCTAAGGTAGAGGGGTTTCATAGGTCCCCCAAGCTCTTGCATCTAGATAGTAGGAAAGCTGGAACTTGAATCAAGTCTCCAGAGTTTTGCTTTTACCTCCGCATTGCCTGCTGCTCCACACAAGGCTCATCCTCTCTGCCTGCTCTGCACCCTGATCCACCCTGCATTCCAAGAACCTCTAGGAACAATAGGCACAAGGTTTCCCATCTCCAAAAGGAAGCCCGTTTCTTCTGGCCTAATTTAATAGCCTCTGTCAGAGTCTGTGATTAGAGCTCTTGTTTAGTTTTCTCACCGAAGACTTAGTGCAGTGACTGGCACGCAGAAGACGCATAATTATTCTGGAGTGGACAGATGAGTGGGAGTGACCTTAGGGAAAGGAATAAATTGGAGACTGGCCACATGATTCAAGTTAGCTCACCCCAGAAATTATTAAATATTTAACACGAATTTACTTAAAAAAAATTTAAAACTAATTTCTATTTTGAAAAGAGTACAAAGTCAGAATTCTCTCCATCTCCTTCCTGTAAATCAACACAAAGTATAAAAGAAAGTAAGAAATAAATTCATATTATGTTCTGAACAATTGTAGTGATAGCTAAGTTCAGATGAAACACAAATTAAAAAAAAAATTCCAGGATAGGCAAGATAGGCAACAAAGCTACAGAGAAACCTTGTCTCAAAACAAAACAGCAACAACAACAACAACAACAAAAAGATAGTAGAATGAGCCAATTATAATAGAAATATTCTCATGGTCATTTGAAATGATATCGTGCCAAAGTCATATGCTAAACAGCAAAGTCCAGGAGTGTCTGTAAGGAGTCTTTTTCTGTCCCACCAGCCAGCTCCCAAATAATGACATAGAGACTTCTTATTAATTATGAAAGCTCAGCCTATAATTTAGGCTTATTCCTAACTAGCTCTTATCACTTAAATTAACCCATTTATATTAATCTACGTTCTATCACATGGTGTTACCTCTTCCATCTTGCTCCTCCTGTTTCCTCTTTGTGTTTCCTGGTCTCTTGAGCCTTGGTTCCTCCTTTTCCTTTCTCTCCCAGGAAATCCTATCCCTCCTCTTGCCCAGTTATTGGCTGTTCAGAATTTGATTACACCAATCACAGCAATACATTTCACACAGGGTACAAATATCCCACAGCAGGTGTCCCTGGTCTCCAGGATCTGACTGCCTCCCAACTTTGAATAGCACTGGCTGTAGGCACGGACTCAGGCTGAATGAAGCCAATTCTTAGGAGGGCATGTGTCTGTTTTACTTGTATGCTCATCTGCAGAGGAATTCATTTGTTGTCTTGCCTGTGTGATGAAAAGTGACTCTTCTTTACTAATGGCAATTTAAATTTAAACCTGAGATGGGTTTTAAAACTCTGTGTCATGCTGGGGGTGGGTGGGTGGCACACTCCTTTAATCCCAGCACTCCAGAGGCAGACCCAGGTGGATCTCTGAGTTCAAAGGCCAGCCTGGTCTACAGTGTGAGTTTCAGGACAGCCGGGGAAACCCTGTCTTGAAAAACAAACAAGCTAAAACCTCTGTGTCACTAGCTCCTTAGACTCTGTTGGTTCTGAGGCATATGGAAGCCTTTGTGCGGCTTCTCCGTGTCCTATCGTGAGCAGGGCTCTGAAGAATCCCTCCAGCCCCTGGCTCGCTCCTCCACACAGCCAGCTGCATTCACATTCTGTGTCTGGAGTGTTCCTGCCGGCCCTGGTAGAGGCAATCATGGCTCTCCAGACCACATCCTCACCACAGTTCCATCAGCAATGTTCTTCAGTTAACCCACATTCTGTCGGCAGAGGCCTGCTTATGTTCAGTGGAAGTTTCTTTCTTTCTTTCTTTGTTTATTTTATTTTATTGTTTTTGTAAAATTTTTTGAGACAAGGTTTCTCTGTGTAGCTTTGAAGCCTGTTCTGGAACTAGCTCTGTAGACCAGGCTGACCTCAAACTCACAGACATCCTCCTGCCTCTGCCTCTCAAGTGCTGCTATTAAAGATGTGTACCACCACCGCCCGGCTCAGTGGAAGTTTCTAGCAGCACACAAGTCACCAAATAACCTCTATTGTACTATATTATTATATTGTCTACCCTTTATTAGTTATCATTGTTTCTTTCTTCCGTGTGTATCAGTTACTTTTCTCTGCTGCAACAAGCTATCTTACCAAAGCAAGCTAAGGCGCGTTTGGGCTCACACACAGTTCAAGGGTACAATCCACCAAAGTGGGAAACACCTGGTGGCAGGGGATAAATGATATAATTATATTTCAATTTCAAAAAATAAAAATGTATTACATTTTAAAAAGTAAAGTCTATCAGAACAAAACACATAGTAGATGTAGGGCTGGGTCTTCTATGTGGAATGCCTGACACTCTGAATGCTGTGGCAAGGAAGGATGATATAAATGGATGTGTGGCCTATCTATAAAACACATGTACACACACTACACACATACACACAACCATTATAATATGCAGGTTAACAAAGGGAAAAAACTGAAAGACCCCAAGCCCCAAACACACAGAGACAAAGAGTCTTTTCTTAGGCATTCAGTTTGGGGGGGAATTTTGTTTGTTGTTTTATTTTGATTTTTGAAACAAGGTCACATTGTGAGGCTTTGGCTGGCCTAGAACACACTATGTTGACCAAACCAGCCCAGAACTCAAGAGATCAAGCTGCCACTGCCCCCAGAGTGCAGGAGTGTGGGCTCCTGTACCTGGTTGTTGGTTTTCATTGTGCGTGTTTATCTCCTGGAAAAGGTGGCATGGGGTCCTGTGTGTCAGTAATTCACTGGAACAAAACACTCTCCATTAACAGGAAAAGATACCCAAACTGAGTCTCTTTCCAAAGAAAAGAGCTTTGGCACACAGAGACCAGTCCCCAAAGCCTGCGTTTGTACCCCCCTGGCATCTACTGTTACGTGTTGACAGCAGGCTCCTTTCTTCCTCTTTTAACCCCCCCTTGAGCTGTGTGTCTGTCTGCCAGCAGTTTCCTTTTCCTTACATACAATGACTCCTCCATACGTGGACCTTGGAAAGCAGCGTGACCAAGTTAGGACTTGTAGGAACTGCTATGATTTCCCAGCCTCCTGACAAAGCTGCAAAACCTATTTAGTTCAAAGAAGGCTAAATCGCCAGGAGGAATGTCAAAATTGTTTTATTCTATGTCTCATCTCTCAAGAAAAGTGATGTATAGAGCCCTCTCCACTGGATATCTGTTAGTGTTCGGAAGTTCAGGCCCAGGAGGTCTTCTGTGTCTCACTCTGCGGCATCTTCATTCTGCGGCCCGTGGCACTAGCTAAAAAGATTAGCTTGTATCTAAAGAGTTTTGCCTGCAAATCGAACAAGATTAGAGAGTAGTGCTGCTGCCTTATCGATTGCTGGGTGTGTGCTACTGTGAATTCAGATGGTTTTCCATTTGGTGTGTGTGTACCTTTTTGCAGGCATGCATGTTAGTTGTGTGTTGTGTTGGATGTCTTCTTGTGTTGCTCTCGCATTATTTTTTGAGACCATCTCTCAGTGATCCTGGAGCGTGCTGATTCCACTAGAGCAGTGGTTCTCAACCTGTGAGTCCTGACCCCTCTGGGGGGTCACGTGCTTCTTTCACAGGGCTCACATGTCAGGTATCTACATTACGATTCATAACAGTAGCAACATTGCAGGTAGGAAGTAGCAACAAAATTTTACGGTTGGTTACCACAACACGAGGAACTGTACTAAAGGGTCAAAGCATTGGGAAGGTTGAAAACCACTGAGTTGGACTGTCTAGGCATGATTCTCTATGTCTTCCCAGCACTTGAATTACAGGCACATACTGACACACCAGGTTTCCAAGCATGAGTGCTAGGGATCAAACCCAGGTCCTCACCTTTGTGTGTCAAGCATTTTAGTCACTGGGCTGCCTCCCAAATCCCGTTTCCTGTTGTTCACTGTGGTGGACGATAGGCTGCCTTTGATAAGTTAGCTGTTGCTCCTGAGAAGGCTGTGTGCTCTAAGATTGGGGAGAGGTGAGGGGACGTGAGGGACAGGATGCCTCTGCACTGCGGGCAAGCCTTTAGCTAAGAGCCAAAGCTGGAGAAGTGTAGCCAAGGCAGCCATGATGGAAGGGTCTGGAGGCGGTGGTCGGGCCCAGAGACACTGTGAGCCATTCCAAGAGTAGATATTCTGGAACAGTTTGAATCAGGGCAGTTCCTATGAGTTAGGCAGTGGGCTCCTCCTGGGGTCGACTTTATTGATAGGCTATGATAGTAATGGGCCAAGCTCATTAAATGACACTGGACGCATCAGACAGAAAATGCAGTTACATATCAGGAGGTCAAATTGTTAGCTGCAAGCGCGGTTTTCCCCGCATGCTCATCACGGGGCTTTTATTTAGGAAAATGTTGCTCTGTGGAAGGCAGTTTGTTTCATTACTTGAGTTATCACCAGTGCTGGCCCTCCTCCAGCTCTGGTAATCCTCTGAGGTTCCGCAGAGAAAAAGAGAAAGATTTTGTTTTCCTCTTCTCCCCACAGGGCAATTGGCTTACATATAATTTAATTATTTCATCAACTAGTTAGCCTATCCCTGTGGTGAAGAACACCCTTAGCCCACCCTCCCTTTGTGGGTTAAGGTCTTTATCTATTTGCCCATCCTTCCGCTGGCATGTGTGCCTGAAACAGCTGCCTAAGAGCTCGGCTGGACCACTCTATTTTCCATATTTGCAGAGATGTCCTTGGAGGCAACAAAAGGGTAGCTAGTGATTTAGAGAAAGAAGAACTAAGAAAATGATCGGCTCAAACAAGGAATTACAGCCTTGAGAGTTCTCTAGTGAAGTCATATTTTAGATCACCTTGGAATGACTGTTTTCATCACTAAGTCGCCGAAGGCTCCTCATGGGGCGGAAGGACGTGAAGGGAGGACTTTATCAGTGTCTGGTCACGCGATGGTGTCGCCTCTTAGCTGGCTTTCTTTATTCACAGTCTTGCTTCACCTTTCTCCTTCATCTTCTTCGAGGGGAGATGTTTTTATCCTGACAGGTTCCTGTACAGACTTGATTTCTTCAGCGCTGGGGGGAGGCTGGATCCATAGAGACTGCTCCCACGTGAGGACCTGAGTTAGGATCTCCAGCACCTACATAAGCAGGATGGACACAGGGCTGCATCTGTAACCCCAGAGCAGGGCAGGCAGAGACAGCTGGGTCCCTAGAGCTTGCTGTTTACCGGTCTGCTGAACAGATGAGCTCAGGGAGAGATAGAGAGAGAGAGACAGAGAGCAAAATTAAAATTAAGACGGAGAGTGATGGCGGTAGACATTCAACATCATCTTCTGTCCTCACGGGAACACAAACATGCCACACACGCAAATCTAGCCAGGTGGATGAAGATAAATATATGTTTTAAAAATGAACTTGGTTGTGTATTTATTTCTGAGGATTCCTGACATCCATGCCTAATGTGTGTCTGGTTGAGGGTCTCCCAGCCAAGCCCAGGACCCATCCGGAGCCTTCGTATTATAAATATGCTGTAATGGGATGTTATACTGAGTCCGTTTGCTAAGATTTAGTTGGTACCACATGAATTGGTCTGGCCTAAGAACAGGCAGCACCTAAGAACAGCCTATGACATTTCTGGGACCAGCTGAGGAGTCATACTTTGCTGAGCTGCTTTTCTGCTCGTTTTTCCTGAGGTGTGGAACTGGTTCTGTTGCTTTTCATGGTCATACCATTGAAAGGCCCACAGTGATTCAGATCATGGACCTCCAAGGCAGGTTAGTATCCTCTCTTAGGAGTGAAAGCGTTCGGCTTTCCACATGGGAGAGTTCATGAGTCACTGCAGCCACTCCTAACCATCACAGGAAGAAGAGAGAACATCACGCTTTCCCTACCCCCCTGTAAGCCTCACTGCCCTTGGCTCATCTGCTTTCGGATCTTTTCCATAGCAGACGGCTTTATGCAAATATGGCCAATTATTTTTGTCATAGTAAATATCACCTTGCATTATGAGTCAGTTCCAGATTTTACTGAAACTGACATGTTTTTTTGAAAACCTGCCCACACCAAGAAGATAGATTATCTTGTTTGACTGCTCTGCCAGCCCACAAACAAGGCTGTGGTTCCCTGTCTCGGTGACCCTCAATGGATGCCCTTTTGTAAAATCTTATAGGTCTCCCTGACTGAATAACACTGATTTCCAATGCCAGTTCTTGAGCCATCTTTATTAGTAAAGAGATGAATACCATGTTATCTCTGAAATGTCATTGCTATTTTAGCTAAATAGGCTAAATGTTACTATCACTCAATGTATTTATATTGGTTTTTCTTTCCTAGAATTTTTATTTTAATTATGCATATATGAGGAGGGGCAATATGTGTGTGTGAGTTCAGTTCCTTTAGAAGCCGGAAGAAGGTGTCATATCCCCTGGAGCAGGGGTGGGGGTGGAGGGCAGGAGGTAATGGAGAGTTGTGAGCTGCTCCACGTGGGTGCCAGGAACTGAACTTAGGTCCTTTGCAAGTGCAGATCCTCATTTTAACTTCTGAGCTCCTTCCTAGAATCTCTCCAGCCCGTTCTGAATGATAATCATAATAAAATTATTAATTTCTCTAATCTCTTTGGTAACTTTTCTTGAGGGAAGTTTTACCAATCCCATAAGTTTCCACTTTTCTTTCTCTCTTCCCCCAATGACTGTCAGATGTGTTCATCCTGAGCCTAAAAGCCACATACACCCAAGATAGCTGTGAATGAGTGCAGCCTCACAAAAAATTAAAGGCTTGCTTAAAGCATTATGAGATGTGTGTGTGTTTTGTAATTCTGTAGTGAGCTTCTCCCATGTGAGCTTTGTAGTTACCTCAGCATCAGAAGGTTGGACACAGCAGGCGTGCAGACAGGTCATTTTGTGGAAGGGCTCTCATGAGATCGCTGCATAGATATCTAACCCATTCCTGTTTAACTGGAGTTTGAGACAGGGTCTTTGTGTAGCTCACACTGCCCTAGAACTCATTATCCAGCCAAGGAAGACCTAGAATGTCTGATCCTCCTGCCTCCACCTCTTGGGCACTGGCAGGACAGGTGCGAGCCACCAGTCCTAGGTTATTTGAGACAGTGTCAAGGAAACATCCAGAAAACAAGCCTTGACTAGTTAGCATTAAACCTTGGCTTGCGTTCCTGATCCTCAAATCAGAGATTTAATTTTTTGGCCTGAAGGCCATCTGTTCCCTTTAGACGTGCCTGAACAGATCAAAAATCACCCCTGCCCATTTGCTGAATGGTATCCCAGTGGCTCCTTCACACTGCCGTTCTCCTGTAGAAGTGTTCGGAGAACACTCGTCCCCTCTTCTGGATGTGGGGATTAGCTGAAGGACTCACTCCCTGTAATTGGGGACAGGTGTAAGATGTGGTCAAGCACTTCTTACGACCTTGGTGGAAGGATTTTGCCCCACTGAGGGGCACCTGCACTGGGCAGCTCACTGATGTCACAGGAGTTTGGTTGATATCTGGTTAATTAGTTCCACCCGCCCTCTCCCCCCCCCACCGTGTTTGTTGTGAGCTGGGCAGAGTTCTTAGCACTTTGTATGTGAGCGGAAAGATGAACCAGTGTATTCAGCGTTTCTGATTTATCTCTTTCAGGTTGAAAATTGGTGTCCCCGTTTACCTTGGAGAGCGAAAAATCCCTATGAAGAAGCCGATCATAACTCATTGGTAAATGGCTGTGGAGCACTCTTCCTCCCCTTGGGCGTTCGGGTCCTATGCTACGTGATGCACGCAGCATCCTTTGGAAGTGCCAGCTGAAATCCCAAGTCTAGCTGGCCCAATCATTGACCAATTAGCGTAGATTTATTTATTGAACAATTCTCTGAAGGTCCCAAAATGATGGGCCACAGAGAGGGATGAGCTCCCGTGCCAGATGTGGAGGCCTTGGGTGATCTAATGAGGGGACTGGCCGTAAATAATGACCAGGCTTGTCACCAGGCTCTAATGCCTGCTGAGGAAGATTAATGAGGAAGGACGGTCTCAAGTGTGGAGGTCAGGGGAGTCCAAAGAGAAGATGATGGGGAGCTGCATGTGGAAGGACAGGCAGTGCTCTGTGAGGTGTGGGGAGAAAGGCGTGTCTCTACG
The DNA here is from genome assembly GCA_025134845.1 of Neodon shergylaensis. NCBI lineage: Eukaryota > Metazoa > Chordata > Mammalia > Rodentia > Cricetidae > Neodon > Neodon shergylaensis. The sequence goes on from JABTXL010021306.1 coordinate 15,123,515, forward strand.
GGAAGTCCGTCTTTGGTATCATACTACAAGGCTGGGCAGGCAAGGTCAGAGGTTTGGGTAAGCTGGGTTGAACATGCAATTAGAAAGAGGAAGGGACTCCAGAGACCTTTCGATGCTATCTCGAAAGCGTGGGCATTTTTGCATTTTCTTTAGACATAGATCAGCAAATCATTCGAAAAATCTTTATTACCTTTCATTGTTTTTCTTTGTGTGTCTGTTTCATTTGTATGTCTGCATGAGATTTTGTGCACAGTGTACATACAGGAGCCCATAGAGGCAAGACGAGGGCATCAGACCCCTGGAACTAGAGTTACAGATGGTAGTGAGCTGCTCGGCATGGGTGCTGGGAACTGAACCCCACTGTTCTGCAAGAGCAGTCAGCGCCCTTAACCACCGAGTCTTCTCTCTAGCCCAAAGCAGACACTTTCCGGGAAAGGTCCAAGGTGGGGGATTAGGATGGGCCTCGGTTGGTAGAATGCTCACCTAGCGTGCAAGAAGCCCTGGGTTCAGTCTGCAACATGGTAAAGTAGACTTGGTGGTGCATGTCTGTCATCCTAGCACCTGGGAGGTAGGGGCAGGAGAATTAGAAATCATGATTATCCTTGTCTGCATAGAGAGTTCAAGACCAGCTTAGGCTACCTGACACCCCATTATGTACTAACGTAATAGAGCTCACCAGCTCAATAGATGTCTCAGCAAGCAAAGGCGCCTACTGCCAAGTATGAAGACTTGAGTTTCATTCCCTAGGACCCACAAGATACAGAGAGAAAACCAATTGCTGCAGGTTGTCTTCTGACTTATACACACACTTGAGCGTGGGTGTGCGCGCGTGTGCTCACAGGCTCACACATGCACACACATTCTAAATAAATAAAAATGTCGTAAACAAGAAAAACATAAAACGCCAGATAGTGTTTTTGTCTTTGTCGGAGCTTTAATCTCATGCCTGCTCAGTTCCGTAGTCCTAACGCAGAGAGCATCCATGGGTAATTAATATGTCATAAAGGGTGTGGGAGTGTTCCACTAAAACAGCCTGTACACACACAGGCAGCTAGGAGGACCGCTCTATGGCCAGGCTTTGTGAACTCAAGTGTAGACCATGGGAGACTGTGGGTCAAGGAGGGAGACAAACACTAAGAATGAGCCATGAAGACGGCTAAGAGATGGATTTGGTTTGCTTGACAAATACCACGTTTCTCTCATCTTCTAGTCAGAGGCAGCATCCAGCTACAGTATCCAGAGGAGCAGGAAAAATAGTCTTCCTGGACCTTAAATTATTCTGCTCTGAATCTTAAACTGTACTCAGCCATGGTAGAAACAAACCCCATCCCTAGCTTTTAAAATTCCTTAGAAAAATCCAGTTTTGTTGGTTTGGCCCAGGACAAAACTAGAAAATGATCATTTTTTCCCATCTTACCCTGGGAGGAGAGGCTCTCTGGGAACCCGCACAGTGTTGGCTGGCCTGTTGGAGCTGATAGTTTTCCCTGGTGGTCAGCTGCCTAGAAGGAGCCTCCAGGACACAGATAAGTCTTGGCACAGGGGATTTGAAGGTACATCGGGTAGATCCATTGTGAAAACTACATTCCAGCATAGCGCAGGCTTCACGGTGATCATGCCTACTTTCTCAATCTCTGATGTTTTCAGTGATGTCCCTTGTAACAAAATCTGCACTGGGGGGAGTTTTGTTTCAATTTGCAGTCCTTCTTCTTAAAGTCTTTCAATCACATTTATTTTATTTGTGCATGCATGTGTATGGGCGTGTGTGCCACAGTGAGCATTGGAGGCCAGAGGACAACCTGCCAGTCAGTTCTCTGTCTCTTCCACAGGAGGGTCCTGGGGATTGAACTCAGATTGCCAGGCTGTTTGGCAAGAGCCTTTTCCTGCCGAGCCATCTCGTTGGCCCCCACCCTCGGGACTCATAAGCAAGGGCCATGCTGAGAGTCAAGGTTGATTTCTGAAATCCTGGATTTAATTGGCTCTCAGGTTTAAAATGCCCAATCATGAAAATCAATTTCCATCCTAGGATTTTATTTAACCTTCTATTCATTTTATTCCGTTTCTTTCTCTTTTCCCTAGGCGGAAATCCGTACGGATTTTAACATTCTCTATAGCATGATGAAAAAGCACGAGGAGTTCCGGTGGATGAGACTCCGGATCCGGAGAATGGCTGATGCGTGGATCCAAGCTATCAAATCTCTGGCAGAGAAACAAAACCTTGAAAAGAGAAAACGGAAGAAAGTGAGTTTCTTAATTCGGTTCCTTTATATGGCAGCTTCCTCCTAAAATTTGACTTTGCTTGGAAACAAGATGAAGAGCGATGTCATGTGTCAAGTGACATTCCATCAGAGGAGATCGGCTCAGCGTCTCCTCGCCCCAGTCTGAGGTTTTCTTTTCTCACGGGCGATGTCTTCCTCTGTGTTCTGTGAATGTGTGCACAGATAGACACATCTCCAGACACACACGCACACACACGCATACACACAAAACAAGATAGATTGTGACTGAGAGGTGGTAGCCAAGGACAGAAAGTAGGGCTGGGCCATGGTTTCCATACCTGTTACATCCACTTCTTCACACACACACATATGCACACACACGCACGCACACACAAGGTGGATGGTGACTGAGAGGTGGTAGCCATGGACAGAAAGTTGGGGTGGGCAATGGTTTCCATACCTGCTATATCCATTTCTTCACACACACACACGTACACACACACACACACATGCACACACAACAAGGTGGATGGTGACTTGAGAGATGATAGCCACAGGCAGAAAGTAGGGGTGGGCAATGGTTTCCATACCTGTTACATCCTCTCCTTTCCTTCCTTCCCTCCCTCTCTTCCTTTTTTTCGCCATTTAATTATTTTTCTTACTATAGAAAAATGTTTCTACGATAGCCTAACATGTGTAAACATTTTCATGCACATGGTTGGTTCAAAAGCATAAGGAATACATTGGTATGTAGCCATCTTCATCACACGCTCCCACAGGCACCCCCCCACACCCCCGCACACATGACACAGGAAAGGTCTTATCCACTATGACTTAAACTTAAGTTTTGGAACTCTTCCAGTTTCAGAAATGAGATACCCAGGGGAGAACACTGCTTTTGAACCATTTGCATTAAAATGATGGCCACTATGTGATGCTATACATATTTTTTCCACAGTAAGAAAATAATTGAGCGGTCAGAAAAGGGAGGGGGATAGGATGGAGTGGGTGTAGCCGGCGTGGAAACCAGATTTCTCTCAGCACTTCATGCTTGGTGACTTAACACCGCAGCCATTTACATAATAAGAAAAAGATTAGTTTAAAAGAGCCATACCCCTCCCTCGTTTTTCTGTTTGTTTGCTATTCTGAATTATTTTTTGTATTATTATATTTTTTTCAATGCACATTTATATTTTAATGAGAGAGAGAAAGAAAAGGCATGGACTTGGATGGGTGGGGAAGTAGAGAGGATCTGAGGGGAGTTAGGAAAGGGGAAACTATAACCAGAATATATTGTTTGGGGAAAATCTATTTTAAATTTTAAAAACAGGAAAAAGAACCCTCATACCTGAAAATCCTAAGGAAAATGAAACACCTGGATTGACTGTGTATTTCCAGTTTTGGGGCAAGCACACAGTGCAGGGCTGCTCACTATTTCTGCAGAACACGGTAAAGTGAGTACAGCGAGCTTCGAGGACAATTTAACACTTGTATCTTGTCATATGCCGAGGTATTGATAATCTTATTCTGGAGCCATTGTGAACATTACAGTGTAGAAAATGACTTACTGGGTGTCTGCCTTCGTGGAGTGGAAGTTTCAGTGCAGGAGACAGCAATAGCTGGTGACAGATGGGAGATGGTATCCGGAGATATTATCTCCAGCCTTGGGTTTGGAGTGGCACTGCCAGGAAGAACCCGTAGTTTATTTTATCTTCGAGGAAAAGTGGAGTTCCTCGCTAGAGCCAGTGGAGAAGTCTCCAAATAGCAATTAAGTAGAGTCCCCTGAGAACTAGCCTTTGATCTCTAAATGCTGTTTCCACTAGGTAGGATAAATGGTTCTTGGGAAAATGGCTCATTAAGGTCGGAGACAGAAATTGCACTTGATGAGCTTAGAACATCTTCTCATACCCCAGAATAGAAAAGCTACCAAAAGCGCCTACGATTCTGGCCAGAGAGTAGAGATACCAGCTGCAGCAGGCTCCCATGGCCAGACTGGGTCAGCTGGATGGGTAGAGATCAGAGTTCACTGAAACACATCAAATATGCTTATTTCCATGGTTTTATGTTTAAGAACCAAACAAGCCTCATGAATCATAATTAGAGGATGTTTAAGCAACAGGCTTGCTAGGCTGGGAGAGCCCAGTTGATAAAGAGCGGGCCACACAGGCATATAACCTGAGTTCGCTGCCCAGATCCCACTTAAAACGCCAGGTGTAGTGGTACATGCTTGTAACCCCGACACAGGAGAAACAAACACAGGAAGTTGGGGTACTGTCTAGTCTGTTCCATCTCCTCTGCACTGGCTTTACAAGTGTGCACCACCACGCCCAGCTTTTGTATCTGGGCTCTAGGGATTCGAACTCGGGTCCTGTGTTTGTTCATCAGATTCTTTGCTGCCTGACCCAACCATATGTTCTATTTTTAAAAATAAGGGTAATCTGTAGCTCACAGTCATGGCACAACCAAGGGCAGTTCCTGGTTTTAACATTTGTCTGAAACGGGGAAACATTATTTCCTTGCTTATTTTATTTATACCTTGTAGAAAAATGGCATACCCCTTGCTCAGACTTCAGTGGTTCCTTTATCTGGCTGACTGCTTTATGGTGTGCACGGATTTTGAAGGTGGCTCCAGAAGTCCTTATGCATTTTCTCTTTGTTTTCCAGATTCTTGTTCACCTGGGGCTCCTGACCAAGGAATCTGGCTTCAAGATTGCAGAGACGGCATTCAGCGGTGGCCCTCTTGGTGAACTAGTTCAATGGAGTGATTTAATTACGTCTCTCTACCTACTGGGCCATGACATCCGGATCTCAGCTTCGCTGGCTGAGCTCAAGGAGTAAGGAAATTACTTTTTCAATTTGATAATCAGAATACAAAAACGAAACAGTAAACTTGTAAAGCTCCTCTATTAGGGTGCGATTTCTCATGGGGGGAAAATGAGAGTGATAATTCGCTAAACGGGCGATAAGAAGATTATTTTCAGGAGCTTAATATATACACTATGAGAAGGATAATATGTTTTCATTGGCTGCTGGCTCCGGGGCTTCATAAATGAACGCCAGGAAAACTCAAGCGAAGGCGTTTATTCTTTGCTATTCCAGGTGTTTCCAACATCTGCAGCGCAAGACTCTATTGACTTGCCTAATTCCCTGCCTCTTGCCAACATCCATGCTACTCCCTGCTCAACATCAAGCTTTCTAAAACTCAAAACAGGGCCAGTTCCTGTTTATAATTTAATATGAGTAAAATGGATTTCCCGAAAGCCCGAATTCAATCCTTTCTCAGTTAGCTAACTTGCAGCTCAGTCTGCTCTTCCCTGAGTCTTCCGTCCCACTGAGGTTTGCACTCAGTTCTCACCCCCATCCCAGTGCCTTTTCAGTTGATACAGCTGGCCGAACAGAAAAACTAGGGTCCCCACAGCCCCCAGAAAACTACCAGCAGAGACTTCTGACCCAGCATGCAAGTTGTCATGTCACTCTGCCAGCCCTTGCGAGGCCACCAGTGATGGTAGAGAGCAATGCACGTTCTACCCTGTTTCTACTGCATTATTGACACACCAAGGTTGTTGGCAGTAATCCTGTCTGAAGATAATATTAGCAGCCCTTGCCTTGCTTTCCAGATGCCAGGCACCACGATAAAGGTTTGCGTACAGTAGAAATACCAGGAATTATGATAGCAGTAGTGTTGGTTGGGGCTATTTTTATGTCGAGATTAGTAGCCTAGGCTGGCCTCAAACTCAATATATATAATTGAAGATGACCTTGAATTTCTGATCTCTGCCTTCACCTCCCCAGGGCTGTGCACCTCTATGTTTGGTTTATATGGCGGTGGGAGTGGATCCCAAGGCTTTATGCATGCCAGGCAGGTTTTATACCAGCTCGGCCCCACCCCAGCACTAATGGTAGCTATTAGATCTATAGTGAGCCACTTACTGTGTGTTCATACTAAGCACCTCGTGGTTTTAAGTTTAGTGTTGTTTATTATGACTGTGCGTGTGAGCATGTGGGCACGTGTGCCTCTGTGTATGTGGAGGTCAGAAGACAGCTCTCAGAAAGTCAGTTCTCGTCTTCCACTGTGGGTTCCAGTGACAGAAAGAAGCAGGAGCTTTTGCCCAGGAAGCATCTTGGCAGCCATATACTGTATTGTATGGAAGCAGGAGCATCACTGAGGAAGCATCTCGGCTTCCCATATATTGGATTGTATTTAAACCTCAGCACCTGGAAGTAGATGCTTTGCCGTTTGTGTTTTAGAGCTGAGGAACCTGAGCCTGAGCCGCCTGAGGTTTCAGGGGTAGCATGTGGGTACCTGGATCTGACCCTGGAATGGACTTCTGCAGGCTTTTTGCAACAGCCCTCCCTTTCTCCTTCAGAGTTGGATGAACTCTGAGTACAAAGTTGCCCTTTGTACCTCAAGTGGTTCTCTTTCTTTACCAGACTGCCTCCCGTTGCCTTCCTGCTTGCCTTCTGAGGGCTGGGATTCAAAATGGGGTCCGAAAGGTGACCGGCATGTTGTTCCTCAGCTGTCAATCTTTGGACCATCACAACTGATGCATTAAATAATAATCTTACTAATTACAACTCTATTAATGCTAATCGAGGTGTGGATGCTAGGTTGTAAGAACGGGGTGCTGAAAATGGAATCTCACCACTGTGTTCTGCCTCTCACACATGGTGCCCAGTGTACTCTGGCTACTGAAGGAATGAGAGAAGGAACGTGGACGTGAGTGGCGAGTAGGCGGATGAGCACATGGAGGACTGAGTAATCAATCAGGCATGACAGTGGAGCTTAGGAAAGATGTTGGGTGTGATTATTGCAGAGACTCGCTTGATGGTCAAGGACAAGTCAATATTAATCTTTGTGAATATTGGGATGAGGGCCATATGTACCCTATTTATGGAGGAAGGGGCCATTGAGACAAGTAACCCAGACTGCCCCAAACTTGCCATCGAGGATGATCTTGAACTTCTGACCCTCCTGTCCCTGCCTCCTGGACAGTTTGACAGGAATGCGCCACCACACCCAGTTTATATGGTGCTGGGAATGGGACGAAGGGCTTCAAGAGTTCTAGGCGAGAGCTCTGCCCGCTGAACAACATCCACAGCCCCTAGTGTGCTTTATTGAAAATGAACATTACAGAAGCAACACAGAGAAATGATCCCCAGTTCTTTGCCGCTCATTAGGATTGCTTGGGGATTTTTTTTTTATTTCACTTTCCAAGAGATTTGGGGATCTCCTTAAATCCTGGAACAGAACATTCCCAGGGTCATTAAGTTACAAGATTTGGAAATGTCATGGTCTAAATATTCTGTGTTACACTGTAGGTAGGTCTACTGTTCAGACTGTTCAGACGAGGTTGAGAACCAGTAGCCGAGGCGGCCCCTGGGTATAATCTGTTGTCAGCAGCCCAAAGCCAGCCTTCGGCCTGGTTTTGCCAACATTGTCTGGTTGCAGAGCCACACCAGCTATTACTTAACTCATGGCTGCTTCCACCCCACAGAGGCTGAGTTAAGTATGAAAAGTGTTTATTGTCCAGCCTTTCATAGAAAGTTTTCCAGTTCTTCAGAAGAAATCAGTTCAATAGAGCTTAACTTTTTTTTTTTTTTTTTTGGGAAGCCCAGAAGGGGCAGACGGGGCCTGAAGCAGGGAGTGTAAGGAATTGTGGAGCAGCTTGTGTCCCCTGTCATTCAAAAGTGGTCAAAAGTGGGACTTTTGTACATGGTCAAGTGTGGCTGTGGGATGTGAGCAGGGAAGAGGGTCAAAGGTGGTGCCTGGTGTCTGGGTACATGGCGCCTACACCTTGGACTTATTCTGACTAGTCAGGTTCACAGAACAGCACACGTGTTGTCTTCTGTTAGCACAAGGGTGGTTTGGATGTCAGGGTAGAGAGGGTGGGTCAGTGGCTGGAAGATTAGATCATGAGAATGTCTAAGCCGCAGGGCCTATCATGAGTCACTCACGACAATGCAAAAGTGTATGGGGAGCTACTCAACCTGAGGACTGGGAGTCAAGGTGTTTAAGAAAGTACAAACGAAAGGGAGAGAATGTCATAGCGTTTGTGTTTGTTGTGTGACTTTTTCTGGGGACATTTTCACCAGACCCCAACAAAAGACCAAAGAAATGATTCCACCCAACACCAGTTTAGTAAGCCAGTGAATTTATTTGGGTTCCTTAACAGGATTGTGGATGAGGGGTTACTTAGGAGGAACTTAGTGACTCAAAGGCAGCTGCATCACCAAAAAGCCCGCCCCGACATGGGTAGCATGGGTAGCAGCTCATTAAGCTGCATCCCTCAAGCTCCCTGCATGCTGTGCAGGCAGATCTACTGACCAGAGAGTCTTCTCTCCTAAGCCATTGCTACTGCTTATATAACCTTGGGCGGGTCCTGTGAATCCTGGTCCAGGAGCTTCATGAGTCTCATTTACTTCCTGGACCTTGTAAGCTGTGTTTCCTGAGTCTTAAAGAGTCCCTTTCTAAGAGAGACTGTTTGAATTTGGGGGAAGTATCTGCACATCACTATTCAATCCCCTCTCCCCATCCTGGAGGACCATAGGAGGAGAGATTCCTAGAGATGAATCAGGTTAGCTATCTCATGGTAATGCCCATGTCTGCTCCACAGAAGAGACGGGTCACACAGGTTGCTAACCTCACAGGTTGTGTTTGTATACCAGCATCTAATTTCCCTCTGCAGAATGAGGACTCTGGAGAGTTGAGACAGGCATGGAGCATAAACCCATTATCTCTGAAAGGGACTTGAGGTGTGTGTGAACCTGTCACATTTGCCTGGGTTAGTATTGTCAACTGTCTGATGTCTTTTCTTTCTGTCCCCGTTTGTCCCGCTCCAGGATTATGAAGAAGGTTGTTGGAAACCGGTCTGGCTGTCCCACTGTAGGAGACAGGATCGTCGAGCTTATTTACATCGATATTGTGGGACTTGCTCAATTTAAGAAAACTCTAGGACCATCTTGGGTTCATTACCAGTAAGTACTACCCTTTTCCCCTAACAAGAATTGTATCTAATTTTGTTTATTTGTTTGTTTGTTCTTAAAGGGTAATTAAGTATTTTCTTTTGAACTGTCTGGAGTATACTTTTCATTCCTAATGAAATTCAGGTTGTTTCCACTGACTGCTCCCTGAGATTGTTCATTACTTCTATTAATGTTCTAAGAATAGAAAACAGGTGCCCAATCAGGCATTGTGGCGCACGCCTTTAATTTCAGCACTCAGGATGCAGAGGGAGGCAGATATCTGTGAGTTCAAGGCCAACCTGGCCTACATAGTGAGTTCTGGGACAGCCCAAGCTCATAGTAAAACCTTGACTTAAAAAATAAGAAGAAAAAAGAAAAAAAGCAAAACAAAACATATCTAGCAGCTTCCCATTTATCTTCCCCAATACCTAGCATTCCTCTCTTTGTATACCTAAGAGAATCTCATGCATTTAGTCAAATAGTGACTTTTCCTGTTTATTTGTTTGTTTATTGTGTATATGCATCCGTGTTTGTGTGAATGTGTGTATGTGCATGCCACAGCATGTATATGGAAGTCAGAGGACAGCCTTTGAGAGTTGGATCTCCCCTTCCACCTTGAGGAGGCAGGCTCTCTTATGGTTTCTGCAGCTGCGCACAGATTTTATCAGTGCTAGGGATAGAATCGAACCCACGATTTCATTCATGCTACACAGGCTACATCCTAGCACCCTTTCCATGTGTTCCTTAATTGTGACTAATGCGTAAAAACATTTTTGATATGGTCTTCTGTGTTAATTTTGTCACTTTGACCAAATACCCGAGCAAGATACCTTATAGGAAGAAGGATTATATTTTGGCTCATGGTTTCAAAGGCTTCAGTCTGTTTTGGTATGGACAGTATGACAGAGCAGCTCACATCATAGCAGTCAGGAAGGAGAGAGAGAGAGAGAGAGAGAGAGAGAGAGAGAGAGAGAGAGAGAGAATGCCTTGCCTGCACAATTTCTCTTCTGTATTCCACCAGGAGCTCCAGCCCACAAGATGGTGCCTCCCACATTCAGGGTAGACCTTTCCCTTAGTTAATCATCTTTGGAGATACACTCACAGACACGCATAGAGGCTTGCTTGTCTAGTCTCCTTGGCATTTCTTAAAGTTCAATCAAGTTGTCAATCAAGATGAACCATCACATACTCTAACTTATCCAATTCATAGATATCCCAACGTAGGCCTTTATCTTCTTGTTAGTTACACTCAGTATTTTTAACTTTAAACCCCCAAGATCATTTCAGACTGGAAGTCCTTTATGAATCAGACAAAAATGAGAAGTAAAAATGCAAATAACTTTCTCAAAAATTTAAGGTCTAGTAATGTCCATTATCTATAATATTCTCTCTCAAACATTACCCCCAACAGCAATGATTTTCTCTTTGGGCAATGAAATATTTATAGCAAAGAGGGTGATGGTGGAGACACTGTATTAAGGGTCCAAGTGATCTGTGTTGACTATGTTAACTGTGTTGAATGACTGTGTAACTGTGTTGACGATATTGACTGACTTCAATGACCGTTGACTGTGTTATCTATGTTAAATAACTGTTGACTATGGTGGCTGACTCTGCTGACGGTGCTGGCTGTGCTGGCTGTTCTTGAATGATCATTGAATGACTGCTGACTGTGCTGTGGAGACTGTGTTGACTGTGTAGACTCTGCCGACTTTGTTGACTGTGCTGGCTGTTCTATAATGATTGTTGAGTGACTGCTGACTTGCTGTGTAGACTGTGTTGACTGTGTTGACGGTGTATGCCAACTTTGTTGACTGTGATGGCTGCTGGTTATATTAAATGATTATTGAATGACTGTTGACTGTCCTGTGTGGACTGTTGACTGTATAGGCTATGCTGACATTGTTGACTGTGCTGACTGCTGGTTATGTTGAATGATTGTTGAATGACTGTTGACTGTGACAACTTTGTTGACTGTGTTGACTATTGACTGTGCTGGCTGACTGTCCCTACTGACTGTTCATTGTGTTGATTATTTGGAATGGCTGCTATGTTGACGATGTTGATTGTACTATGTTGATTGACTGTGATGATTGTATTGACACTGTTGAGAATGTTGTTCTTACAGTCTGCATTATTTTTATTTCCTCGAGAGAGTACCATTCTTTTTACTTTTAGGAAAGTTTAGACCAGGATAATGCTTTGTCCTTTTGTTAGTTTTTTCTTTTGATCATATGTATATGCATGTACATGTTCATGTATACATGTGTATAGGTGTGCATGCATATGGAGGTCAGAAAGCAACCTTTGATGTCATTCTTCAGAAACAATGTTGTAGGTGTAGGCTGCTCTTTTATTCCTGGCTGCCCACACCCGAATAATCACACTGAAACTATATTAATTACAACACTGCTTGGCCAATGGCTCTAGTATATTCCTAGCTAGCTCTTATGTCTTAAATTAACCCATTTCTACTAGTCTGTGTATCACCACGAAGCTGTGGCTTATCAGTGCTGGCATGTTACTCCTTTGGTGGTTACATGGTGATGCCCTGACTCTGCCTTCTCGCTCGCTCTCTCTCTCTCTCTCCACCTGTTTTTGAGATAGTCTTTCAATGACCTGGAGCTGGCTTCTTGGCTAGGCTGGCTGGCCAGTGAGCCCGAGGGATCCACTTGCCTTCATTTACCCAGCACTGGGTTTCAAAGTGTGCAGCAGGCACTGCACACACTGTACCGTCCATCTCCTCGGCTCCAGCACTCTACCCTGTCTATGGTACCATATTTTGTCTATTATTGGTTTGGTTTTTTTCTTCACAGATCACAAGCCATGACTTTATTTTTTTTTTCAGTTGTATAGAAATAACTATTTTTCTTCTTGGTTAATAAGCCATATTATAAACACTTTTTTTGTGATAGCCTTAAGGGAAGAAAGTCAGGGTTGTTCCTTTCTGTCATTTTATGAATGGTAGATATCTGGAAAACATGCAGAGAAAACTGGGTAATCCAGACCTCCCCTCTCATATCCTTGTTATTAAGACGGGCTCTTTAGATGGAAAAATATTCTCAGTGGTGGTGTTTGGGTCAATTAAGAAAGGCCATGTCGTTATTAAAATGGTCACTGTTGATTGGTGTTTGATGCTTACTGTGTGAAAATGCTCCGCCTCTGGGGTTTATGGATGTGCATAGTGTTTTCCTTCTTTAGTAAAGGTCTGAATTAACAGGAAGCAGCAGGGGACTTCGAGGAGCTTTAGCCCTTGGTCTTTGTTTTATGGAAAAGCTACAGATTTGTCACCTGACTTCCTAGAATTTTCTTGCCTACTTCTTTCCCTTTAAATATGAAAAGTTATGTCTAGGGTTAGAGTTCCGTGTGTATTCCACTTGCCTGTTGTAAATGAAGCTTTGGGTTTAGTCCCCAGGATCCTAAAAATCAGGCATGGCAGTGCCTCTTTGTGATCCCAGCACTCAGGAGGTAGAGATAGGAGGATCAGAAGCTTGGTCATCCTTGAGCGCTTAGATGTTTGAGGACAGCCTAGGTGATGTGAAACCGTATCCCAAAATTCAAAAAGAGAGAGGGATACCAATGTGATGGCTCAGCTGGCAAAGCGCTGGCCATGCAACATGAGGACCCGAGTTTGGATCCCTGCATCTACAGAGAAGGCCTGCATAAGGGTGCACATTTGCAATCCCAGCATGGGGAAGTGGAGACAGAAGGCTCCTGGAGCTCTTGGCTAAATACTCCAGCCAACTCCGTGAGTTCTAAACTCAGTAGAGACCCAGTCTCAGAAAATAAGATGGAGAGCTACCAAGGAACCTCTGGTCTATGTACATAAACACATCACATCACATACAGGTATACACACAACCCATACACATCTGTGTACAGCTACACAGGTACTCATATGTAGGAACATGCACACGCATGTGCAATACACACATGCACACAAAAGAAGCTGTCAGACTATGGTCATATTACTTGATGGCAGGTAAGGGGAACTGCATTCTATAGTGTGGTGTCAGTAGAACTTCCAGAGAGCAACAAGCCTATTAGGTCTGTTGACCTTGGAAAAATACTTATAAATTCTTTCTAATTTGCATAAGAGCCTGGGAAATTCAATTAAACACTTGCTCCTGATATGCTGACATGCTACTGCTACTCTAGAGTACTCTAACATGGTCTACAGAGCTCACTACCCTTCTGCTCCATAGGAGTCCTTTGCTGAGTGTTGAAGATGTGCAAGAATGTGAGATACAAATGGTTCACAGCCTGCCAGCTTTTACACCAGACTCCCAGCTAGAAAGTAGACCCTTGGCTTCTGAGCACCTCTCTCTCCCTGTAGTGTAACCTCGGGCGACAACAGTGTTCTAATGTCATTTGACATTCTGTGAGGTCTCTGTTAATGGAAGGCCAGCTGCCTTGGGCACTGGGGCAAATACATGTTCAAATCGTTAGAAGGGTCCTGATGTTTTAGATACACAGAAGGTATCCAAGCAGTGGCATAAATATTGACAACACAGGAATAAGGTAGTTCCAAGATGGAGCCAATGAAGACCTTGAACAAGAAGCCCTCCAGCCTCTGCCTGTGGCTTCTGAAGAATGACACCAGAGTTTGACTTCTGGCCTCCCTATGCTTCATGCACATGCACACTTGTAAACATGCACACACACACATACATGCACACACATGAACACCCACATCCCTGAAAGAGACACCTGTCAATGTACTGAGAGTAGCTGCAAGAAAGCCACCTAAGAATCCAGGTGAGGACGTTGTCCCAGGTTAGCTCACAGTGTGCTCTGTGGCCGTGGCCTTCCTCCATTTTGTCTTTGTCTCGTCTAGAAACCTCAGCTGACAGTTTTATTTCCTGGAGTGTGTGATCTGGTCTTTGGACTTCTATGGTTTTATTTTGTTTTCAGAATCTTACATCAGTGTGAAAGTCTATGAAAATTTGGAATAGCTTCCTGGTCATAAGAAAAGGAAGAAAGGGTCCTTAAAAGTGTTGCCACCCTCTGTCCTAAATGTGGGCTTTAATTTTCGTTCAGTTTGGTGTGTGTTGGCCTAATGGAAGTTGCTCGGAAGTTTCCTGATAGAGGACAAGAGAAAACAGAACCACCCCATTGACCAGCGCCCCGAGCTGCATTTACATGGTTTGAAAATCACCAGTTAAGTCAGCACAGCCCGGATCGCTAATGCCGGTTCTCTAATTCCTTTCTCCCAGTTATCCTCTATGCTTCCTTTGTCTGAAAGGCCAGCTTGGGAATAGTTTGCAACCATGTATAGTTTCCGCTGCAGCTTCTCCACTGTGTCATCATAGCTTGAAGACGGTCACCAAGTTGTAGACAGAGGGTATCAACACTAGTGTGGCCAGGTTTCAATAAAACTTGATTTTCCATTGTAGGAATGTAAACTTCATGGAATTTCCCACTGTTGTATTTTTTTTAATTGAGACTGTGAAGCCAGATGGGGAAAGTGCTCAGTCAGTCAAGTGTTCTGTCGTGTTCCAGGACCTGGGTTCTGCCCCAGAGCCAACGTGACAAAACTGGGTATGGGGGTACCCTCTTGCAGTACCATTGCTGGGGGATTAGACACAGGGAGATCCCTAGGGCTCCCTAGCTGGACAGCTTAGCCTATGTGACAAATTCCAGGTCAGCAAGGGATCTTGTCTCAAAAGAAGCCCAGGTAGATGGTGCCTGGGTAATGATAGTCCAAAGATGACCTCTGACCTACACACACACACACACACACACATACATTTGTTCTCACCTGTGCACATGAGCTCATATACAAACACATATCCAGGTACACAAAAGACTATAAAAACCAATTCTTAGCTCACAGCTTCACTAAGGTAGCTGGTGGAGCGGGTTTGGCTCAGTGGAGCAGACCGACGGGACTCCATTGTACTGCCTCAGCTCTTTGCTGGTCTAGCAATCAAGTCCTATTCTATTAGAGTTGGATATGTAAAAGCTACCGCTGCCTCGTAAATGAGACTGAAGTCTGTTTTGTGTTACTACAACGTAATACTGGAGCCAGACTTGTTTATTGTGAAATGGAATTTATTTCTCATTGTTGGAAGCTAAAATGTCCAAGATGGAATGGCAGTGCCCCATCCAGTCCAGTGAGGGCCGTATCCTACTGCACAAAGTTCTGTCTTGGGTCTCTGGTCATCTTCTTTCAAAGCCACTATTGGCGTCATGGGCCTGCATCTATCCCGAGTTAACCCCTGGAACCCTGCCTTCAAATATCGTCAGCTTACCGATGTAAAGAGTACCTTTCCGGTATGAAGCAGATACCTGTAGCTGTGTCTGGTATGAAACAGATACCTGTAGCTGTGTTATTAGCATCACCTACAGCCAATTGATTCAGCTAATTGATGTAAATAAAGTCTGACAGAGGCTGAGAGCCCTGAAGCATGCCCTATGTTCTGAGCAGAATAAGAACTGTAGAGATAATGATGCTTTGTTTCTTTTCATCACATTGATTAGGTACCTTCTGTGTGCCCAGTCCTACCTGGGTGCTAAGTGCACCGCAGTGAATCCTGCAGGCCCCTTGCAGCATTCATGAACGTCTATTTCACTGGTACTCGAGCCGCTCTCGGTGGTTAGCCAGTTCTATCTGCTGGGGTGGCTGAGGCCTTCTTTGCAAAATGAACACGTGAGAAAATAAGGCCTGAACTCCTTTCTGGTGGCAGTTCTACTTTGAAGTGTTGGTCCAGCTGCTCTCTGCTCCCGAGCGAGCAGTAGCAGCTACCATCGAGGTTATAGTTTGACACATGGCGCTTTCCTTGCAGGTGCATGCTCCGGGTGCTCGATTCCTTTGGGACAGAACCTGAGTTCAACCACGCAAGCTATGCCCAGTCGAAAGGCCACAAGACCCCCTGGGGAAAGTGGAATCTGAACCCGCAGCAGTTTTACACCATGTTCCGTGAGTATTCGTATGTGGTCCGTGTCTTTCAGGAAGCTGCTGAAAACAGTTACGAAGGTTAACCAGGCAGCCGTCCATCTGGGGTTGTGATTCGCAGGATGCTTAGCTGAAAAAGTTGGACTTTTTTCTTGGGAATAATTGGATCCTTCTTTTCTGTAATTGGCATTGAAAGCACACCTGAGCACTGTGCGAAGAGCCTTAGAAATGTCCTAGAGAGGAATGTGCAATACAAATGACCCGTAGAAGCCACGTGGGAGAAGCCTGCAGAGCACCTCTGAATGAGCAGGCACTGAGCATGTCCCAGCACCCTACCCATGCTGCTAAGGGGCCGCTGTATTCTTAAGAGGAATGAGGCCTGCCATGGCAGCCCACTAGTTCAATCTTCATTATCTAAGCATGAGATCTTTCAAAGGAAAAATAATCCTGAGCTGGGGCGATGGCTCCGTGGGTAAAGCCCTTGCCGTATAAGCTTGAGGACCAGAGTTCTGACCTCCAGAACATCTGTAAATGCCTCGACTCCCAGCCCTCGGTGGGTGGAGATGGGGTTCCCAGAGCAAGCCAGCTAGCTATAGTAACCAAGTCAGTGAGCTTTGGAGTAGACATATCAGAGAGACTGCCTCAGTATGGAACAACTGAGGAAGAGACCTCACAGAAACCTTGCCTCCACATGGACAGCATACATACATACACATATACACATAACTGCCTAGAGATGATCCCTTGCTCGATCCCTAAATGTTTCAGTGAACGCATTAGACTAATAAATAACCCCTAGGCATCAGGTCTTGGAAAAACAGAATTGGGAATGGTGAGGTAGCCGTTTTAAAACTCAAGCCATGCTATGGACTGAGAAGATGGCTCAGTTGCTAGAGTGCTCATGAAGACCTGAGTTGGATCCCTAGGGTCCATGGGGAAAGCTAGGTATGATGGTGTGCACTTGTAATCCCAGGGTGGGGGAAGAGGAGATAGATGAACCCTGGAAGGACACTAGGCAGTCATCCTTGCTTACTGGGTCTCAAAAAAAAAAAGTGCAGGGCGCCTAAGAAATTATGTCCGAGATTGTCCCCTGACCTCTGCATGTACACACACACACACACACACACACACACACCCCACAAACAGAGAGACACAAATACATATGCTCGCACACACACGCAGAGAGGGAGAGAGGGGGGAAGGGAAAGAGAGGGGGGAAGGGAGAGAGAGAGAGAGAGAGAGAGAGAGAGAGAGAGAGAGAGAGAGAGGAGAATTACCTGTTCAAATGTTCTTTGAGCCCAGAGAGTTTGGTGAGAGCATGCTGTGTGTATGATAGACATTATTATTATTGGAGTTATATCGTCCTGTTATTGCCACCTGTCCCAGGGGCACAGTTCAGGGAACAAACTAATATTTGGCACACCAGGTAACAGATGGCTGTCAGCATGGCAAGGCATGATTGGAATCTGCCTGGGGTGTGACTTTGCTACGAAATTCTGAGCCTGAGAAGAACTGCGGGCCAATAAACTGAGCTGAGACCTGTGTTGGGACAAGTGAGGTAAACTTGTGCTTTCGTGCGCTCTCCTGGCAGTCATGCCAGCAGTAGCTTGTGTCCCGCCGCGGAGAGGAGATGCCGTGCTCTCCTGTAGAAGACTGGGATTCGGCACCCTGCAAGCCTGCTTCAATTCTGCCGGTGGAGGCTTTCAGAAGTAGGAGTCCCTTCCAGTGAAAGAAGTTCTCTGTTTAAAATGTAATGAAAGCGAGACGCAGAAAGTGCTTTCTCTTCACCTAAGAGAGGGATACGGTTCCTGGATTCAGCAGAAAGCCGAGGGAAAGTTGACACGGTTGAATGCCTTTTAAGAAAAAAACCCACAGAGCAAAACATTATCAACCACCCACGACACTGGAAGCAAACAGTGTAGCAGGAAATGTTTACATGGTTATTTGAGGCGGTTAGAGGAACGTGGAAGAGCCGAGATATCTGTACACAAGAAAGGCATATTTACAGCATTGATGTGAAGACCTCGGGTGAGCTTCAGTTTGGAAAGGATATTAGTGAACTCATAAAAAGGAAACACTGGGCTGGGAGATGACTCTGTTGGTAAAGTATTTGCCATACAAGCCTGAGGACTGGAGTTCGATCCCCATAACACAAGTAGAAAGCTGGGCATGTTGGCAAAGGGCTGTAATACCATTGCTGGGGAGGCAGAGAAAAGTGCATCCTACGGGCTTGCTGGCCAGCCAGTTTAGCTATGGTACCTGAGGAAAGGCATTGCAGGTCCTCTCCTGACTTCCATACACACACACACACACACACACACACACACACAACCACCGCCCCACATACACCACACAGCCCACCACACAGACAAATTAAATGTTTCAATTCTGTACTTTGAAAAAAGTTCAGCCAGCCCCTGATGGGAGTCATGAGTATACAAGCCTTTCTTTAAAAACCAGCTTTCTCCAAACACCTTCTTCCATTCAACAGAGCCTCCTCCTAGGATAAGTCAGGTTGCAGATGTGAGGTAGAGAAGGCGAGGGAGACAGGAAGGACCACGGGTGGGGGGGGCGGGGCATCAGCAGTTAATAAGATCCCCAAACAGCATCAAAGGAACAGGCGGCAGTGAATTAAAACCAAACAAATGAAAGGTAGCCAGTAGGGCTGGGGGTGGAGCTCAGTCAGTAGATGTTTGGCTCATATGCACAATTTCCTGGGTTCCACCCCTTGTACCACATAAGCTGGGCATGGGGGTGCACACCTGTAATCCCTGCCCCTCGGGAGGTGTGAGCAGAAGGATGACATGGTCAGAATCATTCGGCTGCACAGTCAGCTCAAGGCTAGCATGAGATACCTCAGACCCTGCCTTTAAAAAAAGGCAATTGATGAGCCCAGATATGATGATATGCCAAGCAAGAAGATGTAGTGGGTCACCTTTGCAAATTGCTAAGATACCATCTCATTCCTCTGAATAATGAAGGGGGAAGAGCCCGGCTTTGATCTTCCTGCCTTTCTAGCACAAATTATATTCGAAGATAATCAAATGGTTGATGATAAGAAACTGTTCATAATAGGGAGAGCAGAGCTGCAAATGCAGGCAGAATGAAGGATTAGGGAGTGAGCATCTTCAAACCCCTGATGAGATTGCAGGTCCAACGATCATCAGCCACTGCTAAAACCGATCAGGTAGCAAGGTGATGGAGAACTCTCCTTGGCCAGCGCTATCTTCAGCACAAGAAATATGGAAGGAAGTTAGGAAATGGCCTTGTGAGACATTCATCATGTCAAAGCAGGCTGAGGCTGGGGGCTTTGCAATAGACAACAGACCCTGCCTTCAGTGACCTCCAATACCCTTGTCAAGAGGTTCCCTCCCTCCCCATGTGACAAGACCAGATTGCTGGGCAGCTGTGTCTGTTCTGGCAATCTATAGTTGAAGACTGTTTCTTTGGACCCTAAGAAAAGGGTAGCCTTGAACTCGCTGTGTAGCCAAGGATGACCTTGAACTCCTGATCCACCATTTCCACTTTAGGGCTACAGGTATTACAGGCATGAGCCACCATACCCAGTTCATACAGTCCTGGGGATGAAACTCAAGCCTTCATGCAGATGAGGCAAGTACACTACCCACAGGGCTATATCCCCATTCCTCCCTTTTAATTCTTTTGTATTTTTTCCTAGACCTGAGGACCAAACCCAGGGTCATGTACTTGCTAGGCAAGCACTCTACCACTGAGCTAAATCCCTACACCATCCAATTTTGGTTGGTTTTAACATGACAAATTTACTAATGTTTCATTTAAGCAGTATTTAGTAACATAAAGATGCACCAATGTTGAGAATGCACTGAGACTCTTGTGGAGCGAGATTGTTGTATGCCGCTGGCCACAACAACAACCGAAAAGAGACCACAAAAGTAGAATTAGACTTGTGGGCATAGAATTGAGACTTCAAGGCCAACTGTCTTGGGAGATACAGTGTTTGGGTATGAATGCAATACAGAGAGTCCAGCTTGGAAGGAGAGAAGCGCACACATGGGAACGCTGTCTTTGGGAAATATGAAATGAAGTAGGCCAGGCCAGCAGAGTAGTTACTTACTTATTGAATATTCATGGAACACCTCTTATTGACAAATTCTGCTATGCCTAACCTAGCTTATTCAGATGGTGAAGTTTCTACACGTCTAAAAGCCTCATGGTTCCTTGTTTTGCTCCAAATTGCAGGCTTACGCTGTGGGATGACATCTTTGTGTAGTCTGCTGGTAGCTGGGCATTTTGGGGTCTACAGTTACATGCTATGCCTGATTCCCTGGAGTGATTGCCAGGGTGAACAGGTGGCCTGACTGGATAACATTGAGGCTCCTGGATTAAATCTACAAGTGATGGCTTTGTGGATTTGTGTGTCTGTGACAGTGTGTCTGCATATGTCGAGGCCAGAACTTGACATGGGATATCTTTCTTAATCATTACTTTTTTTTAATGTTTGGTACTCACTAGTTTCGCTACGCTGGCTGGCCAGCAAACCCCAGGGATCCACCTGTCTCTGCCTCCCCCATTCTGGGATTTCAAGGGTGTACAACCACACCTGGCCTTTTCTCCCACCCGATGGATGCTGGGAATTGAACTCAGGTCCTTGTGCTTTTCCTACAAGTGCTCTCCTCAATTGTCTCTTTCTCCAGCCCTACGTGATAGCTTGTTGTGTGTCAAAGACACTGATGAGTGTATCCTTCCTCCTGTCCACAGATTTCCCCTCAGATGCTGTCTTCATGCTTGTTGGTTTCCAAGCTGTCTCCAGAACCAGCTCTTCTTCCCCGCAGAGCTTGGGGTGCCTTCCCCCTCTTGTCTGTGGGCTCACATCCTGACTTTGTAGTGAAGTATTTTCAGCCTTGGGCTTAGTGGCCACCCCTCACCTCCCCAGGTTAGAGCTATTTCCTAGGCTGGAGTAGAGAAAACTCTGCCTTGAGCGGATGGGATGGAATTAGTTGCTTCAGTCCTCAAAGTAATGGGCTGTGACCTGGAAGTGCAGAGCCAATAAACCCTTTCCTCCCCATGTTGCTTTTGCTCAGAATGTTTGATCACAGCAACAGAACTGACACTGAAATCATCACCATATTTTCCCCATGTATATTTTTATATTTTGTATTTTTAGTTATTCACACTAAAATTTTGTATTTCATTATTTTTCATTTTGCCTGTGTTTGTATATGTTCACATGTGTGGTTGCCCATATGTATGTGGGGGGACAAACATGTGTATACACAGCATATGGAGGCCCAAGATGTTTTTTATTTCTTTTTTGTTTTCTTTTTAATTTATTTATTTGTATTTTGTGTACATTGGTGTTTTGCCCATATGTATGTCTGTGTGAAGGTGTCAGATCCCCTGGAACAGTTGTGAGCTACCATGTGGGTGCTGGGAATTGAAGCCAGGTCTTCTGGAAAAGCAGCCAGTGCTCTTAACCACTGAGTCATCTCTCCAGCCCCAATTTTTTTTTTTTTTTTTTTTTTTTTGGTTTTTTAAAACAGGGTTTCTAACTCTGGGTATCCTGGAACTTACTCTGTAGACCAGGCTAGGCTTGAACTCCCAGAGATCTGCCTCTGTCTCCTGAGTGATGGGATTGAAGGCGTGCACCACAGCCTGGCTAGCCCCAAATCAGGAGTTCTCTTCAGATGCTCTCTCCCTTGCTCACTGAGGCAGGATCGCTCCACTTTCCATTTGCAGAGGGTCCTGGAATCTGGCCTGGTATTTATGTTCTTTATCCGCTAAGCTGTCTTCTCAGCCCTGCTCATAACTTTTCTCTACTTCATAAACCACATTTCTTTTCAAGCTTCAACATTATCCATATTTTCAGTACTAGTCAAGAACCTATTTAAATATCCATTTTGTGCTCTGTGTTTTGGGGGTTGTTTTGTTGTCTCTTAGACTGTTCCCATTTCTAGGTGTCTGGATTCGTTCTCCATCTAGGCCTTGTTTCAATGTTAGCCAGTCTTTTGTCTATTATGAATTCATTTGCTCTAAACTCCTGAAGGCAGTCACTTTTCTTACTTCTCAGTCTCAAGCAAGGTGTGTTATACCTCTGTAAACAATGTAAAAAATCACCCACACAGAGTGAAATGAAGAAGGTATTTGATGGAGCCATCTAAGAAAAAAAGAGAGAATCCTGGAATTGATGACTTGAGCTGTTTCTCATTCCTTGTTTGCATAGCTCTAATTAGCTCATCACACTGTCGTTCACGGTTTCATCTGGTTCCTGTGAAGATGTGGCCAGGGTAGAAAGATCATTTTATCTAATTGAATCCCCATCTTTCCCTGGAGAATATGACTTAAGGTAGCAATGACAGCAACGCTGAGACTGCCCCCACCCTTCTTCAAGCAAGCTTCAGCTCATAGCCTGATCTTCATAGCCTACGAACATCTCGAGAGCCCTTGAAGTCTCTCCTCAGCTCTGTTGTTGCCACCCCTGCCTCAGAGCCCTTCCTTGTTCCCTGAATGAAATCAGATGCACGATTTATCGTTTGTTTATTGAGTCACTGCAGTGACTTAGATGTGAACCAGTCCAGCATCCTAGATGCCTCCAGCCACAGGGTAGACTTCCTTCACCTCCTGATGAGGTTCCGCCTTACTTCTCTCTGGTCTCCCTCATGTTTTTTTTTTTTTCAACTATGTCAGACACACATCTACCCCAGAACCTTTGCAGCAGCTGTTACATTTTCTGGAACATTTTCCCCGGGTTTGGCTCCACCACCACAGCTGTATCTGTAACTCAGCTGACCCTTCAGTGAAAGGTGCCCTTATCCCATTTGGAAGGGCAGATCCTTTTCTCCCCACCCCTGCGTGCCTCATTTCCTCCATAACTGCTGATCTCCCAGCATTTATCCTCTTCCTTTGTTTCTTGTCCCTTCCTGTCATCTGGGTTATGCAAAGCTTGGAGTTAACCTATTTTGTTCATTGATGGAACTTAGTGCATGGTAGGCATTATTTGTTGAGTGAGTTTACGTAAAATCAAAGGGTAATATCTTTTCAGTGTTTGGCTTGTGCAACAAATCAGGGAAGGGTAGGAAATGGTTCAGAACTGGGTGTTATCATTTATAAAACGGGGTGACCTGAGGCCAGCATTGAGTCCCCTTGGTGGTTGAGAGACAGACAGATATGCCATGCAGAGAGAGCTTGGGTTTAGAGTTTATTTAGTGGGTTGTGGAGGGGTAGGGGAAGGGGAAAAGTGAGGAAGGGGAGAAGGGCTGACAGAGAGAGAGAGAGAGAGAGAGAGAGAGAGAGAGAGAGAGAGAGACAGAGACAGAGAGAGAGAGAGAGAGAGAGAGAGAGGAGAAAGAGAGAGAGCGCGCAGGACCCTCTTGCCTAGGCAGGGAGATTGGGAGTAGGCAGGGCTTGTCTCTTAAAGGGACAGGGTACCCAGGTGACAGGTCAGGCCAGCAGATTACAACATTCCTATCTTTCTCTTATAATACAAAGGCAGGGAATTAGACATGGCAGGTTGAGGGGATTGGGACAGCAGATACTCAAGTTTGTGGGTGTCGAAGTCTTTCTTGGAGGGCCTGAGAAAGCTGGGTGCTGGTCACACCCTGGGGTAGCTGGTTGCTTTACTCCCATCCTGGATCTGTGGTGTGGAAGTGTCTGGTGTCTCTTGGACCTGGCAAGTTATTGCTAGAGCAGGACAAAGTTAAGTTTAGGAAGAAAAAAATTTCAGCACCAGGATATTGTTCTGACCTGTTTAAGGCGAATCCTTCAATTTGACTCCCTGAACTCACAAGAATTTTTGAGTTTGTGAAAACATAAGTTTTAGACACGTAATTGTATAAACCGCAGCATATTTATGTCAAAATGACTGTGACAGATGTTTTTACACAATGAAAAATATCTTTAAGACTATGAAAGGCAGTGTGAAGAAGAAACTTGATAACTTGCACTTGTCCTCAGACCTTTATAACTTGCAGGTACGCACATTAGTAACTTGCATTTGTGTATCTTAAAACACCCTTTATTTAGAACATGTTAAGAAGTTGTACTGAAATTTGTTCAGTGAGGTTGTCTTTTTAAACTGACAAACCCTCTCAGCTGTCAAACTGCATCAGAGATCTTTGAGAAGGATAAAATTTTACTTGAGTTATTGATTAAAAAAAATGACAAAGGACTTACTCTATTGGCTACCTAGAGTCACCCCTCCGTGGTCATCGAGGCAGGGCGTCAGGACTGTATTTGCCTTCTGCTGTTGAGCACAGGGCCTGCCTGATTTTAGAAGATTCCATGGATTAGGGAAACTGTAGGAAGACAGCAAGCTGCTTCTCTCTCCTTGCGAGCCTGTCAGTTCTCACTGAAGATGGGCACTTCAGTGCACAGTTTTACTCCAAGGACAATCAGAGGGGCCATTTTCCATGCAAACGGCCTTTTTAGTCTTTAAGTTAAAAGGCTTTTGCTCCTTTAGGGACCTGCACGTCAGAGCTTCCTCTGCGGATCAGCCTTCAGGAGGAGCTCTCTTCTCAAGTTCACTCCCTCCTGAAGTGCTTTTTGACACTTACGGTTCACTCAGGTGTGCCTCTGTGGACAGCTCAGACATTGGTGCTTTCGGCTCCACTGCACATCGCTGTTTCCCTCGTCTGGGCCCAGCCTCCTCTCTCAACAAACTGAGCATCGTAACCACTTAAGAACATCAGCTTTGGTAAAATTTGAAAAATATAGCCACTGTCTATGTGCGGCTTTTAAATCCAGGTTATGGGCTGGTGAAATGGCTCAGCTGGTTAAGTGCTTGCTTTATAAGCATAAGGGCCTGAGTTCAGTCCCTGGAGCCTGTGTTCAAATACCACACAAAGCCTGGCAGTGGTGGCGGCACACACCTTTGATCCCCTGCACTCAGGAGGCAGAGGCAGGTGAATCTCTGAATTTGGAGCCAGCCTGATCTACAGTGTGAGTTCCTGGACCACCAGGACTACACCGAGAAACTCTGTGGGAATGGGGGTGGGGTCACAAGGTGATGTGCATTTGTAATTCCAGGCTGGGGAAGCAGAGGCTGGAAGGCCCTGGGGCTTGCTGGCCAGCAAGGCTACCCCACTTGGTGAACTCTAAGAGACCCTCTCTCAGAAAACAAATTGAGAGCTGGGGAGGTGGCTCAGAAGTTAAAAACACTTCCTGCTCTTGCAGAGGAGCCAGGTTTAGTTCTCAGCACCCAAATGATGGCTCACAACTGCCTGTAACTCCTATGCTAGGGGCTCTAACAACCTCTTCCTTCTTCAGAGGGCACCAGAAATGCATGTGCTGCCTGTATATGTGGAGACAAACACACATGTACATGAAAATAATAAATACATCTTTTTATAAGTGTACCTGCAACCCAAGAAATGATAGCCAAGGGCATCCATCCTCTGGTGTACATACAAACACACACATGTATACATATGCTTGGTTACCTGCACATATATGCATATATAGTTACAAAACACGAGTATGTGTGGCCACACACACACACATACATAACCAGAGTAAATGTAGCAGGATCTATTTTAGTTTGAAGCTGAAAAAGTGTCCATAGGATGAACAAGAGGGTGAAGAAAGCCCATCGATGAGGGTATTTTTATGTGATAAGCTCGTAGATAACTTTCTTCTTTGTATCTTTCTCTGTTACTAAAGAAAAAGAATTTTACCCTGAGGACATGCATCAGTTGTAACAGGAAAAACAATTAAAGCATTTCTATTTAGGGGAAATAAAAATGTGTTTATTGGCAAATATTGATGTGCCCTGAGCTCTTAAAGGTAGAGAGGAGAGAGGTAGTTGCTGAGTCTTGAGAAGTTCACACCCCTGGGACCTAGTGACTAACTGTCTGTGAGGGCTGAGGAGGCAGCCCAGGCTTGCTCTTGGGGTTATGGCTTTGGGAATGCGTATTGTGTGTGTAACTCAAAATTCTTAGAGACATTTAAAAGACTTACCAGGAGAGAAATGGGCCTTGGAGATTTGTGCAATTGAAAGCAAAGTCAGTTTCATTTACTAAGAACTCATATTTTAAAAAGACAGGAGGGGCTGGGATGTAGCTCCATCGGCAGAGTGCTTGAATGGCATGCAGGAAGCCCTGGGTCCTCCCAGTACAACGTAAACTGGGCATGGTGGTATACTCTTGCCATCCCAGCACTCCAAAGGTGGAGGCAGGAGCATCAGAAGTTCAAAGTCATCCTCAGCTTCATAGTGAGTTCAAGGCTAACCTGGGCTACATGAGACCACATCTCAAGTAAAACAACAAAAAAAAGTTGTAGCCACAAATACGCCTGGCAGAACTGCAGTGATACGGTTTATCCGTGTATAATTGTAGAGTGTGCGTGCACTTCTGTCTAGACTATAGTAGAACACGCTTCTGCTCTGAAGGCATGGTTTACTGCCGTTATTCACAGGGTACAGAAAATGAAGTATTTATACTATGACGCTATCTGTAGAATTGCAAAAGGAGGTTCTGGCTCTGAACCCCAGGACTGCCCCTCCTGGCCATCTACATCATTAGAATTCTTGTGGAGATAAAAATGAAACAGTTGCTATCATTTTCTCTGTGCATCATTTTTCTTGTTTCTGTGGCAAAATACTTGACAAAAGAAATTTAAGGGAGGAAGGGTTTGTCTGGGCTCACTGTATGTGTGTGTGTGTGTGTGTGTGTGTGTGTGTGTGTGTGTGTAGGGGTACAGTCCAGCAAGGCGTGGCAGCAGGAGGGTGAGGCGGCTGGTCACAGGGCATCCACAGTCAGGAAGCAGAGAGAGCTGAACGCTGATGGCTGATGCTCAGCTCGCTTTCCCCTCTTTATTGAGTCCCAGACCCCCTCCCTGGAACAGTGCCATCCACATTTAGGGTGGGTCTTCCCTCCTCAACTTTCCCAATCTAGAAACTCCCTCACAGACCTGCCCAGAGGCTGGTCTGGTAGGTGGTTATAGCTCCCTTCTAGTTGGCAGTCTTTGCCATCACACAGGCTTGGGACAAGACTGGGAAAGTAAAGAGAACTCAGATATCGGGGTGGTGTGTAGACATCCCACTTGTTTCTCTTCCAGGATGGACTGATTACAGAAAGTGCAGCATTCCCTGAGTCTCCTTTATCATGGGAGTTCATTGATTTACCCTGAAATGCAAACATTCACCCTCATGTTCTCTGACCACAGTTGATATCTGTTTTCGTCATAGGCAACGCAAAGGAGAAACTTTGGGTTGAGGTTAGAACAAGAGGAAAAGTTATTTTTAAAAATGTGTGTGTGCATGTCTGATTTGAGGGAGAAGCGTACAGGTGCCGGCAGAGGCCAGAGGCATGCAGTCCTCCTTGGAGTTAGAGTTTCAGGTGAGCTGCCAGACATGGAGACACAGGGACCAAATTTGGGTCTTCTGGAAGAGCAACAAGTGCTCTTAACCACTGAGCCTTTTCTCAAGATGACCTTCTCTAGAAGACGAAAGGCTTTTGGTATCATCATGCACATCTCTAGCATCGGATTCCTTATAAGCAAAGTCAAGAGTGCTTTGGTTTAGATTGGGGTTCTCTCCATAGAAGTGTGGATGTACACAGCTGCACTGTAGTTGGCCACATGGGGACTGAAGCTCTTAGAATCACCTACTGGTGGGAAGGGAGGTCTTATGCCCTTATGTTGAAGACACTCGGGGAGTTTGAGGCCAGCCTGGGCTACATGAGACCCGGCCTCAAGGAAAAAGAATACACTTTTTCTTCCCCCTTTGTTTCACCATTCATGCTATAAACTGAAAAAAAAATCTTTGACACAAATAAATTACACACGTGTATTTTTTTCTTCTTTTGGCAATTTTTAATCTTATTTTTGCTACATTTTAGATAACATGACATATAATAAGATCCACTAAATATTTTAGATAGTCATTTTTTTTGTAAGTACCCATATGGGGGCTTAGACAAACAGAATCACAGAAACAAACGTCTCAAGAATAGAGTGTTAG
This sequence comes from Neodon shergylaensis, assembly GCA_025134845.1. Taxonomy (NCBI): domain Eukaryota; kingdom Metazoa; phylum Chordata; class Mammalia; order Rodentia; family Cricetidae; genus Neodon; species Neodon shergylaensis. The sequence continues at coordinate 15,151,527 of JABTXL010021306.1, forward strand.
TCACTACAACAGTTTCCTGAAAATAACAGTTCAAAACTGCCATCTTAAAGTCTAGAGCCCCAGATCCTAATCTTGGCCTTTTAGCATAACAAAGGACTGCCTTAAGGATGCTTCCAATGCACGGGCTGTCTCCCAGCCCCTCCTTCTTTCCTGTTCTAGAGCTTCCAATGCACAGGCTGTCTCCCAGCCCCTCCTTCTTTCCTGTTCCAGAGCCCCCGTGCCCCTGGAAAAGGAGGAAAAAGAACAACAGCAGCAGGCAGCCCCTGCTCTGTCTCCTGTTGGCCGTAGAATTTATTCAGTAATTTACTCTTCAGCTAACTGTAGCCATGGCCCTTGCCTCTGGGCGCTGGTTCAAAAACACAGAAATGAGGGAACAGATTGGCTTGGCCAAGCACAGCTCCCAGTCACAGCCCTGCTCTCTCCTCCCTCCCCCTGTCACCGCCATTAGGCACAGGCGCTGGAGACTGGCTGATGACATGGTAATGTTTATGTAGCCTGTGCATCTCCACATCTCCTTTGCATCCTCGCCCCTCTTCCCCCATCCTCCCTCAGAAAGGTGACAACAGACCTGGGGTGTCTCGTTCCTAGCAGGCCACCCCCGATGGTCGGGAAGGTTTCCGGAGGCTGGGAAGTGGCTCAGTTATCCTGGGCACCCACATAAAAATGCTGGCTGTGACAGTGCTCACAGTCCCAGACTGGGGAGGTGGAGACAGGCAGGTGGCTGGAGCACCTTGTTCAGCCAGCCTAGCCGAAGCAGTGACCTCACAGTTCATTGAAAGACACTGTTGAAGATGGAGGGGCTAAAGAGATGGCTCTGTGGTCAGGAGCTCACACCTCTGCTAGTTCCAATACAACCTCCTATAGCCCCATTTCTGGGGATCCAACGCCCTCTTCTGGCCTCATGCGGGCACATGCCTAAACACATTAAAAAATGTTTAAAAAATAATAAGGTGGAAATTGTATGAACAGGACACCTGAACTCTGGCTTCGTGCGTGTATGTGCCCTTCCCCAACGCAGAACTTCTGAACTGACTTTGTATCTGGCAAAGCTTTCCTTGGCTCCTAGAAACCCAGAGCAAAGGTAGCAAGATGACTTCCCCTGACATTAAGTACCCAAAGGCGAATGGACTTGTCCGAACCTGCAGTGTCTGGCATGTACCAAATGACCAATCTCAACTACTGGGGCATTTGTCTTTGTGTTATTTATCGCTGTTTTATTTGGGTCAGACTGAGCAATGGTTGCTTCATTTCATATCAGCCATGTGTGGCCTTCGCTGAGCCATCTCCTGACAAGTAGAAGTTTATCTGAATGGGGTGGGAGGTAGAGTTGGTGCAGGTCCTGTTTAATCAAGAGAGAATTGTCTTCTGATCCGATCGCCCCGCCTGGTGGCACATACTTGGAAATCACAGAGGGCAGAGATGGCTCCTGTTGATAAGATGATAACCACAGGAGAGCCTGATTTCAGTTACCAGAACTGACATAAGAAGCCAGGCATCGTGACACACACAGGAAACCACAGCACTGGGGACGCAGAGGCAGGGAGCTCCCTAGGGCTCACTGACAGCCGGTGTGTGGCTGTTGCGCAGGCAGCCTCGCTTGTACTTGCCAAGCCAAAGCAGCTTAGGGTGTCTTCAAGCTGTGACTCTCATGGCACAATCCATGTTTGACCATGATACAGTAGTACATGGCTGTATATACCATACTGTGTTTGTGTGTATAGGTCAGAGGTCGATGTTTAATATCTTCTTTAAATAACTTCCATCTTAGTATTTATCTCTTTGTCCGTCTGTCTGTTTTGAGACAAAGTCTCTCAGTGAGCCTTGAGTTTACCCTTTTCTGCTAGACAGGCTGGCCATCCAGGCACTGGGATCCACCTGACTCCCTGTCAATGCTGGGATTATAGACGTGCATCCCAACCCCCAGCCTTTTCTCTGCATGCATCTATGATAGAGCCTCGGTGCTCATGCTTGCGTGGCCAGTGCCTTCTCTCTGAGCCACCTCAGCCTGGTCACACTTGAGTTGCTAGGCTTAGCCGCAGCCCTCCACAGTCTCTCGCTGAATCTGGGACTCCCAGACAAGGCTGTGCTGCCGTTCCCCACTCAGCCATCTCCCCAACCCCTGTGTATGTATTATCAGAGAAAACCCTACGGAGGAGGTGAAATTGCAGATTATGCTGCTTGATTCTGATTTACCCAAACTAGATGGCAAACCCAGCTGGAATCATAGCTGATTGAGCTCCCGGGTGAGGCATAAACAGATTAAGTGCAAGCAGAAGCAGTGGGTTAGACGGCCTGTGTTGAGTGTGTAATGCAACCGCTGATCTGTGCCTGCTGAATGTTCACAGCCCTGTCTTTTGCTTTCTATATCAGCGCACACCCCAGACAACAGCTTTCTGGGCTTCGTGGTCGAGCAGCACCTGAACTCCAGTGACATCCACCACATTAACGAGATCAAACGGCAGAACCAGTCCCTTGTCTATGGCAAAGTGGATAGTTTCTGGAAGGTGAGTCAGCCTGCCTGCGTGTCGAGCTCTCTGAACGGAAGCTTGGGAGGTAATTTAATTTGCTTTGATCCGGGGAGTAATCAAGCCAAGCACCCGGGGCTTGCGTCGTCCACTAGACACGAACAGAAGTGCACAAGTGTTGAGTTGCTCTAGCAGGCTGGCGTCCTAACTGTGCCTGGGTTGCTTGTCCCTCCTTACAGCATCAGTACCCCAACCTTTTACCTCTTTGCAAGTTAGATGTGAAAAGTGGACTAGGGAGATGCTCGGTGGGTTAAATGCATGAAGACCTGAACTCAGTTTCCTGCGGCCACATAAAAAGTAGGGCATGGTAACACGTGCTTGCAACTCCAGCAGTGCTGGGTGGGTGCAAAGAGAGAGGATCCCTAGGACACCTTGGTCAGCCGGTCTAGCTGAATCAGCGCTTTCCAGGTTCAGAGAGAGATCCTGCCTCAAAAAATCCAGGTGGACCGTGACATAGAGGGTTTAATGGAGACCAACCTTTATATATAACATAGCAGCCTCAGGGAGCAATGTTGTAATTTTGAAAGACTTTTGAAGGACAGACATCCCTAGGACTTTTCAAACATATTTCTTCCTTAATGCCCAATAAAACGCTACTTGGAATAATCACAAGCTGTGACCTTGTGTCTCCCTGATGGTGGAAGTTAGAAACTGACCCCTGAGGGTATCCCAACTAGGAGGTCCAGTTGCTTTTCTGATCTGCTGTTCAGAAAATAAAAGGTGCAGACCCTTCAGGTTTGTAGTGCTGACTGTACCAAAGGAGCAAGGGGGCTGGCAGGGTTTTTTTTTTACATGTATTCATTTCTCTCTCTCTCTCTCTCTCTCTCTCTCTCTGTGTGTGTGTGTGTGTGTGTGTGTGTGTGTGTGTGTGTGTGAATGGCTTATACATCCGTGTGGAGATCAGAGGACAACCTGAAGGAATCATTTCTTTCTTTTTACCATGTGAGTTCCAGGTTCTGGAGATTAAAATTGGGTTGGCAGGCTTAGTGGCAAGTATCTTCATGGACTAAGCCATCTTGTGGGTCCTAGTGACTATGGTGGACATCAACTTATTCCCAGATAATGGTTTTTATTGTAGACAACGAGACTCTGTACTATATAGTATCATGGTTCTCCACTAAGGACAGTGTCACTGCCTCCCACCTCTAGCAGGTGATCCGGCAGTGTCTCCCGGCAATCCTGATCGTCATGTCTGGGTAGTAGTAGTACTGGTGTCCAATGGGTGCAGGTGAGGAATATTATAAGCATCCCATAGTGCATAGGAAGGTCCCCCACATAGCTCTGACATACATTGGCAGTGATGCCAAGATTGAGGACCTCCGCTCTCATAAAATAGTATTCTTTATGTGTTATCACAAGTTGAATATTCCTAACTAAAAAATTTGTAAATCCCAAATACTTGATGCTAATAACATGGTACTGGGAGATTTCGGGGTGGGGGAATTCTACCCATGACATCATGTGGCAGGTCTCAGTTCAAACCCAGAAATTTAGGAAATGACTCTCATCCTGTGTGTGTACAGACAGTGTAAGGTATAATGTGAATGTGAAATCTGTCCCCATGGGCTCATGTGATGTGTTGATCCTGAGCTGTTGCTACTATTTTGGAAAAATTTGGAGCATTTAAGAGGTGGTGCCTCTCTGGAGGAAGTAGTTCACTAGAGGAGGGGCTTGAGGATTCAGATTGGTAGCCCTGCCCTGCTTTCTGTTCACCTCTACTTTCTGACTAGACACTACGCAGCCTAAGTTGGTCAAGTAATACTTAGTACATAGATTAGGATGGCCTCAAACTCTTAGCAATCCTCCTGCCTCATTTGACTCCCCGAAATGTCTGGGATTACAGATGTAAGGACTTCCTGCGAGCCACCATGATCAACCTTGTTTTGTATTTCGAAACAGGGTCTTTGTGTTATCCAGGCTGCCATGGAACCTCAGATCCCTTGCCGCAGCCTTCCTGGTACAGTGATTCAATGTGTCAATGTGTGCACCACACACCCAGCTCTTGGCTTGTTTTTTTGTTTTTTCCCTCAAGACTCCTCAGTAGGGTTTAGCACATCTCACAGCATAACTAAATGTTGCTGTCATTGATATCATTATCGGGCCGGTTAAGAATCGCCATGCCAAGAGCTGGTTCTGAGTGTGAGGATGGCCAAGCCTGTGTGCATCTGGTAAATACAGGCCAGCCTGCAGACAGGCAGATGCCCATTTCTAAACCGTGTCAGCAGTTGGTGACCCCTGCCCATGTGCTGAATCCAGCCCACTGTCTGTATTTGTAAATAGCATTTTATTGGAGAACAGCCATGCCTGTTGTTTGTCTGTGGATGCTTTTGTACTAAAATTGTGGAGTTGAGTAATTGTGGCAATGACCAGCTGACCTACGGAGGCAACAGCACTTACTGCCTGGCCTTTTCGGGAGCTCCTCGCTCACCTCTGAACTCTGGTATGTCCTGAGAAAACCCCAGCCTCTCTCAGGATGCATTTAGCTAGCCTTTCCAGTTAAAAGCGGTGCAAGGTAGAACACACCTGTAACCCCAGCATTGAGGAGGCGGAGACAGAGGGATCCTGGAACACTGGCCAGCTAGTCTAGCCAAATTGGTGAGCTTCAGGTTCAGCCTCATAAGCCCAGGCTGGTCTCCAACTTTCTATGTAGCCAAGAATGACCTTGAACATCTGATCCTCCTGCCTCCACTTCCTGAATGCTGAGATTTCATTTCACTACCATACCCAATATAGGCAGTGTTGCAGGTAGAACCCAGAACTTCCTGCAAGCAAGCATTCTGCCACCTGAGCCACAGCCTCCTCCTAAGATGTATGATTATTAACTGTGTTCTTTGGAGTGCTACAGTCACCATGAGCTATCCGAGGACAGCCACACCGCATTTGGTCCATCCTATGAGAGATACACTGGCTTTCTCCAGTGATGATTTCAATATTTCAAAAACAGTGGGAACGCTGCTGTAAACCACCAGAAATAAGTCTGCAAAGTCTATAGTCTAAGTGACCTCTGAGTCTGAGATGGAGCCCCATCTAAAGAACTATGTAATTATCTGGCTTGCTAATTAGGTTGACTCTGGCTTCATTGAAATGCAGGGAAAATTGGAAATGGAAGTCATTTGGAGAAATTCCATTTGATTTCATAGTAGGGATTAACTGCTTTTAATGCGTGGTTTTAATGAACCACCAAAGACCATTATAATTAGGAAATAGACTGAAATTCTTGAAAAGAGCCCTATTTTGTAAGCTAAACCTGTGACCATACTTCCTCCTTACCAGATAACAGAGATGAATGAGGCCATCAACAGCCACCATATGTCAACCTAAGCATATATGTCAACCTAAGGTAAAAGGAATCAATATTGAGTCTGTTGAAATCTAATATTATCATAGCTCCTTTAAAAAGAGATTTCTTTTATTACTTTTTAAATTATATGTAAGTGCATGTATTTGTTGAAGGGAGGCCTCTTGTTGGTTCCCTGACTGTGCGGCAGCTCAGTCCCAGAATAATCACACAGAAACTGTATTATTTAAGTCACTGCTTGACCCGTTAGCTCTAGCTTCTTATTTGCTAACTCTTACATCTGTATTTAACCCATCTCCATTAATCTGCGCATCACCATGAGGTTGTGGCCTACCAGCAAAGTTTCAGCATCTGTCTCTGGCAGCGGCTCCATGGCTTCTCCCTGACTCAGCCTTCTTCCTCCCAGCATTCAGTTTAGTTTTCTCTACCTAGTTCTGTTCCTCTATAGCTCTGCTATTGACCCAAAGCAGTTCCTTTATTAACCAATGGTATTCACAGCATACAGAGGGGAATCCCACATCATGTTTTTACTTGTGGGTGTGTTCACATGGAGAGCCAGATGCCCCAGGAGCCCAGAAGAGGGGATTGGATTCCCTGGAACTCCAGTTCCAGTGGCAATGAACAACCCAATATGGATATTCTGGTTAGTTTTAAGTCATCCTGACATAAAGTTATCTGAAAGGAATGAACAACAATTGAGAAAATGCATTCATAGGATCTGGGGTGTAGGGCATTTTCTTAATTAATGTTTGGTGAAGGAGGCCCAACCCATTCATTATAGGTGGTATTATCCCTGGGCCAGTAGTCCTTAACTCTATAAGAAAGCAGACTGAGCAAGCCATAAGGAGCAAGCCAGTAAGCAGCATCCCTTCATGGACTCTGCATTAGCTCCTACATCCAGGTTCTTGTCCTGTTTGAGTTCCTGTTCTGACTTCCTTCAAGATGAACCATGATGTGAAAATGTAAGCCAAAAAAAGCCTTTCCTCCCCAGCTTGCTTTGGTCATGGTGTTTCGTCATAGCAATCGCAACCCTAACTAAGACAGTGGGTTCGGGAAGCCCAACTCAGATCCTCTGCTAGAGCAGTAAGTGCACACTTTACCTCTGAGCCCCCTATCCAGACCCATCACTGCTCTTGATTCCAGGTCTAAACAGGAGAACTTTCTAAATGAAGACTCCCTTTATTTTCTTACCCTTAGATATGGCAATCATAGGAACCTGGTCATGGTCCTTCAGACCCTAGGCTTACACCAGAAGCACATTTGAATTCAAGGAGGTGGAGGGGAAGGAATCCTTTTGAGGACAGCCATTCATCAGGCAGAGGTCATTTGCATGCCTTCTGTACCTAGCACATGGAAAAGTATGGTCATATGGTAGAGCCTTCTTCTCTAACTCAGGTAGTAGCTTGTGGTAACTGGGAAGAAAAGACAGAGATAAGAAACAAAAGGAACCATCAGGAATGATAGTTCATTGGATAGAAGTGCTTGCTGCCAAGCCCACAAATATGATCCCGGGACCCACATGATATAAGGAGAGAATCAACTACCGCAGCGTGTCCTCTGACCTCTGCACACACTCCATGGCATCCTCGCCCTCCCAAATAAATAAACAAGTGAATCCTCATAAACTGGGAAGATGGCTCAGTCATTAAGTGCTTTCTCTATAAGCAAAAGGACCAAGTTTGATCTGCGGACAGATATAAACAAAAGTGGGGTGTGGTAGTATCTGTAATGCCTGCATTGTGGAGGCACAGACAGGTAGACCCCAGCCTACCTGGAGAGCTTTAGGCTACTGAGATTCTCTCAAAAATACAAGGCGGATGGGATCCGAGGATAGCCCCCACGTGCATGTGCACACACTTTTAGACACAAGTACACACACCCTACAATACAAAGAGAGGAAAGCTTACAATCCAGGGCCCTCAAAGGCTCCTACAAACAAAACAGCACTGGTTGTAACCCAGCCTGGGCCACATCCCCCACAGACCCCTGCACATTTGCTGAGTGTCCAATGCAAGGACCAGCAAAAGATCAGGCAACCTTTTCCCTCTCATTTTCCTGGTCATCTATTCAGCTTCTGCGAGCTTTCTGCTTCCATTGTAAAGAGCTTGTCTGTTGGCAGAAGAACACATTCTCCCAGATGAATCCATCTGTCAGTCTGGAGATGCTGACTGTGGACAGTCTGGGACAGCATGAGGAGCCCTGGGCAGGAAAGCAGACTTGAATGTCTGGGTTACCTGCTGCTTGTCTTCTGGTTTCGCTTTCCTCTTTTGTAAAATGATGCAGCCGCCCTGCCTGTTCTCTCCCATCCCCAGAGTCTGTGATGCTATAATCTAGTCCCGTCCTTGGCCTTGTCTAATTCTTTAAAGATCAAGCAAGAAGGAAGTAGCCTTCCGGACAACTCTGTGAGCATCAGAAGTAGGGCAGCGCCAGCCAGGAGCCTGGGAGAGGAACAGAGGGCAGGATATTGGGACAGACCAGGCACAGAGTCCACAAAGCCAACTGCCCAGAAAGCATCCATGAACATAGGAGATTTAAGGGTTTATATGGGTCAGCAGTATGAGTCTGCCAAGAATTGACTATGGGCCTCCAAGTTGAACCTTAACATATAGGATTAAGGGACTGTTTTCAGTATTTGGGAGCACTAAGCATACTGCCACTCCGTGTGAACACTTAAGGTATTGGTCCCCCGCCTCTGTACTAGTGTGCCCACCTGGAGACAGTGGGATGCCATCCTTAATGTGGCCAATTATTTCAGCTCCCTGTGTCTCTGAGTTCTTTTTGCAAAATGAGTAAAAACAGTAGCGTGTTTGTTAGGGGTTGAGTGAAGATTGCATGACTTAATAAATACACTCATGCTTCAGTTAGCCGTAGGAAGACAGTCTGAGAATGCATTGATATGTGAAATTGATTATGGATTCATCATTGTGCAGATAGCATGAAGTGCTTAAACTAAAATGGCTACAGTGTCCGCCAGCTAACCTACAGAACACACAGGGCCTCTGTTTAACAGCCTGTCCATGACAGAGATGCATGTTGTTGTGTAAATCTGTTGTAGCAGTGTCTTCTCTTCTTTGATGTCTGTTGAATTTTTCTACTACCAATATGATTTTCAGGGTTGAGGATACAGCTCAGTTGATAGGGCACTCACTTAGCATATACAAAGCCCTGGATTTGATTTCCGGTACTATATAACCAGGTATGATGGTGCATGCCTGTAATACCAACATTATAATACCAGGGAGGTGGGAGCTGAAGGATTGGAAATTCAAGGTCATCCTCAGCTACATTAGGAGTTCAAGTCTAGGCTAAGCTACAGGAAAATGTCTCAAATAAATAAATAAACCTCCAGTAGTGAATTAAATTGAAGCACTTTTGGAACTAAGGGGTACAGCTCCTGGGTTGTTCCTTGGATGACAGCCCTTCTGAAGGTGTTGTTTCAGGTCTCCAGGACAGAGTCTGGAGATACTATTCAGTTAGTAGAGCATGCAGAAGGCCTGGGTTCCATCCCCAGCACCATGTCCACAGCACATCTATAATCTCAACCCTTGGGAGGTAGAAGAAGCAGGATCCAGCTCATCGTCCAGCTATATAATAAGCTGAGGACCAGTCTTGGCCACATGAAACCCCATCTCAAATACATAAAAATAAGGCCATTGAGATGGCTCAGTGGATGCGGGTGCTCTAGTCCAGCCCATGTGCTTGAGTTCAGTGCCCTGCCCCGCATGTTGAAGGAGGGGACACTCCCAAGGGTTGCCATTTGACCTCCCACATGCCCCCTCAACACAAATAAGTCAATGTAATTACAACATTTAAAAATTAAATAATAAAAAGAAAGAGAGTTTGCCCGTTCACTCAGATAATGACTGGTAGGAATTTTGCAAGCTACCCCAACACTCTTTCATGGCCCAGGAACAAGTCTTTCAGGTGAGAAAATGAAGGAAGCCTCGTTTAGAGCGAGCAGTTTACCGGAATGGGTGTGTTGCTTTCCTGCCTTCTGCACGGTTAATCACGCTTGGGACAGACAGCACTCGGGCCGAGGTTTGAATGATGAGTGACAGAATCTTAGGTTTTCTTATGGGTGGTTAGGGAGCCAGCAGAGCAGCAAAAGGAGTCATGTGACCCACCTGTCCACTGACCAGGGCTGCTCTTTTACTAGCATAAGCAGTCAAATGTCAGTCATTAAAGCTTGGGCTAGTAGAGACCAGGCCCCTGAAGGTCTTATCCAAAAGCCAAAACCATCTTGAGAAGCAGGAGACTCGGGCAGCCAGCAAATATCCTGAGGATGGGGTGCTTCCAGAAGGTTCCCAGGACCCCATCCCCCACGTACTAATAGCTCTGGGATGTGTTCATTCTTAGCTCTTAGTAAACACAGCTGTCGTGATTGTAATCTGCCCAGAGGCTTTCCACTATTACTCTAGCTCTAACAACTTGGCAGCTGGTGTGGGAAGAAGGCGTGGAGATAGTAAAAAGCCCGCTTTCCCAGAGCGGAGAGAGGGCAACAAGGCTGGCTATAGCGGTGTACATAGCCCATCTAGCTGTGCAGAGCCTTTGCTTCACAAGGAGGAAGAGCTAGGTAGGTCCCTAATAGTCTAAAGGAGTCTGGTGCCCAGGTAATCTTAGGAGAAAGCCAGGGAACTTACACAGGAAGTGTTGTTAAAGCGCTGCAGGCCTTGGAGAGAAGGCCCCATCAGTAAAGCTCTTGTCGTGCAAGCCTGAGGACCTCTGTCCCCAGAATCCACATGAAAAGACCGGACATGGGGGCATACACTCATGATCCCCGCACTGGGGAGGCAGAGACAGGAGGAACCCTGGGGCTCACGGGCTAACCAGTCTGGCTTATTCAGTGAGCGCCAGTGAGGGGCTGTGCTTCAGAAACAAATGTCGATGATGCTTGAGCAAAACCACATGAAGCTGTACTCTGGCTTTCAGACATGTTCATATGCACACATGGTCCACACAGTTGTTTTCATCTGATATAGAAGGTGAGGATTGTTCATGGGCTGGAGAGATAGCTCAGTGGTTCAGAGCACTGGCTGCTCTTCTGCAGGACCCACGTAGTGATTCACAACTGTTTGTGGCTTTAGCTCCAGGGGATCTGATGCCTTCTTCAGGATTCTTCAGGCACTGTGTGCCCATGCTACACAGACACATGCGCAGGCAAAGGACCCATGTGTATAGAATAAATTGAATTAATTCATTTAAAAACAAAAAGAAGAATGATCCTGCAGGAGGATGGATCCATATGCTTCGGAATTTCTGTGCTCTGATGGCCATAGCCATCTGAATAGGACACAGATCAGTGGCTGTAACTATGTTGATTATCATATTTCCCCTCCAGTTAGATCAAGGCTGTGTTTTGTAGTTGTTTTGTTTATTTGTTGTTGTTTGGGAGGGTTGTTTTGTTTTGTTTTGCTTTGATTTTTTTTGCTTTCCTAGGCACACTGGTCAAAGAATTGTCTTGGGTTAGGGGTGTCCAACCCAACACAAAGACTGCAGGTTGGAGGACATGTTTGTGTTTTCTTTTATGTGGCACTGTCATCTACCTGTCTAAAAAACAATGACAAGAAAATCGCATCATCTTTTAAGTAAGCTGTAGCTTTGGATGGGGCAGCATTCACAACTACTCTGGGCCACTGGCTGGACATCCCTTCCCTAGGTAAATCACAGGGTTGACAGGGCAAGTCTGCTGACGATGGAAAGGCTTGAGGAGACTGACCTGGACCTGCCCTTTCAGACTGGACTTGGTTGAGCCCGGGGAAGATGGCCTCACTGGTAGGTGCTGAGATGTTGGTCAGTGGCCAAGCTGCATAAACACAGTCCATTTTCCCCACACTGCTCCTCACAGAGATGAAGTCCAGGGCATGGAGAGATGTCAAGAGGGCTGTGCCCATATCAGCCTAAAGAAGGCATCCTGGGGATAGAAGAAACTTGAGGTTCTTCATTTCGTTCTGAACAAAAAAAAATCTCTGTGGTTACCTGGCTCTGAAGCCCTGGGATAATGGCGCTCATTTCTCAGAGGTTGAGACATGCCCATAGAGAGCACCAAGGGGAGATGGCTCAGTGTATAAAGTACTCGCCGAGAAAGTGTGAGGATCTGGGTTCAGATCCCTGGCTAGCATCCGATGGGGGCAGGGTAGGCCTGGCTGTGCACATCTGTGTTCCCAGCACTTGGAGCTCACCAGCCTGCCAGTCTAGTTGGCGAGCACCAGGTTCAGTGAGAGACCCTGTCTCAGAAGAATCCAGTACAGACCAATAAAGAAAAGCATCCAATGTTAATCTCTGCCCTTCTCTCTGCACCACCTCCATGCCCCGGCACAGCAAGAATGCCTTGATACAAGTTCACTGTGACTCTTAAATCCCAGCACTCAGAACCTCGGCCAGTGCAGCAAAATCAAAGTTGGGTTTCTGCTTGCATCTTGGAGAGAAAAGCTAAGTAGATTTTTTTTCCTTTTGGAAGCATTGGCACCTAAGTGGCTTCCCTGCCAACCAGAAAGCTGGAGGAGTCATATTTGTGTAGAAACTCAAATCATGGGCTTTGCCCATATGGAACCTGCTACATCTATGCAGAGCCATGTCACCAAGCCCTTGGAACAGGTCCTGCAAGGATAGAGCCTATTGATAGGAGTTTTATGTTAATATATATTAACACACATATAACATGAATGTATATATTAAGAGAAGACTTGACAGCGTGGGCTCTCTGTTGGAAGCAGAATCCATTGTTTTATTACAAGAAGTATAGTGACACTGAGAAATAGTGATAAAGCAATTTAGAAAATATTTTTGAATGTAATAACATCCATGCTTCTAAAAACGTATTTAGCATCAATGTGTAATTTTATGCTTAAATAAAAATCCTATAGGCAGCATATGCTCATGAATTCTGGCTGTGGCTGTGCAGCCCTGTGTACTGAATGAGCCCATCTGTCCTCGGAATGAACCAGAGCCCTGATCTCCTCAGAGGAGGGTAAAGTTCCAGGGGAGCCTGGAGTTAGCCCTGCTGTATTAAAATGCTTAAGGAAAGGCTGCCCTTGGCATCCCCCTTCTTTGACGCTCTTTCTGACTGGACCAGGATCCTTTGGACATGACCATGTTAACGTCTGAGGGTCCTCACCACAGCCGGTGAGGTCATCACAATGGTTATTAAGTCCTTGGGACTATAAGTCCCAATTTGAAATGACAGAACCGAGGTGGCTAGGATGGAGTGGCAGCTGAGTCAGCGCTTGCCTTGCAAACGTGACCCCAAAAATCCACCTAAAGTTGTGTGTCGTGTGTACAGGAGGGAGTGGAGACAGGTGGATACCTTGGGTTAGCTAGCCAGCCAGCCTACTAGCTGCTTGGCTGGTTCCAGACTAGTGAGAGGCCTGGTCTCCAGATAGATAGATAGATAGATAGATAGATAGATAGATAGATAGATAGATAGATAGATAGATAGATAGATAGATAGATGGCCTGGTCTCCAGATAGATAGATAGATAGATAGATAGATAGATAGATAGATAGATAGATAGACAGACAGACAGACAGACAGACAGACAGACAGACAGACAGACAAGACGGCCTGTACCTGAGGAAGGCACCTGGAATAGGCCTCTGGTCTTCACAGGCACCTGCACATGTGTACCTATACACACAGGAACATGTATACACATACACCTGAGGCAGGTGGAGACTAAGGCTGTCACAAGGGCAAGATTTGAAGGGAAGAATGACCTCTAGCCAGCCCTGGACTGAGGGAGATGAACTCTCACTTGTGACTTCTCTTCCTCATCCTCCTGGTTAGGTTTTCAAATCTCGATAACTTAGGTTCTGAGGGAAGGTCTCCTGCCATCAAAACTCTAGATGTTCTTCATGACTAAGACTTTCTGTGTGCCTGTCTGTCTCTCTCTCCTCCTGATTTCTGAGGCAGAGGGGCCTCCAACAGCTCATTTTAGAGACCTGACCATTGTGCATGCTGCTGGACCATAAACTGTATAGGCAGGAGGCATGGACTTGATTCTAACACAGTCCTTGACCAGATTCATGTGACACTCGCTCCTCTGCTTTCAGCAGGCCGTAGAAACACTGAATCTGCTGGCTTGGGTGGATAAGCATGCCAGTATTTGCTCACTGCCGTTTGACTTCAAATCCACCCTAAGTCTCTGTGAAAATGGATGTGGGACCTGGAAATGTTTGTCCTTTGCAACTGGCACTAGAGCATTGCCTGGAGAGGTTCTGAGAGGGCACTTCTGCAACACAATGATTGTGTGACTGATTCACCAGAAGCTTCTGCAGCATAAAGATGGAGAGGAGTGGGAGAGAGGGGGGGGGGAGTGGGGAGGGAGGAGAGGAGAGAAGAAGAGAGGAGAGGAGAGGGGAGGGGAGGGGAGGGGAGAAGAGAAGAGAAGAGAAGAGAAGAGAAGAGAAGAGAAGAGAAGA
>JABTXL010021306.1:15165777-15178435 GCA_025134845.1 Neodon shergylaensis
GAGAAGAGAAGAGAAGAGAAGAGAAGAGAAGAGAAGAGAAGAGAAGAGAAGAGAAGAAGAGAAGAAGAGAAGAAGAGAGAAGAGGGAGGAAAGAGACGAGGGGAGGGGGACATGAGGTCAGAGCTTAGTGTCAGCCTGAGACTTTGGCTATGAGAAGCAGAAGTATAGAAAGCCTTACCCTCTGCAACTCCTCTCTAACTTACCTTCCCAGAGTCCACCACACGAGCGTCCGTGAGACCCCAGGTCAAGGTTATGCTGCAGTTAAAAGAAGCGGCCGTTACGCTCAGAGAAATTGCTCGTTCAGTGAAGTGAAGTGCTTGTGCAAATCGAAGGGCCTGAGTTTTCATCCCCAGAACCTGCATAACAGCTCACTCAGTGGCAGGGTGGAGCCCCGTGAAAGATGGGGTTTCCAGAAACTGTAGTCAGCTAGCCTGCTGTACTCAATGGAGACTCTGCCTCAAAACCGGGTGGAAAGCCAGGAAGGACTGATACAGGGATGGCCCTCTGACTGCCATGCCGATACTCTGGCATGTATATGCCCCCCCCCACACACACACATTTTAAGTGGAGGCCTTAGATACAGAACAGAAAGTGTTTCCAAGTCCTATCACCAACTCCCTTTGTGCTTTTGTGTCTGACATTTACTCGGTGTCTGAACTGGAGGCCCTTACAAACAACTCGGGATTTTTTGACTTGCTTGAGACAATGGTTATAGGTCAGGCCTGCCACATGGCCGTGGTTATGTGGTAACTGTTGCTAAGGTGCCTGATCCCATGCAGACTGGACTGGCTGTCATTTACTCCTCTTGCCTCTAAATCCTCAGGTTCTGTATAGCTGTCCTCCCCTTGCTTCCTCACTTCCCAGCTTGCTATCCCTTTGTCCTTCCTCCTTCTCCCACGTTTTCCCATCCCCTGTTCTAGCCATCTTTTCTTTGGCTTCTCTTAGCCCTCCCACTGGGTGTTCAGACTCTTTGCTGTAATGGATTAGCAGTGGTCTGGTGATGGGGTTGTGAAGCGTTATGCCCGGGGCCTTTCAGAAATGCATATGTCTGTTCTGAATAGCCTGATCTCTTTCCGGGCTTGTCTCCACTCCCCATTTGAATCAAGTATTCCTTCCCAGATTTAGTCTTTCAAGAGTAAAATAAGAAGTAAGTCTTACTGTGCCTGTGACCAAAAGACAGATGAGTCACAGTTTAGCTACAGACTCTGAGTTCCTTGTCCTGGTGAGGAGACATCTGTCCCTTCACCCGCTGGATCAGGGATTCGGAGACTTTCCTGTAGACACACACACAGGCAGAGACAGCCCGCCAGCCTCACCGCATACTAGCGTTTCCCATCCTCATTGGACCAGGACTTCCGACCTGAGGTCACACCGACTGAACCTTGGGCTTTCTGAGGACGGGCTCCCCATTGGTCATGCTCACATTGGCATCTCTAGTGCCCAGCGACACCCAGGCCACGGGAGAGAAAAAATGACTTTCTCCAGAAAATAAAATGCAAATATTCAAATGGCGCTGGACCGAGGGAGGAACATGAAGGCTGCTCCTACTGCTCTCTGTTAAGACTCAGTGCTCTTCACCCAAAGGGTCGGAAGGAGCAGTGTTTGCATCTTAGAGCTGTGTTCTTATGATGAGGTTATGACTTTGCCTGTCTTCTTGCCCTGTGACCAAGGGTCGGAAGGAGCAGTGTTTGCATCTTAGAGCTGTGTTCTTATGATGAGGTTATGACTTGGCTTGTCTTCTTGCCCTGTGACCAAGGGGCAGGCTTTGTCAAGCCAGTTTTGTCACATGTGATAAAAAACATGGTATGTAAGTCCTAGGACTGTAGAAATAAGAAAGTCAAGAAGGCTATGCTGCCCTGTGTGGTGTGTAGAGGGCCCTCAGGAATTTCCTCTGAGCTTCCTTTCCCTAAGACAAGGACAGTGTCTCTGTAGTTCGTGCTCTGTTGCTATCACAAAATACCAGAGCTGGGCAACTTAGAAAGAAAAGAGGTGTATTCCGCTCACAGTTCTGGAGAGTCAAGAGCTTTTGCTCAGAGTGGCTGAAATGACAAAAGACATCCCAGCAGCAATAGCACAGTTGTGTTAGGAGGAGAGCACGCGATGAGACAGGAAGCTGGAAAGACCCTATCACGTCCACTCTGGGTCCTCTGGTGGGAACTACAGGAGTCCCATGGGAACTACATAGATCTCTAAGTCACCTTCCTCAGAGGTATAACTGCCCTCCTACTCTACCCCTGGTAGCTTCCACCACCACTCAGGGACTGAGATTATACACATACATTTTCCAAACCACAGCAGCCTTCAGACCGGAGATGTTTGTCATTAAGAGATTGTGAAATCATTTCCCGCCCGGTATAGCCCATGTCTGCCCCCAACCCACCAACTTTCTTGGATTTAATATGCTAAGCAGACATAAGGAGACCTCAGAAGACTAGAGACAGGTGTAAGCCAGAAGCATGCTCATAGCATATTCTTGCTGCACTTAGTCTTCAGTAGATGGCAACTATAAATATCGCTGTGGTTTTAAAATCTGAAATAGCCACACAAGACCCTGCGTTAAAGGCTCGGTTGCCAACCTGTGGTGCCATGTGTGATGATGCCCTTAAAGGTGCCATTGAGGATTCTGCGCTTTGCACTGGAAGGTTGCAGGTAACTGAGGAATCTTTTGGCAGGGGGCACACCACTTCTCAAAGGCCTCTTTATATAACAGGCATCCAGCATCGGGTGTGTTTCCTACCAGACCTGTTTGTGCCTCATACCTGAGTGGTATTTACATAATTATATTAACCATCACTCAAGCTGATAAAATCACACTCAAGAAGCCAAAGTATTTGTTTCTATACAAGCTTAGGTTTTAGCTTTGGGATTTAGTAAAGGTTAGACTTTTGCAAAATGCTATTTAATTCTGGGTAATGAAGACACCACTAAAATAATGGAGGAAATACACACACACACACTCATACACACACACACACACACACACAAACACACACTACTGAGTTAGTTTGCATGTACCTTGCTCTGCATACATTTATGCATAACCACAGAACCTTGAAAAAGCTTAATTATTCTTTTCAGAGTGCTGGTCTAGATTGCACGAAGCCTTGGACTTGATCTCCAACCCCCCATAAACAAGGTGTGCTAGTGAAAGCCTGTCTCAGCACTCAGTATATCAAGGTAGAAGGATCAGAAACTCAAGTTTATCCTCAGCCACATAGTGAGTTCAAGGCCAGCCTGGGGCTACATGAGAAGCTACCTCAAAAAGAAGGCAGGTGCTGGGTGGTGGTGGCACGTGCCTTTCATCTCCCACATTTCTGTAGCAGAGACAGGTGGATCTCTGAGTTTGAGGCCAGCCTGGGCTATAGAGTGAATTCCAGGACAGCCAGGGCTGCACAGAGAAACCTGTCTCAAAAAGGGGGGGGGGGTGTGATGAAGGAGCTACAGTGGGCTGCGTTCCCACCCAGCTCCACACGGCTAGCTTTACCCGAAATAATTACAAGGAAACTGTATTCTTTTAAACACTGCTTGGCCCATTAGTTCTAACCTCTTATTGGCTAGCTCTTACATATTGATCTAACCCATTTCTAATATTCTGTGTATCACCACGAGCTGGCTTACCAGGAAAGATCTTAACCTGCGTCTGTCTGGAGTGGGAGAATCATGGCGACTGCCTGACTCGGCTTCTTTCTCCCAGCATTCTGTTCTGTTTACTCCGCCTACCTAATTTTCTGTCCGATCAAAAGGCCAAGGCAGTTTCTTTATTAACCAATGAAATCAACACAAAACAGAAGTCTCTCCCACATGGGGGGGGTGGGGGGGTGAAGGGAATGAGATGGAAGAGAGAAAAGGGGAAAGAGGAGAGGAAGGAAGGGAAGGAGGGTATTAACTGTAGAGACTGCATTGTAGTTTAGGCTAGATAAAGACTTCCCTGACTGCCGGGCGGTGGTGGTGCACGCCATTAATCCCAGCACTTGGGAGGCAGAGGCAGGCGGATCTCTGTGAGTTCGAGGCCAGCCTGGTCTACAGAGCTAGTTCCAGGACAGGCTCCAAAGCTACAGAGAAACCCTGTCTCGAAAAACCAAAAAAAAAATAAATAAAAAATAAAAAGACTTCCCTGACTATAGGCATCTCTTCATTTCCCCCCTAGTTCAAGGACTCTTTTATTAGCTGATGACTTTCTCTTCTCTGTAATTTCCTTAGTGCTGGGCAACTGCTCTACAACTGAACCACATCCCAGCCCTTTACCTTTTTCCATCCCTATGTTGAATAAAACAGAGTAGGGATGTTGACTATGGATAAGCAGGAATAGCCATGGAGAGCCATCGGTACGTTTCCCTCAGCGTTTAATTTTCTATGCTTATTATTTAAATGGCATACAATTTAGTGAACTATTTTTCTTACAAAACACCAAACCCTTCTGATAGAAATCAAGCGCCAAGAGGAAGTGTTCACCAGTATCTCTCCACTCCCCTGACTCTCGAGTTTTGCCTCAACAGGATCTTTTCTTGAAACGTTCCTTCTGCCGTCTGCTGGGCTAGTTTCAACCCCACTAGTACCCACTGTAGCCCGCTGGTGAAAAGTGTCCAGAGTCTAGTGTCAGAACACGAAAGCAGGCCCAGTCACGCCAGCCCACATGCCTGTCACCTGTTTGTGTATGGCTGTGACCTAAGCCTGGCTTTTACGTTGGCAAATGGTTGAGGAGGGCAAGCGTCAAGAATTTTGATGGCAGAGTTGAGCATCTACCACCACCCTAAACTACCGATCCAGAGACCGTACTTGTTTAAGAGCTAGGTAGGCAAATGCCGACTGGGCCTGACTTAGCCATCCTTCTAGGCACCTGCTACTTCCGGCCCCCATGGTTCTCCCTTTCCACCATTCTGAGCATTTTCTTGCCCTTTAAAGAAGGTGCTAGATGTTAATTAGCTCTATTTTCTCAGGGTTTCAGTCTTCTTCACTTGCTTAGTAGTAGACAACCCTTGTTTATTTAATAAATCATAGAAGACATCGTGGAATCAAGTGTCGGATGTTAAAAGGGCAATGGCATGACTGGGCAGGTAGCTCAGTTGGTTGAGTGCTTACCTGGCATTCATGAAGCTCTGGTAGATCCCCAACACCACACAGAAGCAGACCTGGTAGCATACGCCTGTAATCTCATCACACAGGATGGAAATATAGGATGATCGGAAGTTCAAGGTCATCCTCAGCCACATAGCAAGTTCAAGGCTGCCTGAGGTACAGGAGACCTTGTTCTGAGGGTTGACTCAAGTCCTTGTGCCTGCATAGCCAACTGAGCTGTCACCTCAGCCCACCATAGATGATTTTGATGTTGAATTTGGATATACATCTCTAAAATGTAAGTCTCTCTCTCTCTCTCACTCTCTCTCTCTTTCTCTGTCTACCCCACAGTACCATTTTCACAGCTGAACTTCATCACTAGTAAGGGTTTCTTTCTCATTTCCTTCCTTCCTTCCTTCCTTCCTTCCTTCCTTCCTTCCTTCCTTCCTTCCTTCCTTCCTTCCTTCTTTCCCCCTCTTCTTCCCTCTCCCCACCCCATCTCTTTCTTTTGTGTGTGAGTGTATGCCACATACATGCAGGTACCTGTGGCAGGGTTTTGGATCCCCTGGAGATGGAGTTGCGGGCAGTTTTGAGCCACTTGTTATGGGTTCCAGGATGCAAACTCAAGACATCCACAAGCCCCCACCAGCACGTCTTTCTCGGGCCCCTGGCTGGAAGCTCTTCACCTGTAGGATGGAGGTGGAGCTGAGTGGTGGCCTGTGTCTCAAGTGCCTGTTCCCAAAACTGCAAACCAGAAGCTGTGCAGTCCCTCTTCTTGGAGGTTGGTTTGTTGAAGCTGCTAAGTCTGCTCACGGTCTGCATTTTCCTAATTGTACATGCCAGATAAGATTTATGATTTTTCTCTTCCTGCTATATTTTCTGAAATTGGTAGATAAGATAGTAGCTTGATGAAATGCAGATTTGATTTAGCAAGACTCCTTAATCAACGTTGTGAGCAGATAATGTCTGCAAACACATGACATCTAGTGTCTTCCTTTTTCTTCTTTTATAAAATGTTTAATATTTATTATATTTTAGTTAGTCAGAGGACAGTTTTGGGGAATACGTTCTCTGCTTCTACCATGTGGACCCAGGGGTCAGACTCGGATCATCAGGCTTGACAGGAAGAACCTTCCCCCTTTGAACTATCTTGCTGGCCCCATCTCTTGCTCTTAATGTCAGCAGCCACAGACTTCAATTCCCAGACCCATTTGTTCCTGTTCCTGCTAGTGAGACTGCAGTCCAATGTCTGTATGTGGTTTCTTAAGTATGTATGATGCTTTTCAGCCTGCTAGTTATTCATGTGTGCATGTGTGTGTTCATTAAGTTATACATGGATGCATCCTCACCATCCACTTTGTTCCTCACCGGCCTGGGCCAGTGAACTTCAGGAATCACTTACCTCTGCTTCCCCAGTGCAGAGGTCATAGGAGTAGATGCACTACCATGCCTGGCCCCACTTTGGCTTAAAACTCAGGTCCTCTTGCTTCGTGGCAGTCATTTTACCAGCTGAACCATTACCCCAGCTCCGATGACAGCTATTCTTATTGATGCTATATTAACTAGTAAATTTAACATTTGCATGCTGCTAACTTTGGAACCATCTGGAAAGTCAGACCTGGAGAACATCTGCAGAGAGCCGCCTCCTCTGCTTTCCCGAGACCCACTCCTTCCTGAAGGAGAGTGTTCTTTGCGCTCGAATTTTTCCAAGCAGACTTCAGCTTCAGCCTCCGTGTGCCCACATATGCTGTACCAGCTGAGCCATCAGACCAACCAGCCAGATAGGTTCCCAGTGATTAATTCTTTTCCTGGAGACCCTGGGGCCCTCAGTCATGCACATATGGTGTCTAATGGCTTGGTAGCTGAGCTAATGGTGTGTGAAGGTGACCCGAATACATTTGGAATTAGAACTAACGTGAGCCAGGGCATACTGCTTCTCTAACACATCTGAAGCATCCCTGTCCTTCCCTTTGTGGGTGGAAGAGTCTCTGCTAGAGGGAATCTGCCACGTTCAGCTCTGAGATTCTGCCAAAGACCTGGGAGCACACACCACCTCCTAGGAATCTTTGTGACCGACTCGTTCACTCTTTCCCATGGTCTGCGAGAATTTAGAGAGCAAACTTCATTCTTCTCCTATTGGGGGTATTCGGTGGCCATGACAGGTGGGGCTGGTGGGGCTTCCTTGCCTTTCCCTCCTGCTCGCAGCAACTGATGCCACTGGTTTCTCGCAAGGTTCCATTCAAGTTGCCAGGTTGCCTTCAAGTTGTTTGATTGCTGCAGCCCTGCTCATGAAAAAAAAAAAGCTTCCTCATATACTGATACTATTTACTGATAAGAATATTTAGCATTAGCGTCTACTGGGAGATAGCTCATTGGTAATATGCTTGCTGGGAAAGCATAGGGTCCAAGGTCAAGCTCCTGGTCCTACATAAAAGTACAGATCACGGTGTGTATTTGTAACCCCAGTGAAGAGGGCAGAAACAGGAGGAGCCTGGGGCTCACTGGCCGGCCAGGATAACCTATTGATGACTCCAGGTCAATGAGAGACCCTATCTCAAAGAACGAGGATAGCCTTTCTCAAGGTGGCAACCAAGGTTATCCTCTGGCTTCCATATGCATGCACACACATGTACACACACATGACTATGCATGTACATATAAGCATGAATAACAACTATACAGTGCCGTAATAGTACTCTTCATGTTATTAAAATATTGAGACGCATAACAAACATTTTCATATTTTTTTTCTCATCCCCTAGGGCAATGGTTCTCAACCTTCCTAACGCTGTGACCCTTTAATACAGTTCCTCATGTTGTGGTGACCCCCAACCATAAAATTATTTTGTTGCTGCTTCATAACTGTAATTTTGCTACTGCCGTGAACTGTAATGTAAATATCTGATATTCAGGATATCTGATATGTGATCCCCAAAGGAATCATGAGAACTGCTGCCCTAGGGGATCCCACTCTGGGGTCTATATCTTAGATTGGCCAATACTTGGGGTCCCAATAAAGTAGTATGTACAAAAAAAGGCAAATATCACATGCAAAGTGCGGTTCCCATTACAGAATTATCTTAGTTTCATTATGGAAGTCCTTTTGTTTCCAGAAATTAAATTTTACTCAGATCACAAGCCTCCTTTGTTCCCTGAAGACCCGAAGACACTGGGGTGAGGTGGGTGAGTCCCTTTCCGAGGGCTTCTGTCCCTTCCCTGGCCTGCTGTTCCTCCCTGAGGCTGTGTCTGTCTTGATCCTGGTGATGCTGAGCAGAGTTGAGAATCAGGGCAGAGCACAGAGTTTAGGAAAGGGAAAGGCATGGGATCCCAGAAGACATTTCCCAGAATGGGAGCAAGGTGTGTCCCAGCTTTCCTGATCCGCCTGTATCCTGGCTGTTTCTGCTTCTCCACCAGGGCTCCTCGCTGCACCCCTGTGCTACCGACTGGCTCCCTTCCTAACACACGCATTTCCAGCACCTCATACTACAGTGTGCTCTGATTGCCCTCGCCACTCTTTATTTTGCTATCTTCATGTCTTCAAGAAATCAGGGATGGAGTGAAGACATTACTGGAGGCACGTGGCTTATTTAGAGGGGAGGGGAAGGGAGGCTATTTTTAGCTCCTCTCCTACAAATCAGCCATGCCTTTAAAGCCGGCTGTCAGATGTCTTGGGGGAAAAACCTCTGCCTCTGCCCTTGAGTCAGAATCTCAGTCTGTACACCGCCACCAAACAGAGATTGTGCCGGGCGATTTAGAAGGTGCTTCTCATTTCCATCAGAGCAGGGAAGGGAAAGTCTCGTGTTTAAGTGCCTTGGTTTGACACACGTCAGGTCCTAGCCTCCAACAGCAGCATGCTGACACGTGGCATTCTGAGGAGAAAGATTACACACTTTATTGCACATCCATCATCCTGAAGCCTGGGTATTAGCACGTGTGGCTCAGGCAGAGGGCCTGGGAGAGAAAATTTAACTGGAGCAGCTCGGGCTGTGCTCAGGCTGGAGACTGGAAGTTGACTGAAGCAAATGTGTAACATGGTAGAAGCAAGCCAGTGTGAGGCCCGCTGAGGCCACTGGCATTAGTGGGAGCTCCAGGTCATAGGCTTAGTATCTGTTAGGTCTCAGAGAAACTCTGGACCAATGGCTAACTGAGATGCCTATTTAACATATCAAAGAGGAGTCTGGCCTCCAGGCTCCCACAGTCCCTACTCTCAAGTACCTGTTACAGAGTCATCCTGGCTGGCTTTCCCCACACCCTACCCCAGACCTCTGAGCTTCGCTTCCCCCTCCCCATTCTCTTTTCCTATCTAACCCAGCCATTTGGGCCATGTGCTCTCTTGCTTCCCACACGCTCTCTTGGCTACTGGTACCCTTTCGCGCCTTCTCTCCTCTCTTTTCTTCTCTCTTCTCTCGCTCTCCTCCGGCCTCTCTCCGTTCAAGCCCCGGTTCAGTCCGGACACTTCTGGAAGCCTCTGAGTGTGCCTCCCTAGTATCAACAATAAACCTTCTCCTCAGCCATACCTTGGAGCAGCCGTGTTGTCATTTTCCATACAGTATCAAGCTTAGCAGGTCCCTAGGCTAGTAAAAGGTTGGTACTATGCTACACCATGCCCTTGGGTCATTCTGGATGCTGTGTTGTGTGCTGGGCACAGCCATTCAGGTGTGTATCGGGAATGGAGGGATGTGTACAGGAAAATGATGGGAGAAAGATCGGGGGTGGGGAGTTACGACCCTTCAAACCACAGACCTTGAAGAACTCACATGTTTCTGTGAACACCCCTGAAATGTTAGGGCAGCCTTTGCTTGATTTGGTTCCGTTTAAATTTGAGTTCAGTGAGGGATGGAGATAGTGTTTGTTTGTTTGTGTTTAGGGGTTATTTTTGAAGTAAGGTCTCGCCTTGAGGTCCAAACTGGTCTCCAGAACTTATCTGTAGACCAGGCTAGCCTCGCAGTTACAGCAATCCTGCTTCAGCCTCCTGAGAACTGAGATTACAGGTGTGAAGCTGGCTAATGGAGCAGTTTTTAGGTGGTGGGTTTGTTTGTTTTGTAGTTTGGAGTGTGTGTCTGTTTGTCTGTCTGTCTGTCTCTGTCTATCTGTATATCTGTGTGTCTGCATGAGCACAGGTGCCCATGGAGACTGGAAGAGGAAGAAGTCGGATCCCCAGGCGCTAGAGCAACCAAAGTTGAGAGACTCAGTGTGGGTACTAGAAACTGAGCTTGGCCCTCTATGAGAGCAATACATGCTTTAACCTCTGAACTATCTCTCGGCCCTCAGCAGAACAATTTTGTTGTGTTTTTTTAGACAGAAATTTGTGTAGCTCGGCTGGCTTTTAGCTCTCTATGTAACCAGAGATGGCCTTGAACTCCTGGTCCTCCTGTCTCTACTCTGTCTCCACTCTGAGTGCTGGGAATACAGATCTGCACCCACTGAAAGAACATAGGTCTTTCTCCATTCTAGGCAAGCACTCTGCCCACTGAGCTCCATCGTCAGCCCGAGAGCTTCTTTTCACAAGAAAGAAAATGAAAGCTTGGGAGCCTGCCCGAGAGCCCACAAATTAGTCACTGAGCTGAAATACAGTCTAGATTATTTTGGACCAGCAAGATGGTTCAGTCGGCAAATGTGCTTGCCACTGAGTCTGATGACTTGAGTCGAAATACAGAAGCCCACATGGTTGCAGAAGGGAACTGGCTCTCCACGTTGTCCCCTGACCTCCATATACATTACACACATATACATAATAAATAGGCAAATCTCCTAATCTGCATTTTTATCTCAGATATTCTTTTTGACCCCAACTTCTTACCATGTTAAATGTAAATAGAGCCCCAGATCACATGGGCGGGTTCAGGTGTGCTACCTAGCAGTTCACAGAGTCCCCTCTCTCCTCGCACTGAGTCATGACAGCTACGCGGTCTGTGAAGTTACTAGGAAAGTTAGACAGGCGTGAGATCTGCAGAAACATGCTGGGTGTTCCTGAAGCAGTGCTGTCTACCCACTTACAGTCGCTCTAGCCTAGAGTTTCCGGGTCCCTTCAGTGCCGTCTTACACAGTCTGCCACCTCCTATCTGTGCAGGCGCCACAGTTACAATTGTGACCTGCCTGATTCTGGTTGGCCATCTGATGTCCCCAGAAAGGTGCTGCTTAGTAATATTTGCTCTCCAAAGAAAAGAATGCCTCTAAGGCAGCAATAGAATGATGGGATGAGTGTGTGTGTGTGTGTGTGTGTATGCATGCGTGTGTAAATATGTGTGCACACTTGCCTGTGCATCTGCTTATGAAGGCCGGAAGAAAACATTGTGTGTCTTCCTATTCTGCACCTTATTTTTCAGACTCAGGTCTCTCACTGAATTTGGGGCCCCACGTTTCTGCTAGACTGGCTGCCCAGTGAGCCTCAGGGTGACGATGCTCCTGTGCCTGCCTCACCAGCACTGGGGTTATCGGCATGCACCACGGTGCCTGGCTTTTATGTGGTGCCACGGATCTAAATTCAGGTCTTCATGCTTGTATGCCATGTTCCTTTCCCACTGAGCCGTCTGCCCCGTGGGGGGATAAATTCTTAGTGAAAAGTTTCAACTCCGCACTGTGTATAGCTATTTCTTCATGCCATGGTGGCTTCCGTGGCTTGTACGGGTTGGGTTTTGTGTTGTTGTTTGTACGTGTAGCTAACGTCTTGGGCTGAAGGAGTACCCTTGCCATGGTACGCTTGAGGACACAAGAGAACACCTCTATTTGGTTGGTTCTTCCCTTCCACCAGCAGCTGTGGGAATCCTGCTCAGATCTCCTGGCCTGCGTGTTGAGTGCCTGTCCCCTCTGCGCCATCCGTCTGGCCCCTGGCTTGTGTTTTCTGTAATTAAAATTCAATGCATGGAAGCTTTCTTGGTGTTGCACAGCACCTGCTGCCTTCAAAGGCTCCAGAAGTGCATGTTCTCCCAAGAGTGTCATGTCGCATACCTGCTCTGTATGTGTGATCACGGTGCCCTTTGTGCTCCCAGCTATGAGAGGGTGGCAGGGGCCTAGGAGCCACCTCCTTTTCACATGGAAAGTTGAAGATGGATATTGTCCCATAGACACTATTTAGCCAGCCTGGTTTCCCAGAACCATAGGCTCTTCTCCTGGATTCCTATGTAGTCATTTCGTGTGGGTTGGGCTGCTACGTGTGATTTTGTTATCCTCCCACCCTCATCCCCAGCCCATGATAATCACATGAGGAGAAGTTCCAAATTGCACAAAAGCAATTACCTTTCATCCCTACTGTGCCTGAATGAGCAGAGCCGGTGTGCTGTGCGGGTCACTGTGTGACTTGCTTGTGCACCTTGCTTCCTCTGAAGGAAGCTCGAGGGAATTACTTTTTAGAGGATTTTCCTTAATAAACTCTAAGTAAAGATAAGTGCACATCTGTCACTGCTGTGCATGACATGAATGTATGGAGGATATATGTATAGGTGGTCACATCTGTCACTGCTGTCCATATGAATGTATGGAGGATATAGGTATAGGTGGTCACATCTGTCACTGTTGTCCGTGACATGAACGTATGGAGGATATATGTATGGGTGGTGCACATCTGTCACTGCTGTCCGTGACATGAATGTATGGAGGATATAGG
>JABTXL010021306.1:15179580-15193858 GCA_025134845.1 Neodon shergylaensis
TCCACTAGCTTCCACACTCATGTGCACACGCTTGCTTGCACACACACCATAAAAGACTTAAGCAGCTAGGGTTAAGTTGCCTGGTGCAATCCAGGCAGTGGTAGGGGAGCTCAGACTTGCATGGGGCCTGCTGCCTCCCACAGACCACTTAAAGAGCCTTACCCAGCCTCTCCCAGGAAACGGCCTGGAAACAGCTCAGAAATTGACAGGGAGGAGCCACACTTTCTCCACACCATGTGTCAGAGGCAGCACGGGCAGTCTGCAGCTAAGGGCGAAAGTAGCTACAGGAAAACTTCCCACATCTGGGCCTCTGCACAGAGCAAGCTCTGGAGTGGACGTGCTTGGTCACCTCCCTTGCATTTTTGACTCTCAGCCATCTGATAGGAAGTGTACACACAGCTCATGGCCTCTCTGGTCCCGTTCTCTGACCCTGAATGAGGCCTACCAGGGGAGGTAAGTGACCCTGTGGACAGCCTCGCCACTACCTGAGTTGAGGGAGTAGCAGGTTGGGGCTCTTCCCCCACCCCATCATTGAAATGACACTGTTCACCACATCCTTCTTCTTCCCATTAGCTTCAGTTCTGACCCCACAAATCAATATCCACAAAGTCACGTAGTATGCTGTTTTCCTCAACCTCTTAGAAATGGACCCCTGCGAGCCAAGGTGCACCTTGATCAGCCACCTTCTACCTAAAAGCTCCTTGTAGAATTAAGTTGAAGGGACTTTTTTTTTGAAAAGTTGAAGTGAAGAATTAAGTTCACATATATAAGAAAAACCAACTGTTGGAACTCTTGCTTTGTAGTTAACTTCTCTGCTCTTTGGATACAATTTGGGACATACCCTTTCCCTCTTAAACAGTAAAACAAGCTCACCCTTCTATTACTCTGTGTTCCAAGAACAATCCTATTACAGTAATTAAAGTGCCCACTTTAGCTCAACCATGAAAACTCTGAAGAGCCTTTGAAGTTAGGTCTTTCCTTGGCTGCCAAATCCTGCTTTCCCCAGGAGCTGTCTCCCCTTCTGCAGCCTCCTTATCCTTTGCCACCATGTTCCTGCTCACCCTACCCCCACCCCACACAAACTTTCGAGGACAAAGTGGGGGAAAGGTCTAGATCAGGAATAGGAACCAAGTACAGCAACAGAACTGACCCTGCCTACCACCCTACCTCCAGGGCTCTCCAGGTGATAGATGCCAGGCTTTTCTAGAGAGATTATCAGTGGGTCTTACCGACCCTCAGCCTCCCCAAGCCCTGTGTATTACTTACCTGCACTGTGTCACTATTTAGCTTTCTTGGGTTAGTGGTTTGCTTTCTTCTTGACTCCTGACTTTCCAGCTGCCTGCTATCCCTGTCACCCCTGTGGGCAGCACTCTGCCTAGCAGTCCCCTCTTAGGCACCTTCCTGTGCAATCCACCCTTGCCCTAAGAGAAGCCATCCTGGAAACTCAGTGTCTGACGGCAGGTCTGCACATGTGTGTCTGGTCTTCATTGGTGTGTAACAGAAATTCCTGGAGGAGGCAATGAGGCTCTTCAAGTGGTTCCCTAGAGCCCCCCACCTGACTAAGTGGCTCTGAGAACTAATCTTTCCATAGACATCTTCCTTCCTCCTTCAGGTAGGTGACAGCTAGCAGCCATTCATTCAGCCCCACTTGCCTCCATGCCCTACCTCTAGAGGACGGCTGGCTACTCATCTGAGGACTCCTTTGGCTCGTGTTTGCTGCTGGTCTCTGAGGTCTGCACTTAATGGTTAGCAGGTGCCCTGCCTTGTCCATCACACCTACGACCAGTGTCACCTTGACCACCTCGCTTTTGAGGTCCCCTGGAGATGGTCACAGGATAGCCCTGTGCTATAGCAGTTCTCCTCTGTGAGATAATGGCGGCCAAGCTCTGCCAAAGCCCCCAGCTTCAGGGATGAAGTCTTTAAGTCATGTACTCCGGGAAGTTTTAAATGAGTCCAACTTGACAAGGCTGGGGAGATGGTTCAGTACATAGAACATTTGCCAAGTGCATGTGTGACCTGAGATCAGATGTCCAGCACGCCGGTAAAAGCCCAGTGTGGTGACACTTGTCTGTAGCGCCAGTGCTGAGGGCTGGACAGAGACAGGAGGATTCCTTGGAACTCCCTGGCTAGCCATCCTAGCCAATCAGTGAGCTCCAGGTTCAGCCAAAGACCCTGCCTCTAGAAACAAGGCGATGGCAACTGGAAAAAAAAAACATCTGGGGCCAACATCTGCCCCCCCCAACACAACCACGCACATACACAACTACGTGTGCACACAGACACACAGAAGCACACACATACAACCTAATGTTGTCCAGCATCCTCTGTCTTTCCTCTGCGACAACTCTCTCTCTCTCTGCACTTGCCGTCTGTTTCTGTTTTGACTGCACAGGTGGGGCTGATAGCAGGCAGCATCTGGAGGACCTGTCAACACATGCCAGCCTCAGTGGTCTGCTGCCAGTCTTCCCAGGCCCTTTCTGAGCACAGTACTGGAGCTGGTGGACTTTGCCACCGTAGGACTTTGTCATTCTGAGTAGATTAAGGGACATCATGATACAGGGAGTGACTGCATCTGCCCTGGGGAGAAGGGTGTCAGCTCTCCAATTCGATGGCCTCCTGCCCTCCTCTAAGCTGAAAGGGGGTCATGGCAAAGGGTCTCTTGTGTTTGCAAACTCGCTGGCAGCTCCGCAGGGCCCTTTAAGAGGCATTTGTTAAATGCAGACAGCCCTGAAACACGGTACTGGAAACCAGGGGAGCATGCTAACGAGGTTGCTCGACCTGAGATCAGTAGGGATGTGGGCATTGGGTCAAGCAGGGCAGGGCAGTGTAAGTATTCTTTGTGCAAAAGTCCCCTTTCATGGCTCGTTCCTTTATACCCCAGGACTGTCAGTAGTGCCACATTTTAAGATACTTTTCTCTCGGTTTCATGACCCTAGTAGGTGCCTTTCCAAAGTACCTGGCAATGTGTGTGTGTGTGCTCATGTGTGTCATTGTTTAAGTATGGGCTCATGTGCATGTGGGTTCCTGCAGGAACCAGAAGAAAGCATCCGATCCCGTGGAACAGGAGTTACAGGCATTCGTGAGCTACCTGACTTGGTTGCTAATCTCCAAACTCCTGTCCGTATGATTGAGCAGCAAGCACTCTTAACAGCTGTGCCATCTCTCCATCCCCTGCCTTTTGTTTTGAGACAGGAACTTGTAGGAGGCAAACCTCCCTGAAGAAAGTGGGTTACCGGGGACAGGCTTTTATGTGTTGTAACATAACCTCACTTCCTGTCCTCTGCTTGACTGAGGTGGCAGTGTGCCTCAGCTCCTGCCCCCATGTGTTCCCCATCATGATGGACTGTATCCTTCCTTAAACTGAGAGCTACAGTAAATAAACCCTTCTTTCTCGAGGTTGCACTAGTCAGATATTTTGTCAGAACGGTGAGAGATGAACTAAATTCATCTTCATTGTGTAAAGTTCTGTTTCTCTTCCTGCGGCCTGGCCCACTGGGTGGGGTCTGTACTGCCTGGTTTGGGGGCTCAATTCTGCCACTGTGAAAAGAGCTGGCTTTCCACACCCATCAAATACTTCTAGAACAGAATTCTATTGGCAGACACTTGCCAGGTGCCCATCGCTGGATGAATCAATTCTGAGTACTCTGTATGCATGAGAGAGAGAGAGAGAGAGAGAGAGAGAGAGAGAGAGAGTTTTTGCACAAGTATGCTCAGCTATGTGTGTGTGACACCATCATCCTGCCCTATCATTTTCTACCTTATTCCCTTGAGACAAAGTCTCTTACAGAACCTGGGACTAGGCTCGCAGCCAGCAAGGCCCAGAAATTCTCCCTCTCTGCTCCCAGCCTCCAGTTCCAGAATTTGGGGCTGTGAATAGTTGCATCTGGGGCTTTCCATGGGTGCTGAGCATTTGAAGTCAGGTGCTCATGCGTGTGCAGCAAGCATCCTTACGGAGCCATCTTCCTAACCCAGAATTTTTAAGTGGCAGGTCACAAGGTGCCACACAGATGAGGAGAAATGTCAGGAGAGGGCCCGACCGTGACTGCCACAGAGAACAGGCGCGTTCTTAAATAGAGAGGTGTCTAGCACCCTCTCCAGCTGAACACCACCATTTGCCCAAGAAAGTGATGCCATTCCTGCATGGCTCTTATCCCTGGACCACAAGAGGAGTTGACTGAAGAATTCCTGAGCCTCCAGTTCTCACCTCTGACCCGACCCTGAAGAGCTCAATGTTGCTTAGATTGAATGATTTCCCAAAGCTCTTACTATCTCACTACCGATTATGCCCACAGCTCTAGCCAGAAATAGCCAGGGAGCCTGACAAGGGTCCACTCCCTCGCTCGCCTGCTCCCTGTTCCTCGGGTTTGTGTCTCCACTCCTCCGGCTGGTAGATTTTCATTTTAATCAGATCGGTTATTTTTAACTGATAGGTTGCTCATGTGAGGCCTTGCAGGAGGATCTCACATGGTGGCTGTGAGCCGGGGATGGAGCTGTGCCTCGGTGCACATCCTTTTTGCTGCCTCGCAGAAGAGTAGGCCAGAGGGCTTCTTAGGAATAGATTTCCTTTGCCCCTGGGCATCTTCAGTCAGAGAAGGGAAGTTTCTGAGGGCCCACTTCACACATGCACGCTCTCTCTCTCTCTCTGTCTCTCACACACACACACACACACACATCTACTCATCCCACTACAGATCAAAATAACAGTTGCACAAAAGTACAGCTTGGTGAACATGAGTTTTCATTTGGGTCACTAAAAGGAGACCTGTGAGGTGTCACAGGAGCAGGGGTGACTCAGAAGCAGCCACATCACAGAAAATACCCCCTGCCCTCCACCACCACCACCACACCCACACCCACCAACGTTGCTGAGAGCTCAGAAAACCTGGAGCCCTGGAGCTCTCCACATGACTTGCAGGCAGCCCCACAGTCTGAGAAATCCCTTCTCGACAGCTGGGATGGTCGGTGTCTGCCCTAGTAGTGATTGTCTGTCTGTGTAACTCTGTAGAGGGGCTCTGTGGAGTCTTGTGAGTGACAGACATGTGGAGTCTGTTATCCCCTGAATCTCCGTGAGCCTGAGTATGGTGAGCTATGCCTGTAACCCCAGCACTGGAGAGGTGACACAAGGGGCTTCTCTCAACCTAACCCTGGGTCAGTGAGAGATGCCCTGACAAGAAGGTAGATGGCGTCTGAGGAACATCCAAGGTTGACCTCCAACTTCCATGTGCACACATGCACACATGTGCACATACATACACATGTAAAGTCCATTTTTGTTACTTTAATAAAATATTTGAGGCTGGGAAGTCCAAGTGATGGTTATCATCTGCTCAGGGTCTGGCAAGGGCCTCTTGTTGCATCATAGCAAGGTGAGGGGCTTCCTGCAGCCACACAGAACAAGCGTGCTAGCTCAGGTTTGTCTGCCCCTTTTTATAAATCCACTATTCAGTCATGAGGGTTACCTCCCCACCCCCTCAGACTTCATCTAATCCTAATTACTCCCCAAACATCCTCCACCTCCAGGTACCATTAACATGTGAATTTCCGAGGCGGGAACTATTGATAGACCTATTAAATCATAACTGACCTCCAAATGCTACCCGGATTTATAGATGTTGAGATCTGGTGGTGTTTTAATGTAGCGATTATATATTACAGTTATTAATCAGGATGTGTCCACCCCTGAAGACCATCAGTCTTCAGTACCCAGCATCTGGAAGTGAATTTAGATCATCCTTGTGCATACTTATGGACTTGATCTACAAACACCCACATGTATAAACACTAACCATATGCCTAACATTAGTTCCCATGGTTAATTTTTTTTTCAAATGAAGCATTGAGACGTAGTAGTTATTTTGTAATGAAGTTTGACACTAGTCCTTCCTTGGCATAGTCACACCTTTTGAGCCATGGTGAGGTCTGTTAAGACGCTCATTGTAATGGCACAGGCAGTCATGTACTTTGCTAAATAAGCAAGAGACTCTGAATCTGTTCCTCAGAGCCCACATTGAAAAATTGGGTGCAGTGGCCGACGATTGTCATTCCAGGACAGGAAGGTGGAGACAGGAAGGCTTCTGAGGATTGTTAGCCAGTCAGGCTAGCTCAATTATTAAGCCCCAGGCCAATGAGAGACTCTACCTCAAGCCTCAAGGTGGATTGCACTATAACACACACACACACACATACTACTGGCTGTATTAATTCTAGCATTATTCAGTTGAGCAAGGATCAGAGCTTTGAAGCAGGGACTGGGGTGTCTCAGGCATCTGTCCCTAATCTCTGACTAGGGAGGAGTCTGGCATGTGAACTGGCTCACTAAGGGTTTCAAGGGTATACAGACAATATGTTTGATGTGGTTGAGATTCCTAGGAGATTGGTGCCGGTCACAGAGGTCAGGAGTAGATGAGGGAGCCTGGTAGAGCAAGGCAAGTCATCCTCAGGTTAAGCCTGTGTTTGAAGAAGCCACAGTGTGCCTGAGGACTACTTCAGGTTCAGTCCTGAATGAACCAGAAATACTTCTCAGACTCCTGCAGCACTGAGTGGGCCTTCATCTGGGAAGACACTGTGGTTGGAATTTGAGATTTCTCCCTTCCCCCATAGGTTCATTTGGTCCCCAGCTGGCATTCTGGTGGCATCTCACTGGAGAAAGTGGGTCACCAGGGTGAGCCCTAAGGATTTACAACCTGGCCCAACTTGCTGTTCTGATTCCTGACTGACTGAAGACAGTGTGACCAGCACCTCCCACCCCTGCCATGACGCCTTCCCCACAGTGACAGACAATATGCCCTCGAACTATGAGCCAAACTCAACTCCTCTTTGCTTAAGTTGCTTCCTGTCAGGTCTTCAGTCTCAGCGGGGAGCTGTCTGAGAGTGCAGCTCTATTTGGAACAGAAACATGGCTTTGTCTCCCAGATTTCTGCAAAACTGCCACAAGGCTACCTATGATGAGATCTCAATTTCTGTAATCCTAATTGCTTCCAAAGGTCCAGCAAAAGATGTCATTAGCATGTGACTCTCCAAAGGATGACAGATATACCATATCACAGCTGACATCCTAAATGATGTCAAGGTATTTATGTGTGACTAAACTGTAGCAGAGAGAGGTAGCGTTATCTGTCACGTCAAATTCAAAGGTTAGTTCTGCTTGAAGCCGTCCCCCCTCTGATCTGCCGGCATCCCCTCTCTGAGGGGAATCTCTTCCCAGACTTCACCACACCCAGGTGCCCCTGTGAACTTGTTGAGCCCTCCCATAGTCTTCCTCCTTGCCTGTGCCTTCCTGCTGGGAGCACGTCAGCGAGCCCCTGCCTTTCCTCGATTTGGTCACAGCACATGTGTGACCTCACAGGGCCTTCCTTTCCCAGGCCTTTGTCTGGGATCCTAATCTTAAATCTGCCTGCAATGAAGGGGTTTAGCCTCAAACGAAACCACATGGGCCTTTTGCTGCTGTGCCTTGTTGCAGCCCCTGCTGGGCTCCCTAGTCAGCACCTGGTTGTTAGCGGAAAAGCCTCTTTGTGCATGAGGGCAGATGCCTGCATCTACTTCCAGTCCCCACTTCAAAGCCCGCAGACTGTCCGGAGAGCCTCTTTTGCATGATTAGAATCTGCCCCAAGTGACTCAAGTGAAAACTGGGGGGGGGGGTCTGAGAAGAGTTGGGGTGTCTAGCACCATTGCTGTTATAGGTATCTAGAGACTCAGGAATATAGGGCATAGGAACTGGTTTCTCTCTCTCTCTCTCTCTCTCTCTCTCTCTCTCTCTCTCTCTCTCTCGTAGCCCAGGATGGCATGGCTAGAGACACACATTCTAATACTAAGATAGATCCCCAAACCTGCTTCTCCACTTTTCCTCACATCCCTTCTATTCCCTTTCTTCCTCCCTCTCCTCCTCTTCTTCCTCATTCTTGGCCTTTTCTTCCTCCTTGTTCCTCTTCCTTCCCCTTCCTCCTCTTTCCCCGTCCTTCCCCTTCCTCCTCTTCATCATCCATTTCTCTCTGTGTGTCCGCCTTGCTCCCTTGTTCTAAGATGGTCCCTGAGCCCCTTGGCTTGCCTCCCATCTGCCCAGTTACCCCCCCTTCCTACCTTCACCTTGTCAGTGCTGACTCCAGCACTGAGTGGCCTTTGATCCTTAGCTGTCTGTGTTGAATGGTCTGGATGCTGGGGAGGATCTCACAGGCTCTTTGGGACTGCTAGCTGCCCTGGGACTTGGTCTCCACTGGGCTGATCAGTAGGGAAGTCAGTGGGATTACAGAGCCCGCTGCCTACTTCCCAGGGAATGGGGCTCTGAGAAGACAGGGGGAACAGGATTTACTAGATGCCCAGTACAGGCACCTATATCCTAGAATCCTACCAGTTAACTTACAGGAGGTAGAGAATCCTAAACAGGGCTCACTCAGGCCTGAAGTAAGAAGTCGGGGCTGATAAACTGTTGCACTCTTGCTTGGTCAAGCTGCCACCATAAATAAGCTCAGCCAGACCCAAAGAAAAACATATAGGCATCCTCCTGAATATTAACCTTCATCAGGCGATGAAAGGAGACAGAGACCCACGTTGGAGCACCGGACTGAAATCTCAAGGTCCAAATCAGGAGCAGAAGGAGAGAGAGCACGAGC
Organism: Neodon shergylaensis; assembly: GCA_025134845.1. Classification (NCBI taxonomy): domain Eukaryota; kingdom Metazoa; phylum Chordata; class Mammalia; order Rodentia; family Cricetidae; genus Neodon; species Neodon shergylaensis. Next base: position 15,188,187 of record JABTXL010021306.1, read on the forward strand.
AAGGAACTCAGGACTGCGAGGGGTGCACCCACACACTGAGACAATGGGGATGTTCTATTGGGAACTCACCAAGGCCAGCTGGCCTGGGTCTGAAAAAGCCTGGGATAAAACCGGACTCGCTGAACATAGCGGACAATGAGGACTATTGAGACCTCAAGAACAATGGCAATGGGTTTTTGATCCTACTGCACCTATTGGCTTTGTGGGAGCCTAGACAGTTTGGATGATCACCTTACTAGACCTGGATGGAGGTGGGTGGTCCTTGGACTTCCCACAGGGCAGGGAACCCTGACTGCTCTTTGGGCTGATGAGGGACGGGACTTGATTGGGGGAGGGGGAGGGAAAGGGGAGGCGGCGGTGGGGAAGAGACAGAAATCTTTAATAAAAAAAAAATAAGCTCAGCCACTTATGGCCACACCAAACATGCATGGCCCAGGATCAAGCCTGCAGTTCAGACGTTTGCTTTATTCATAGGCTAGCCGAAGGCTGCTTATTAGTGACTGTTACTCTGTGCACAAAATGGGTCATTTTAACGTGACTTAGCTGGGGTTTGTTCACAAATACCTCTGAAATGTTTCCTCCAAAGTCCAGGCACTGTGTAATAGTCACAGGAGAAGGGATGGCACACAGGCTTAGATCAGCTTAGACCAGCTTAGACCAGCTTCTTTCGGGTTCAAGTCCACTTCTCTGGGCTGCTGGGGCCACCCACCACTTCTCTCTCTCTCTCTCTCTCTCTCTCTCTCTCTCCCTCCCCCCTCCCCCCCCTCTCTCTCCAAGTTCTGTAACAGTCTTTGGTCACAAACTGGCTATTATTAGATTTGCCTAATGTGTGTGTGGGTGGGGAGACATTCAGAATAGGAAAATGCATGTCCTACTCTGGCACAACTGGAAACCATTATAGAGCCTGGATCCTTCAAATTAAAGGGGAGGGGGCGTGCCACACAAAATCCGCTTGTACAACTTAGTCACACACACATACACGTGCAGGGGAAGTGAAAGTGAGCATGCTTCCTTGGCACAGGTGGTTCCAATTTTGGAACCTGGAAACCTGGGTCTACAGATGCGGGACCTTTGGTTTTGCTTCTGATAAGAAGTCTGCGTGCTCCCCATGGCTTCACGGCACCTCACGGCTCCCCTTCACTTCTCTGTCTCTTGCGGCTCACTTGGGTAGTCTCAGCTCGCTGGCTGCTGGGCCCATCGGTACGGACTGTGAGAAACCGTCCTCTTGCCCAGCATCAGAAAGAAGTGGGCTGCAGTCCTGACAGCGTGAGTTAATCATCACAAGAAATCTGGCGAGCGGGGGATGTTTGTATTCCCTGGAGACAGCTTAACAGCTCTGGATAAATATTCCAGTCTAACTGACTGCCTTCTCCAAACCTTCATCCCAGCCACACCACACACAAACTTCCTTTCCCAAAATCAGGGCGAGCCAAAAGCAATACATTAGGTTCCTAGCAATTCTCAAAACAAGGATGATACTTCCTTGGCTATAACTGTTTTTATTCTGTAATATTTATATATTAATTATATGTATGTATGTATGTATACACACAACATGGTTCTGTTTGCAGACTTGTACAGTAGCAATGTAACTGTTTCTACCCTCAAGATCCAGACAGATTCCTACTTTTCATGTGTCATGTGTCGCTGCGGCATATATGTGTATGCATGTGTGTGGGTTTGCATGTGTGTGGGCACACTTGTGTATACCTGTACATATATGCGTTGCGGGGGATTACATATGAAGGCTGACATCCTTGTCCTCTTGATTGTTCTGCACCTTAGGTATTGAGACAGAGTCTCTCACTTGAACCCGGAGATCATTGATTCTGCTAGTCTAGCTGGTCAGTTTACCCTCGAGACCCTTTGTTCCTGCCTTCCTAGCATGTGATTGCAAGCAGGCTGCCATGCTTACCTTCCGAGCCATGTTTCCATCCCTAGGCCAGGTTGCTTTTAAATAAATCTCACTATTGGCAGGCCACGTGGCTAAGATCTCAGCGTTGACCTTTCCTGTCTCTGTGCCCTGTCGCTCGCCCCAGAGGTTCCGACCTCCCATGCAGGTTGTTTCACTAATGCACTTTCTGCTCATGTCCCCTCTCTAGAATAAGAAAATCTACTTGGATATCATTCACACGTACATGGAAGTGCATGCCACTGTTTACGGCTCCAGCACAAAGAACATTCCCAGTTACGTCAAGAATCACGGCATTCTCAGTGGGCGCGACCTGCAGTTTCTTCTCCGGGAAACGAAGGTAACTTCCCAGAAGATTCATAAACGTTCAAGTGGCTTATGGGTTTGTTACCTGGCATTGGAAAATGGGGTCAAAATCGTTCATGTTTTCTTTTCTTTCCCTTCTTTTTTTTTGTTTGTTTAGGGGGCTGTTTGTTTGTTTTTCCAGAGAGGGTTTCTCTGTGTAGCCCTGGTATCCTATACACTCTGTTGATCATGTTTTCTCTTCAATGTTGCAATAAAACTGGAGGCAATAGGTTGGGGATATAGCTCGGTGCTTGCCCAGTGCATAGAACCAGATGGGAACTGTACTGCAGTATCTGAAGTTTTAGTAACTGTTACTATTTGTTAAAATAATTCACTAATGATGATTCCACAGAAATGTTAGCTTAGGTTAGCCTAGCTACAAGGTTTTCTGGGTGTTTATATACACATACCCTTTACAATTGAAAAACCTTTACATGTTTCAAATGTATCTGTGTATTGACTCTAAAGGAGAAAGGTCGATGCTGGACATGCTGGAACACGCCTGTAATCCCAGCACTTGGGACTTAGAGGCAGGAGGATCGGGGTTTCAAAGGCATCCTCAGACACGAAGGGAGTTTGTCACCAGCCTACATGAGACCCTATCTAAGCTTTAAGTAATAACTAAGTAGCATAGTCCTAGAGCAGCTATTGCAAAATAATAATAATAAATAATAATAATAATAAATTGTACATTGTGGTTGGTTGCTATAAATCCATTCCTTGATTTTGTTTAAAATATGCATTTTGCAATTGAAAGTTAAAAAAACTATGTTCACTAGAGCTTAGTGGTAGCATTTATCTGATATGTGCAAGGCTTTGGGTTCTATCTCCAGAACCCCAAGAAATAAATTTTAAAAACCCCTGTTTATGGGAGACTTTTCTTGTGCTGGGCATCAAGCCAGCAGCTGCGAGTGGAAAGGTAAGACCCTGCCTTGTGATAGGGTAGAAGAGGCCACAGCTGTCAAGCCCCCCTCCCAGTCACTGCTGCTCAGGGAACCAGGTCCCTGGCCTGCTCTCCTCCTACCCCTTCCCTGGCCCACTAACTCAAGAAGCATTATAGGGGGTATGGAGTCCAGTGGGATGACTGGAGTGTAGAACTATCTGGCATTTGGACCATAAGGAAACAGATTCATGGGACCAAGGTGCCAGTGACATATCCAGGAGAGAATTAAATCCAATCTTCCTATATTTGATGTTAGAATATGACTTTTGTTAAGAAGGTGGGGTCTGGTTGTCACAGTTTGGGGCAGAGTTCAGACCCTGTGGCATAGGTGGTTGGAAAACCACTGAGGATTATGCATTTGTTTGTTTGTTTGTTTGTTTGTTTGTTTGTTTATTTGCATATATATATGCACATTATTTATACATGAGTGTATGTATGTGTGTGTGCATGTATATGCGTCCATGTAGAAGCCAGAGGTCAATTTTGGATATCATTTCTCAGTTACTGTTTACTTGGTGGGGCTTTTTATTTATTTATTTATTTTACATGTATGTATGTGTGCCTGAGTGTATGTATGTGCACCATGTGCATGCAGGACCCTGAGGTCAGAGGAGCCACGTGAGCCACAATGTGGGTGCTAGGAATTGACCCAGGTCCTACAAGAGCAGGAGGAACTTTCCAACTGCTAAGTTTGGTTATGTTTGCTTTTGGTTTTTTAGATAGAGTTTCTCACTGGCCCTGAGCTCACCAAATAGGCTAGGCCAGCTGGACAGTCAACATGAGAGTTCTAACTGTCTCTACCTCCCCAGCATTAGGGTGACAAGCATCACTACTGACTACTGTGCCCCACTTATCTTATGTGGGTTCTGGGTACTGAATTCAGGCTGGATTGTGAGCACTTTACTAATCAACCTGTTTCCCTAGACCAGGATCTCAATTTTAGAAGGTGTATCTGGCAATAGCTTTGAGGTAAAGAAAGCAGACATGGCTGTGGATTCCAGGTATCCCGACTTCCCACAGTTAAACTGAGATCAAGTCATGGCGGAGCCTCTGACTCCTTCAAGCTTACAAATTGAGAATTCAAGCTCTGCTGGGCCTTTGGCGTACCATCTTCACAAACACCCCTGCTTAGGAACACTTAGTAAAAGGGGAGAGGCATAACTCATAGGGTAAACTCATAGGGTAAAGTGCTCAACCCAAAAACATGAAGACCAGAGTTTGGATCCCCAGACCCACCTAAGGTCAGATGTGGGAGTACACATCTGTAATTCCAGTACTTCTATGGCAAAATGAGAGGCAGGAACAGAACTCCCAGAAACTAACAGGTCAGCCAGCCTAGTTTACAGTGAGCAAGTGATTTTGTCTCAAACAACATTGGGGGAAATCATGAGACCCCTAAGATTGTCCTCTGACCTCCATACTTGCATACCTGCACACAAAGATTTTTATTTTCTTTACTTGCTTTTTTTTGTTTGTTTTGAGACAAGGTCTCACTACATACCCCTGACTGTCCTGGAATTCATTGTATAAACTAGATTGGCCTCAGATTCACAAAGACCCACTTGCCTCTACCTCTTGAGTGTGGAGATGAGAGGCATATGCCACCATGCTACACAGAGATTTTTTAAAGATGGGGTGCGCAGGAGCCAGCAATATGGCTCGACAGGTAGAGGTACTTGCTACTTACGCCTGAGGCCCTGAGTTTGATTTCCAGAACCTACAAAATAGTGGAAAGATAAAGAAGAGAACTAACTCCCCAGAGCTGTCTTCTGACCCCCACTTACACGCCGTGAGATGCATGCATACCCCCCACACACACACATATCATACACACGATTGTGCAAGTCATCTGAAAGTTTGTGGCTGTCCACCAGTTAAAAGGATGGCTCTCTGGGCTTTGTCTGTTTCTCCGTCTGTAAACACACTTGATTCTTTTTGCTTCCAAGTTATTTCAAGGGTGATTCTAGAGATAAAATATTTTGATAAATCTTTTAACCCTTTGGCCAAACACCAGGTTTCTTTTCCTAAGGACTTTAATTTCCTAAAGGTCACCTATCATCTAATGATGCTCATGGCTCTAGGAGTGAGGCGCCCCCCAGTTTCCCTGTTCTCTTCCTGTCATTTTCTCTCTGAGTTTGACATTCTCGAGTCATCAAGATGCCCGGGCCCTTTCACGGCAGCCTTGCTATTTTCTGCCGTTTGCCTCATTTTACTTTTCTTCGGTGAGATCCTGCTGAAAGTTCAAGTTCCTTTCAAATAACACCGTGGCAGAGCTTGTCTCGCAGTGTGTCATTACCGTCTCACACGCTTCTGTTACCCCGACCTCGGGAATGTCTCCTCAGCCCTGCAGAGTTTTAAAGCACCCTCATTTGCCTACCGTCCGTTCACCTTGTCAGAGAATGAGAAATAGGCCACAACTGAGGTGGTATGCGCCTCTTGGCTGTTTGGCCTACACCAACATCATAGCTGGAT
>JABTXL010021306.1:15198769-15211210 GCA_025134845.1 Neodon shergylaensis
GAAGGGAAGGGAAGGGAAGGGAAGGGAAGGGAAGGGAAGGGAAGGGAGGGAGGGGGGAGGGAGGGAGGGAGGGAGGGATGGAGGGAGGGATGGAGGGACGGAGGGACGGAGGGAGGGAAGGGAACTCATAAAAACACATGAAAGGATTGAAGTTGTCATAACCCACAAACAGCCCCCAGGCCCTTCGTCTCCAACTATATGACAAAAGGACCAGCATAATGTCCAGCTGTGTGAAATTACAACTGGATTTGAACTTGAGAAACGATTTTTCAGGTGTTTACTAGGCACCAAGCCTGAGAATATTAAATATTTCTATCAAATATTTCCTTCGGTCCTCACAGCAAACGCCATAAGGGAAGCATCACTGGTGGCCCCATTTTCGCTCCTAAGGAGACAGAGTGCTTGTGTGTTCTTAGGCGAGCTTCTAGAACCAGTGAGAGTAGACTACGAATGAGCTCACACGGGCAGTTGCCGTGGTTACCTGATGAGGAACCATTAGCATCAGAATTTGAATCCCTGTCTTTCTGACTGTACAACCTGTGCTGTTAATCGTCTCATTGCCCTGGCCATCTTGACCAGCAATCTATTTTATCGGCGAGCTGAAGTTAATTCATTGCCCAGACTCCTTCCTGAGCCTCCCACACTGGCTCATTAATAAAGATCAGAGAAGTACGTGCCAAGTGTATGTGGGTCCAGTATCTTATTATTCTTGGTCTTCCCCCATTAAAAGTGACCAGAACAGGGGTTGGGGTGTAGCTCTGTGATATAGCACTTCCCAGTATATATGAGTCTCTGGGTTTAGCCACCACTACATAATAAAGTAATTAATGGCATGAGAACCCGAGTTTGATCACCCAAAGTCCACATCTAAAACACTGGTTGTAGTGGTCTTCACTTCTAATCCCAGCACTGGGGGAATGGAGGCCTTTGGATCCCTGGGGCTCACTGGCCAGCCAGCCTCGCCGAAGATGAGAGAAAGCAATGGAGAGAGCAGCTGAGGGAAACATCCAGGGTTGGCCCCTGGCCCCCACACACATGTGCATGCATGTGCACATAACCACATACTTACATCATAGAAGAGAATGATACTGACCAAGCCCGGGAATGGTTAGAGGAATCTTCATTAACTAACTTAGTTAGGACTTAAGACAATTCTTTTTCCTTTCAAAACAGAGGAGAAATACCTCGGCGACCATGTCAGGGTGTCCCAGTCCTTTCATGAATAAAATGTGTGCTCCTTTGTCTGTTCTTCCTCGTCATTTTAATTCAGATAGTGAGATCTTTCCGTTTAGAAACACTCACCATTGGAGCTGGAGCCATGGAGATGTCCACCCTCTAGAGTGTCCTTGTTAGACACTGGTCTTCTGAAGGGCAGACTTGAGCCCATACAACATGGTCAGTTTTCCCTGAAAGAGTTAAGCCTTAGCACCGAATGTTTTCTTTTGCCCAATTTTCGCACGAGTGTCTGTGTGTATGTATGTGCACACATATGTTTACAGGCGGGTGCACCCGTGTGAGTTTGTGCTGAGGCTGAAGGAGGACAGCGGGTGTCCTGCACTGTCACACGCGGTCTTATTCCCTTGAGACGGGGTCTCTCACTGAACCTGGAGCTAGGCTGGGGCCATCCAGCCTCAGCACCTTTCTCCATCACACACAGCTGGGGTTGCAGGAATGTGTGACCTCACCCAGATTCTTATCTGAGGGTTCAGACTCAGGTCCTCTTACTCACAGGGCAAGTGCTGTTACCCACTAGGTCCTCTTCCCAGTCCTTGAATGACTTCTTGTCTTGTGTTTCTCCCTTCTGTGGTAAAGAATTCTATAAGGATGGAGTGGAAATAATATGAAATCCTCAGAAAGAAAGAAGAGAGGGGAAGGGGAATCAGAGAGAGCCTGGGGGGAGGGGCAGAGGGAGAGAGATGGGGGAGGGCCATATATAGACACAGTGGCGGATCAATAGAAAAAGCAAGTTGGTACAGATGAGGTGTGTGTCAAGACTGTTAGTAGGCAGAAGCCTTTGGTGAGTTTTCTCTACCTGGATTGTTGCCACCCAACCCTTAGATGTGTTCTGTGCCCTTCATACATGTGCTTCACGGTGCCCTCACAGGTACTGAGTACACAGGAACCAAGAGAAAAATTCCTTACTGGTAGCTGACAGAAAACTGTTACTTCAGTGTTTCAAAGGCAAGCATCAGTTCCTGTCGTCTTAATTGGTGTGACAAGAAAACATGTTGCCAAGAAATAGTGAGGTAGCCAGGCAGTGGTGGCACACACCTGTAATCTCAGCACTCAGGAGGCAAAGGCAGATGGATCTCTGTGAGTTTGAGGCCAGCCTGGTCTACACAGGGAATTCCAGGACAGCCGGGAAGACACAGAGAAACAGTCACGAAGAGGAAAACAAGAAAAAGAAAGAAATGATGTCGTGTTTGCTTGTGGTGTAATGATCCTGGGAAGTTAGTGAGCGAGGCTTGGGAGAATTAGGCGCAAGTAAGTGTTCCTTATTTCACCTGTGTGTGTACATGGTGTGTGTGTACACACGCGTGTGTTCATATCTATGAGTGCAGGTACATGAATGCCACAGTCTGCATGTAGAAGTCAGAGAGAAACCTCAGCTATCCATCCTTACCTCCGACCTTGTTTGAGATAAGGTCACTATTGTTCACCATTGCATAATCCCAACTAGCTGGCCTTCAGGATCAAAGGAGTCTCCCTTCTCTGCCTCCAGTTTCACTGTAGGAGCCTGGGATTACAAAGTGTGCTACAGCATCCAGTTTCGTGTGTGCTTTGGGGATCTAAATTCAGGTTCTGATGCTTGTACTGCAAGCACTGAGCCCTCTCCCCAGCCTCCCCCCGCCCCGACGTGTTTCTCTGTACTGAGATGCTCTGGTGCCAATAGTGCTCAATTGTTGGTGCAAATGATTATTCAGATATAATTAAGCTTAGGTCACATTCAAGTCCATCAAGCAATGGCCTCTAATCCTTTAATAGTGGGTGCAGATTGGTTGACCTAAAGGAGATAATCCCTCTCCCAAAGATTCTCTGTTTAAATGGATAAGCGTTTGCTGCCTCCATTTCTTCCAAAGCTGTTTTTGACAATGTAGAGTGGAGGAGGGCATCATCAGCACTTCTTGGCAGACCCTCATTTTCAGAGGTCAAGAAATACTGTGGGTTCCAACAGCTCTGGTTAAACCTGCCAAGACCCTGTCTGTATCTGATGGCATTTTCTTCTCAAAGTTGAAAAGAGAGGGGCTGCCTGATATCCCCAGCTGTGAGTGGATTCTTAGGGTCGGATCTGGGCCTTGGCAGCCCTGACATGCCAAGTAGGTGCAGCCATTTTTCCTCAATGGGTCAATTAGAGGGACCAGGGATAGTGGAGTGCAGAGCAAAGGGAATTACTTGTGACTGCACTGGGGGGAGAACAAATAAAGGGATCTCGTGACTCCCACATCATCTTTGGGTCCCAGCACGGGGCTTAGGTCAAACAGAGGACAGGAGATTTCATCACTAAGCGGCCCTGGTCCCGGTGTGATTCAGTCCGTCACTGATACATCCTTGTCTCAGCTCCAGTCTGCCCTGCAGTGCTGTCTGACGAGTTGTCAGACTGGGTGAAATCTCTTCCCTGGAGACAAGTTCCTCCCTGACTGACACCAGGCTCCGGCCTTTCCCTTCTTTCTGCTTGAGACTAAAGCGAAATTCCAGTTCCATGGGACTCATTGTTTCAATATCTGATGGCCAAAGGGAGGGGCTCTAATGCCTGTCATCTTTAGAATATCTTCATTACTGCCTGGATAGTTACATTTCTTGGGGGAAAGAACCCGGGTATTCCTGAACGCGAATGCACAAGGAACCGCAACATCCTCCACCCTACCCCCACTCCTACCAGGCACGGGCTGTGTGCCTCTGGAGCTCTTTCAGACTTGGCATCTGCACGTGAGAGAGAGAACCAGGATTAGATACACCTGGCAGCAGCCATGCACAGCACCTGGTATACACAGAGTCTGTGTCACTGACCCGTGGTGTCAATCGCTTTGTCCCAGCGACTCCCTGCCGCTGTGGGCTCGCTAAGGAACTTTAGCTTGTTTCTGCTGCCATCTACTGTCCGTCTCGGGAAAGTCAAGGTTTGCCAGCCGGGGAGGGAAGTGAGAAATCGCAGCCTTTGCAACTTCTGCTCCCACAGAGGGAAAAACAAAACCTGCCAGCTGGTGGTGTCCCCAGTGAAAACTCTGTCATAAAACCTGTGTTTACTGACCCCCCAAGTTCCAAAGCAGTTCCATTTGAACTGTAATCAAGTGACCTTTCTGCCCCTGGGTCCCAGAGTCCCTGAAAGGGCCCGTTGTTCCCTGCCTGAGTGAAGAAAACTTCTGTTTAGTTAAGCAAGTGTTTTTGCAGTTATGTCTCCTGCTAAGGGACAGAAGGACAATTGTTGGGTCTTGAGCTTATTGCTGGTTTTGTTTCATACTCCCACTCTCTCTGCCCCAGAGTCCCACCTCTTCTTTACTTTCCTATCAGCAAGGGAGCAGGGAACAAGGCAAGCCACTCCACGGGGCCTTGCATTTCCTGTGCTGTACCTGCAGCTCTGCAGATCCTGCTATAAGCCCCTTCTTTCTGTCCCAAGCCACCAACCTCGAGAGCTAAGCCCCTCACAGTATGTCAGAGGCCCCCACAGAAACTGACCGTGGGACCTGGGAGGCAGTTGTGATGCCATGTTCATGTGATGTGTTTTCCTGTCTTACAGCTGTTTGTTGGGCTGGGATTCCCCTATGAGGGTCCAGCTCCCCTGGAGGCCATCGCAAATGGCTGTGCTTTCCTGAACCCCAAGTTCAACCCTCCCAAGAGCAGCAAAAACACAGACTTCTTCATTGGCAAGCCGACCCTGAGAGAGGTGAGCATCAGAAGCGTTCCTCTTTCTTCTATGCTTTTGTGTTTATGTGTGTGTGGATGGGTGGCATGTGTGTGCGCATGTGCATGTGCAGGCATGTTTGTAGAGGCCAGAGGTTGAAGTGTGGGGTCTTCCTCCATCACTTGCCCCTATATTCACTGAGGCAGAGTCTTTCAGTGAACTCAGAGCTCACTGATGTGAGTGCTTCAGCTTGCCCTGGGGTCTCCTGCCTCCACCTCTTAGGCTTTGTGATTAAAAGCCGGCTGCTATGCCCACCCTGTGCTGAGGACCCATGCGCAGGTCTGCGCCTTTGTACAGCAGGCTCCTGTCTGCTGAGCCAACTTTCCAGCCCCTACCCCAACTCTCTTTTCAGTGACCATGGTGGGTGTTCTTTCTAGTCTTCTCATCACGGCTGACAGCTGGGAGGAGGAGGCCACTGGGAACACTCACTGGCCCCTCCATTGCATGTGGCGATGGTAAAGAAGAAACGCTGGCCACTGACTCTTCACAGAGAACGTCACCCACAGAGTGGGGGAGATGGACTAGTCAATAAAACGCTTGCTCTGCACGTTAAATCCCCAGAACTCTGTAAAGAGCGAGGCATGGTAGCAGGCTCCTAGAACCCCAGAACCGAGGAAGCAGAGACAAGTGAGTCCCTGGGCTTCGCTGGCCAGCCAACCTAGTTTTCTTGGGGAGTCCCAAACTGATGAGAGACTATGTCTCAAGAAAACAAGGCAGGCAGTGCAGGAACAACAGCCAAGGTTGGCCTGTGACCTCTATAGGTTTGAGCGAGCATTTACACACACACACACACACACACACACAGAGAGAGAGAGAGAGAGAGAGAGAGAGAGAGAGAGAGAGAGAGAACATCAGAGTTAAGACAGCGTAGTTGATGAGCGGGATATTCCTGAGATTTCAGCCCACCCTCAGCAGGCTGTCAAGCCATCCCCGCATAGCAAGAGCCTCTCACAGGAGCCTTGGTGCATTTGCCTTTGCAGATGCTCTTGAAACCTGCAGTGGGGTGATGAATCACCACGGAGCATCACTGGGGTTCATTCAGGGCCATAAACCGAAGTCATTACAGCTCTGTGTGGGTGATCAGTGTGCCAAAGGTGGGGATGATTCTGTATCTGGGCAGACACAGGTGTGTGCAGGAAACCATGAGATTGGCTTCTGTGTTATTTCTGGGCAGTCAGTGGCTCCCCTGGCTGCTCATGCACGGGGACATTAACGCGGAATCCCTTAGGGCCTTTGGCTGGAGAGTTAGGGCTGGAAAGGCCTAGTGTGACAGAGCAGCTGCTGTTTCTGGAACATTCGTTTTCAGTTATGTTGTTTTTTTAACCCTTTGGGACACTTCCTCTACTTGTCTTCCAAGCAGTACATCAAATGCGTTTCTCCCCTCCCTTGCCTCTGTTGGAGTCTTTATGAAATGACTATTTAGATACGGTGTCCTTTTTTGCTTATTTTTGCTTTTAGAGACAGGGTCTCTCTGTGTAGTATTGGCTGTCCTGGAACTTGCTCTGTAAACCAGGCTGACCTCCAACTCACAGAGATCCACCTGCCTCTGCCTCCCAAGTGCTGGGATTACAGGCATGTACCACCACCACCCAATACTTTACCTATTTTTAAATGGGGGTTTGTTGATTTTTTTTTTTTGCTTTTGAGTGGTAGAAGTTCCTTAGATATTTAGGATATTAACCCTTTATCAGACATAATTTGCAAATATTTTCTCTTATTTGTTGGTTATTTCTCTTGATGTGTAAAACCTTTAAAGGTTGAAGCTGTGGGAATAGCTTTAGTGGGTAATGTGCTTGCCACACAAGCAGGACGATCTGCATTCAGACCCTAGAACGCATGTTTGAAAACAAAGCAAACAAACATACCTAGGCACTCACCTGTAATCCTAGAACTGTGGGGAAGGAGACAGGGGATCCCTGGGGCTTGCTGGCCAGACAACCAAGCTTGTCCGATTTGTCCCAGGCTAGGAAGAGACCCTGTTCCAAAGAAAAAGAGGGATGGCTCAGAAGGAATAATCTGAGATTGATCTCTGGCCTCCACATGGGCATGCATGCACACACTTGTATACATGCACATATGCACACACGCACACACGTGCACGCACACACACATCCACACAAAGAGGACACTTCCAAACACATTCTACCCCATGTCCAGGGAATGAAGTCACCTGACAGTGCTCACATCAGCCAATACTGAGGAAGTGTCCCTTGTCCTCTGCCACTTGCCATCATCTAACCATGTGATCGTGCTGAAGTTGGGGAGAACACTCATCCTCTGTGGCATAAGGAGAGAAGAGACCTTGAAGCACCTGCAAGGGAATATTCTGTCAGTCCTTAAATGAGACCATGAGAGAGAGTATGGAGTCCTGTCATCAGTGGCTCCACATGCGACCTCATCCAGACAGGAGGTCAAGGTGCCAAAGGGAGTGGACAGAAGCTGAGCCTGTCCACGCAACAGCCTGTGGTACTCGCTGCCATCCTGGGGGAGTTTGGCAGAGAGTTCTCCATTTTCTAGTAGCTTCATATCTGATGTGGGAGCATGAGAAGGCAACGGCACCATCATACAATTTGTAGAGATAGCCAGAGTCGGGGTGGGGATGTGGCCTGGTTGGTAGAGCACTTGCCTGGCTCAGAAGCCTTGGGTTTCATCCCCAGCACTGCAAGAAATAGGTGTGGTGGCTCACACCTGTAATACCTGCACTTTGGACGTGGAGGCAAGAGAGTAAGAAGTTCAAAGTCAGCATCAGCTATATAGCAAGTTCAAGGCCAACCTGAAATACACGAGACCGAAATAAAAGCTACATGGATGAAAGAGAGGAGTTACCCTGGAGTTGTACAAAGGCAGAATTTCAGTGTTAGCGGAGAGGGATTGGGATGGGCTTTAAATAGAAAGGAGGGAACTTCTAGAGTGGATGAACAATGGAGAGCCAAGGTTCGTCGGCCTCATGTAGGAGAAGGACATCTAACAGCTCTGAGAGGAAGAGGTGACCTTGATCTCATGGCAAAAAGAGCCATGTGCCCTGCTTTCACAGCTCTCAAAAGCCCGCACATCTCCTTAGCCAAAGATGCTTCTAATTGGGAAAGAGCTGCCAACAAGTCTACAGAGTTCTACATCCGAAACCTCTACAACAGCGGTTCTCAGCCTATGAGTCTCGACCCCCAAGGGTTGCATACCCTGCTTATCAGATATTTATATTATGATTTGTAACAGTAGCAAAATTACAGTTATGAAGTAGCAACGAAATCGTCTTATGGTTAGGGGTCTCCCCCGCATGAATGGCATTAAAGGGTCACAGCATTAGGAATGCTGGAAACCACGGATCTAGAAGGAACTGGGGAGATGCTCAAGAGCACTTGCTGCTCTTGCAAAAGACTGGAGTCAGTTCCCAGCGCCTACATCTAGTGATTCATAACCTCCGGTTCTAGGGGATTCATGCCCTCTCTAGCCTCTTTGGGTACCAAGCATGTACCCAATACACACACACATATATATGCAGGTACTGACACAACACAACTGATAGACACAGACAGACAGAGTAATTCAAGCATGGTGGCATATGCTACCAGCCTGGGAAGGCAGACAGAATCCCTTGATTTTACTGGCCAAGGAATTGGCAAGCTCCGGGTTCATTGAGAAATTCTGTCTCCAAAAGAAATGGTGAAGAATAAGCAAGAAAGCGCTCTCTCTCTCTCTCTCTCTCACACACACACACACACACACACACACACACACACACACACCCTTAGAAATGATCTCTCTTGCCTCAGCAAATGGAAAAGTTTTAAGCCAAAGTCACATACTGCCTCTGTGTCCCTTAGACATTTCTGTTAAACAATCCTTCCCACACAAACACTGATTAAGGTCAGTTGTCTCTATTTCTCTTTGCCTTCACTTGAAGGAAGGGGAAAACTGAGATCTCTAAATTTGAGTTTAGCTTTGTTTTTATTTTTGCATCAGACCAAATTTTCAGAGTGCATTGTCTGTTCAGAGCAGGGAAGAAAGACTCCAGATTGCCTTGAGGAGGGGAGTTGCTTCATTGTACTTTATTACAAATTAGATTTTTACCTTTATATTGGGGAACATATTAATAGGTTCCTGTAAAGGGAGCGTGGAATCTCCTTGCAGGCTCTACAGAGGTTCTGAAGTCACCTCTCATATTTCCCATGATGCTGCTTGTCCGGATGCTCAGTAAACCTACTGACAGATATACACTCAAGGGGCTGAGATCAGCGGTCCTCAATAAATTAACAAGGAGGAACACAGAGTTCTGAGAAGGCTTAATGAATCAAAATTAAGTAATCCTCAGCAAATGCAAACGAATCTAACAGTAATGGCTCGGCATCCGCATCGTGTGTTTGCTGAGTGCCTGGAAATGCAGGGGCCTTGAAAGAGGGGAGGGGAGGGGAGGGGAGGGGAGGGGAGGGGAGGGGAGGGCTGAGCCAAGCCCGCACCACCACGTAGATGACTCAGTGGTGACATTGCTGGTAGTAGAAATTTTTGCAGTAGATGGACTAATTAGCTTGTCCTCTAGGCCACAAAGCGGAAATGATCTGACAGTCTGCCCATCCTCTCAAAAGGTCTAACATGGCAGAAACACAGCCCTGCGATGGAGAGATATACGTATATGTGTAAATTTTAAGAGTGGTTTTGAGGCTTTGTTCATTTTTTTTCTTAAGAATTTGGTGGTGTTCTCAGTTTGGTGGTTTGCTCAAAGACACTGAACTGGAACTGGGGAGACAGCTCGGTTGACGTAAAAGGCTTGGAGGACTTGATTCCAGCCTCAGAAGAGAGGTAAAAAGTTGGGTGTGGCTGTGAGCCTGTAATTCCAGTGCTAGAGGCAGCGACAAGTGGATCCCTGGGCTCTTTGGCCAACCAGCCCAGGTTGATTCAGGAATGACACCCAAGATTGACTTCTGGCCTCCACACTCATGTGCACACGCATACGTACAAACGCACACATGCACGTCCCCATAAAGCTGTTCAGTTGCTCAAGGGTCTAGATTTGAATTTGGCTTTGCTGTTTTCTAGTTATGTAGACTCCAAGAACCTTGGGATCCTTGTGATATATAGGAAGCTTAATAAATAATATATGGATTGGGGATTAGCTCAATGTCTGGCCCAACCAAAGACTTTGTGAATTGGTATCGAATCCAACTATTTTATACAGAGGGTTTTTTTTTG
This sequence comes from Neodon shergylaensis, assembly GCA_025134845.1. Classification (NCBI taxonomy): domain Eukaryota; kingdom Metazoa; phylum Chordata; class Mammalia; order Rodentia; family Cricetidae; genus Neodon; species Neodon shergylaensis. The sequence goes on from JABTXL010021306.1 coordinate 15,208,851, forward strand.
TTGTTTTTTTTTTTTTTCGAGACAGGGTTTCTCTGTGGCTTTAAAGCCTGTCCTGGAACTAGCTCTGTAGACCAGGCTGGTCTCGAACTCACAGAGATCCACCTGCCTCTGCCTCCCGAGTACTGGGATTAAAGGCGTGCGCCACCATCGCCTGGCCAGAGTTTTTTTTTAATTAGCAAATAAGGTTTCCATGACTCTGGGCCTGCAAACTCCTCAGCACTGACCACAGAGCCTAAGAAACAAGGCGGGGGTTGGGGGGGCTGTGACAGGAGAGGGGGCTTGCGTAGAAACCAAGAAAGGCTGCAGCCTCGGGACTGCAAGGTCTTCAAATTTCCTGGAGACTTTCCCAGAGGCTTGTGCTCCTAGCTTCCTGCCCCAAACTGGACTGGCAGAGGCTGGTGTGATGAGGTTCCAAGGGCAGTGGCAAAGAGATGGCAGGTGCTAATTAGCCTTGTAGTTCTCTAAGTGTCTATGTACTTGTGGAAACAGAGAGAAAGGGAAAAACAAGAAAGAGAGGCAGGCTGGCCTCAGAAGCCAAAGCCATAGCACTAGCATCAGCAATAGCAGCTCCTGTAATGAACAGGTTAAGATGCATTTCCCAGCTGCAGAGATTGGGAAGTGGGTGAGAGCCCTTGCTGAACAGGTACTATCTCTGGCTTTGGGTCCTGAGCACCAACATACAAGCCGAGCATTGCCTCCAGCACCTGCACCAGCTATGCTGTGTGGTGGGGAACAGAGATCCCTGGGGCTTGCTGGCCTCCCAGCTAGCTAAAACCAGTGAGCACAGGTTCAGTAAGAGACACTGTCTCACATGAATAAGGCAGAGAGTGGAACGGCACAGCCAGGCACCCAGTTTCTTTCCCTGGCCTTGGCACACACATAAGGGCATGCTCCTGCACATACATTGCCCACACGGTTACATTCAGTAAATGAGTGACTGAGGGAACAAGTTAGTAAATTAATAAATAAAGAATAAATAGAATGTATTTCCTCTCCAGAAATGAGATTTGCAAGTAATAGAACTTGGCTTTGTAGATAATTTTTTTACATTTATAATATATATAAAAGAAATATGTGAAAAACTATTTCTAGGAAAATAATATGCCTATTATTTCGTTCAGTATTATGTACCGGGAATTACAGAAGATGGGATGTCTGGTTCCACCTTACAAGTGAACAGTTGTATTTAAAGGTATAAAATATTCATCTGTACACTGCCAGCCTTATTTTCTTATGTTTGCCGTTATGAAAAGGGAGCTGAGTATAATCCATGTGCACATCACACACGTTTTTTTTTGTTTTTTTTTGTTTTGTTTTGTTTTGTTTTGTTTTTTTGTTTTTCGAGACAGGGTTTCTCTGTAGCTTTGGAGCCTGTCCTGGCACTAGCTCTTGTAGACCAGGCTGGCCTCGAACTCACAGACATCCGCCTGCCTCTGCCTCCCGAGTGCTGGGATTAAAGGCGTGCGCCACCACCGCCCGGCCATCACACACGTTTATAGAGCTGTGGGTAATGTGGCATCTAGCCATGGGGGCATATTTTACTGGAGGGTAGTACCCAGGGGAACGCTGATGTTGCTGTGACGTTTTTCTGAAATGGTGACTGCTGATGGATGAAGTCTCGAATAAACCAGTAGAAGGCACAGGAGTGCCTGCCCAGCATGCAGGAGGCCTGGGCCCCTTCCCAGCACCGTGCAAACCAAGCTTGTCATCCATCCCGCACTCTAGAGGTGGGGGTAGGAAGATCAGAAGGTCAAGGTCATCTTCATTTACCTAATGAGTCAGAAGCTACAGCCAGGACTGCATAAGATTTCATCTTAAAGAAAAAAAAAGGCATTTCTTGCTATATATAATGTACACTAATATTACAATCCTGGACAATTCAATGTGCACACAGATGGCCTCTAAGAATTCTCTTCCATGAATTCACATGAAATCCCAGCAAGGCATATGAAAGCTCTCCAGGCTGGTGACCTAGGTGGTAAAGAACAAACTTAATATATTCAGGGGCCCTATGTTCAGTCTCAACAGACAATAAGTAAATAATAACCAAACAAACAAGAAAATACAAGTTCCTTGGGGGATGGCAAGTCCTCCTTGTGTACAGTGTCCTGGTGCCATTGCCATGTGTCCCTGGTTCTCACCTGAAATGTTTCCACAAACGTGTAAAAGGTTCTTGTTTACCCACTGCCTTAAAGAGGTAGAAACCCCAGGAGGAAGCCAGGCACTCTACCAACTCCCCAGCCTCCTTTAGCCACACTTTTTTTTCACATTTATTCTTTAAGGAGGAGAGTCCATGTCCACAGTAGGAGGAGAGTCCGTGTCCACAGTAGGAGGAGAGTCCATGTCCACAGTAGGAGGAG
>JABTXL010021306.1:15221165-15258852 GCA_025134845.1 Neodon shergylaensis
AAAGAAAGAAAGAAAGAAAGAAAGAAAGAAAGAAAGAAAGAAAGAAAGAAAGAAAAAAGAAAAAGAAAAAAAAGGAAGGGAGTTAGGGAGGGAGGGAGGGAGGGAGGGAGGGAGGGAGGGAGGCAGGGAGGGAGAGGCAAGTGGGGTCGGGGGGGATTAGTCCAAGTCTGGATAGAATATGGAAAAGACCCTGTCACACACCACACTTGGCATTTGTCACTGGCTTTTTTGTTCAGAAGCCTCTGCTTTACACCAAGCCCCCGGCCCCTCCCACCTGATTCATCCATAGCAGAAGAGGGGTCAAGCCAACCCCACCTAGTGCTTCCCTCATAAGGACAGGCCCCGACTTCCTGCGCCGCATGGGCACTGGGTGAAGCACTCTTCCTCCAGGCTCCTGCTGAGCCTCCTGTACGGGGCCAGCACCAATATCTCCTTCACAGTGCTTGGACTCAGTCATATTGGGGGAGATGGTGAGATGGAGACGGAAGGACCCCTGGGGTTCGCTGGACACACAGCCTGGCCTTCTTGAAGGATCCCACTGAAGTAGAAGACCAAGTCTCAGCTGAAGAACAGCACCAGACGTTGGCCTCAGCCCTTCACATACTTGTACACATGTGGAGAAGTGGGGCGTGCAGAGACAGAAAGAGAGAGAAGGCACTGCTTTGACTGACAGCTCAGTTGGTGAATTCTTGATCTCTAGTCCTTGCATGACGATTTCAGAATAGCCAAACACGCTGAGAGACAGGTGCGTCGATGGCGGGAGGAAGATGGTGGGAAGAGAGGAGAGCTACAGATGGCGCATGCCCCCAGTAAGCTTGTTAACCAGATTGGCGGCGGCTGTTTCGCCCTCCTCCTGGCTGCAGAGATGCCTCATTGGGTCGGAATAGCCTCTTTTTCTACTTTACTCCTATCCAAGCCTCCAGGAAGCCAAAATCAGGCAGTCCCATTCAGTAGCTCTTTACTGCGCCCTGATTAGCTGCAGAATTCCATGTTGGCCGTAAGCTGCTAGCTCCCGTATAGCCTACAGAACCCAGCCTTAGAAGGCCACATCTCCTGGAAGCCACCTCTGATTGCTGCCACGGCCACTCTTCCCCTCCCCATAGAGCCAGCCCTGCCCAGCCTCCAGGTGGCCTTCACCATGTCCATAGGTGTCTGCTTCGCCGTTCTCAAGGCTTTGCAAGTGCCAACCTTTTACTACTAGACTGTGCACTGCCCCTCTAAGGCCAGGCGCACGCCTTCCCGTTCCTGTCTCTTAGCAAGGATCTGTAGAATGGAGAAATGTGTAAACGAAGGAGCAGTTGGCGACAGAGGCAGCTTCCCCATCACTCACTGGCCATTGCACCGTGGCTGAGAGGAGGCTGGGGCCCCACACTTGCATTCCTGCTGTGATGTGGGAGTGTCATATATCAATCTGTTGATTTCATTGGTTAAGCAATAAAGGAACTGCTTGGCCCTCATAGATTAAAACATAGGTGGGAGGAGTAAACAGAACAGCATGCTGGGAGGAAGAGGAAGTGTGCTCAGACTCGACAGCTCTGCTCTCGGGAGCAGAGAAGCCATGCTCCAGTCTCCCGGACACACGTGAGCGATGAAGCTCCAATCCAAGATGGACATAGGCTAGAATCTTCCCGGTAAGCGCACCTTGGGGTGCTACACAGATGATTAGAAATGGGCTAGTCCAGGTGTGAGAGTTAGCCGAGAAGAGGCTAGATATAATGGGCAAGCAGTGTTTAAAAGAATACAGTTTGTGTGTTGTTATTTCGGGCATAAGCTAGCAAGGCGGCTGGGGTGTTGGGGACGCAGCCCCGGCCGCTCTTATTACAGCACTGCTGTGCCTTGCGAGCAGCTGAGCCAAGAGGTGCTGTCATACATAAGCTGTGGGTGTGACCCAGTGACTCCACCCCACTGCAGTGCCCAGCACTGTTATTCTCAGCCTCCGTCTTACCTTGCCTCCCTTTCATCCTCAGAACTGCACAGGAAAGAAGGGCAGGGGTCACTGTTCCCATTTCCTATATGGGTCAGGTGGAGGGGGCTTGCAAGACATCTGTGAAGTCCCCCGCTGGGGGCCAGCCCTCCTCTGCCATGCTTTCTCTGACAACATGGCTTCCCTCTGATCAATTGTTCCCTTCAAACTGTCTAGATAGTTCCTAAGTTTAAGGCTTTGATGCTATTTTTTTTTTTCTATTCTTGGACCTTGTGGTCCCTAGAACAGACTCCTAAGAGTACGCCAAGCCATCATGATGGGCAGGAGCAAGTACCTGGGGGCCTTTTTGTTTAGTGCAGACTTGAGCAAGGCATGTGCGTGGGAGGGCCCTGGGGAAGACAGCTGCTGTCACCGCAGCTCCATCACGCAACCTCAAGGGGTAGCTCCCACTGTCTGAGCCTTGCAACGACTCCTGCCCTGCTCCAGAAGAGATGCAGGACGACGGTTCATCCGTGAAGCCCGACTCCCCATATGCCTGCCTGGCCTTGTCCAGAGGCTGCCGTAGGAGAAGCTACTCTCCCGGGGAACTTAAAGGACGTCAGTGCGTGCCTGCCCTTTGCCGTCTTTCCTGAGCCGCGTTCTTCTTCTACTAGATCCTCCACAGTACAGATGAGCCCGGAGCTGGACCAGGGCCTGTGCCCAGAGCCAGTGTCCCAGGCTCAGGCTTCAGATCTGGCCGGTCTGGTCTGCTAGCTTCAGATTTAGCTTTGTAGGAGGGTAAGAATGAATGAGAAAGGAACTCTGACATTGTTCTGAAACACCAGGTGCAAGGATACAGCCCAGGGACCGTCTGAGGAGAGAGACTAAAGTCATAAAAGCCAGAACCTGAATGTTTAGCCTTGGTAGGCTTCCCATCTCCCCAGGCTGCTGTAAGTTAGGTTTGCTACTGAGCCCCCTGTAGCCATCACACACACCCAAGATGACAAACTCAGAATAGGGACGTTTTCTATCAGTGCAGTTTAGGGTTTTGTCCATGGCTGGACCTCATTGCCATGGGTTTGTCGTGAAGCAGTACATCACGGCCAAGCATGTCCTAAAGCAAAACTGCTCAGCTAGGGACTCAGAGAGGACGTGGTGGCCAAGAATACCTGCTGCTTTTGCAGAAGATCCGAGTTCAGTTCCCCAAACCCACTACAGGCTGCTTATAACTGCCTGTATCTAACTACAGCTCCAGTGATTCCAGTACTCTCTTCTGGGCCCCACAGGCATACACATGCACACATATACACACACGCATGCACACGCACACAAACACACACACATGCATATGTGCACTAAAAATAAGGTAAGTCTAAACAAACAAATAACAACAGCAAAAACTTGCTTAGCTCATGTCTGGGAAAACAGGAAGGGACTCCTACATCCCTTCAGAGGCAAGTTCATAATGTCCTGAAGGCTCTAAGCCTCCCAAAGGCTCCAACATCTCCCAGAAGTGCCTCACTGGGGACAAAGCTTTCAGTTCATGGCCCTTTAAGGATATTAAAGGTCAAACTCTAGTCACCAAATTCAAGAGGCCGAGAAATTCTCACTTGCCTCTGGTTCTGGTACATTCTGGTCTAGGGGTCCTTGTGAATTGCCTGTTGTTATCTAATTGTGAACTTGACTGGATTGACAATCACGTGGAAACACACCTCTGGGTGTTTCCAGAAAGGGCTAGCTGAAGAGGGAAGAGCCATTCTGAATATAGGTGACCCTGTCCCATAACCTGGGTAAAAGGGAGAAGGCAAGCCGAGCACCAGCGCTCCTCTCGCTCCGCTTCCTGACCGTGACGACTGTCCCATCAGGTGAGCCAGAACAAGCCCTTTCTCCCTGAAGTCGCTTTTGGCAGACATTTTGTCACAGCAAGGAGACAAGTATGATAGCTAGGACCCCTCCCCCATTGTCTAGTCAGCTAGGAAACTCGAAACTCCATTACAGTCTTTAAGGGCTGTGAGAGGTACCCATTCACTCCTGAGCACTTAAGTAAAGATGCTTACGTTAGCCAGCAAGAACACACTGTAAGCTTTTCCAGATGCCGGTGTGTCTCTTGACTCTTGGTTCTGTGTGACAGCTATTCTGATGGATGGGCAGCTGTCATATGTAAGCTTTCTACATACTATAATGGCAAAGAACAGTGGCCATTAGTATAGACTGCATTTCCATTTAACGTACTGTGAGTCTGCACAGCCATGCCGTTCCCTTAGTAACAGCATCCAGACCCACAGGACTCTACCCATGGCTTAGTGTAGGCACGCACTGTGTGTAGTATTTGGAAAATCCAAAAGGAGGAGTCAGAGCTAGTGGGAATGGTCCCAAAGATGCTCCTCATGGAGAATGAGGAAGTGTGTGTGTGTGTGTGTGTGTGTGTGTGTGTGTGTGTGGTGCATTTTGAGACAGAGCCTCTAGCCCAGGCTGTTTTCAAACTCATTTTGTAGCTAAAAATGACATTGAATTTCTGATCTTCCCACCTCTGCCTCCCAAGAGCAGGATTACAGCTATGTATGTATCCTGGTTTATCCAGTGCAGGGGATAGAACCAGAGCTTCATGCAGCTAGAAAGCTGTTCTTCCTACTGAGCCACATCCTTGGCCTGGAAACAGGTGTTTAAAGAGGCCACAACCTGTCCCAAGGATGTGTCCTTTTTATCACTCTTTCTGAGTGTGGTGCCTCCTGTGGTTGGTTGGGAGACTAAAGATGCTCCCCATTGTGTCCTTGGTCCCCTAGCTGATGATGGCTTCCCTCTCATTTCTAGGACTTCTGCCATGGCCAGGTGATGTGGCCGCCCCTGAGCGCCTTGCAGGTGAAGCTGGCTGAGCCCAGGCAGTCCTGCAAGCAAGTGTGCCAGGAGAACCAGCTCATCTGTGAGCCGTCCTTCTTCCAGCACCTCAACAAGGAAAAGGACTTGCTGAAGTAAGTTCCCAGGGCCTGCCGCCTCTGTGCTTCTGCCTTAGAGTCCGGTTGAGAGGTGCCTGGATTTGCTCCCCAGCTGTGGGCTTCAGGGAGACAATGTGGGAAAAGGGGGAGCAGGTTGCAGCCCAGAAAGAGCTCAACTCTCACACTCACACGTACACATATGATATGTGTATGACCTGGACTTGTGTGATATGTGTGTGCATGATGTCTGTTTCTATGATGTATGTGGACATGCATGCATTTATGTATGTCAGTGTGGGTTTGCACACAATGACGTGCATGTGGAGGTCAGAGTACAACCGCAGCTATTCCCCACCTTCCACTGTGTTTGAAACAGGCTCTTTGTTTTCTCCACTGCTGGCCTGTGAGCTCCCAGGCAATGTCCTGTGTCTGCCTCCCATCTGGAAGTAGGAGGGCTGAGGTTACAGGCCACACCGCCACACCCAGCTTCTCGTAGGTCTGGGATTGGCTACCTGTCACTTCTGTTCTCTTACCTGCAGGATAAGAATATTCTCAGGTGCACTGAATTACTTCTTGGCTCTGGCACAACAACTGGCAAAGCATCTGTGAGCCAGACTTGAAACTTTAAGTGGCTCTGATGAGTCTTTTTGTCATCGCAACACCACAAGTGACAAACGTAGGCTCCCGGGCTCTTCAAAGGGTACCCCACTTGGCCAACCCAGAGTAAGGGTCCTAACTCTGTAGAACGCAGTTAGGAGTAAAAGTAGACATTCTTTCCTCCTCTGCCTCCTCTTTATTCTCACTTCCTCTTTCTCCTCTCCCCCTTTCTTCTACTTATTTTAAGACAGGGTCACATGTAGCCCAGGCTGGCCTTGAGCTCACTGTGCAACTGGTGATGACCATGAACTGCTGGCCCTACTGCCTGCACTTCCCAAATGCTAGGATAATAGACCACCGTGAACCACCATGCCAACCTCTTCCTTGGTGTTTGCTTTGCTTTGAGACAGTGTCTCACTCTGTAGAAGATGCTGACCTAGAAGTCACTATGTAGCCCAGTTTGACCCTGTACTCAACTGGGATTGCCAGTATAAGCCACGATTCCCAGCTAAATATTAAGTGTACATCTAAAACTAGTTCAATAGTACATTGCTTTGTCCTGGTCTTCTCAGAAGTGGCCATTGCTTGCACATTGGTGTATAGATCTAGCGGGTGTGTATGTGTGTTCATGTGTGTGTATATATGTTTGTGTAGGTACACTAATATCCATATGCGTATGAAGACCTCAGGTGCCATCTGCCTTGCTTTTGGGGACAGGGTCTCCCGTTTTCCTGGGACTCACCAAGTGGGCTAGGATAGCTAATTAATTATAAAGTCCCAGTGGTCTCCAGCCCTGGGGTTACCAGTGCATGCCGCCCGACTGGCTTTTTTTGTTTATCTTGGGTCCTAGGCATGGAACTCCAGTCCTCATGCTTGCACAGCCCTCACTTTGCTGGCTTGAACCATCTTCTCCAGCCCCACCACGTTCACCCCACCTCTCACCCTGCAATTCCTGGCTCCTCCCAGACGTTGGATGGACACACATTTCTTCTCCATTGTTTTTCCAGCAGCTGCACAGAGTCCCAAAGCACAGCATGCTCATCCCCTGTTCAAGTGTGCAGGCTGCTCTCAGCTTTTCTCCACGACAGATAACGCTTCCCCCAAGGAGCCCAGCCTCAGAGCTGGTCCCCTGCATGCGTGCTTTTCTTTGCTGCGTGGCTGACCTCCCTAGATGTGGAGAACTTCAGAGTCAGGCGGAGGATACCGTCTCTGAAGCAGGGCAATGGGATATGCTCCCACACCACAAAGTGGACGATCCAGCAATGTGGGGCGGACAGCTCCTGCCCCAGCACCTCTGCCTCATGTACCTTTCTCTTCCCCTTAGGTATAGGGTGACCTGCCAAAGCTCAGAACTGTACAAGGACATCCTGGTGCCATCCTTCCACCCCAAGAGCAAGCACTGTGTGTTCCAAGGGGATCTCCTGCTCTTCAGTTGTGCCGGGGCCCACCCCACACACCAGAGGATCTGCCCCTGCCGGGACTTCATCAAGGGCCAAGTGGCCCTCTGCAAAGACTGCTTATAGCATAGCCACCCCGGGTTCATTCAGATGGCAGAGGTGGCTCTGCTGGGCAGGACCAGGGGGGGCTGAAGTCATTCAGGGACTCTGACTGGAGCCCGAACTCTTTGGTCCAGGGCTTGGATTTGGTACTTCTCCAGCTTGCAGTCAGTGCATCCCAGGAGTTTACACCAAAACCGCAAGAGAACAGAGGTCAGACCAGGGGCCTGGCTTCTCCCTGGTGCAATGAATGTCCTCTCTGTCCCGGAAAGTGTCCAGGCAGCTGCTCTGGGGTTATTATTATTTTTTTTTTTTAAAAGGAAGGCTAAAAGTCTGGAGACGCATTCAACTGAAAACAGAACAGGAAGATGAATTGAGCCGATTGGAAAGAACTTTGGGGACATTCCTAAACCCATTAATTTATTTATTTGGGAGGGTGGGGGGTTGGGTCGGGAGGGAGGAAAGGGGTTGACCAGTTTCCTTTTTGTCCCCACACTGTTAATCACCCATCTTCAGGATCTTCTTGTTCTGCTGACCTCAGGCAGGATGCAGAGGGGCTGGTGGCGTGCTGGATGGCAGCCGTGGGAGCCTGGCTCCTGACAGCAGGTGGCAGCACAGAAAAGAAAATTATCATTGTGAGTAGGGATGTGACTCGGTTTGCGGAATGCTTGCTTAGCATGCATGGAGCCCTGGGTTCCATCCCCAGCACTACATAAAACCAGGTGAACACCTGTAATCACAGGTAAAGAGTGGAGACTGCAGGATCAAACATTCAAGGTTAGCCTTGGCTACATAGCAAAGTCAAGGCCAGCCTAGGCTACAAGAGATCCTGTCTCAGAAAACAGTTGGTTTTTTTTGTTTTGTTTTATTTGTTTCTGTTTTTGCTTTGCAAACACAGCCAGCCCCTGTCAGAGCAGCGTCCTAGAGCTGATGATCCTGTGTGTTGCTTGGCAGGTGGCAGCTAAAAGGCAGATAGCCTTGGTGGGGACGTGTGCCTGCCTGTGTGTCCTGAGGGCCCTGCCAAGTGCCAAAGACAGGCTGGGCTGTGAACAAGAGAGGCTGCTTTCCTGTGTGTCCCCTCCCCACCCACCTTCACAGCTTGGCCCTGATTTCTGGTTAGAATTCCTCTGTTGCAGAAACACAGGATTGTGTAATTCTTCTTTGTGATAAACTGGCCCTGCCTCGCTCTAAGGAGGAAAGTGGAAACTGAAGACCCCAAGAGCTGCCCTTGAACTTGGGGAGGGGGGCGTGGGCGGTCTCCAGCCTCAGAACAGCTAAAGTTTGGGTTAGAATGAGTTAGCAGCGTGAGGGGTTCGTACTGTGTCCCCATCAATGTCCCCTATTGCTGAATTCCAGGGAAGATGGCTTCCCAGGACCTTGATGGTTTCTGGGGAGGTGAGGACAGTTTGAAATGAACGCTAGTGTTTTCCTGGCTGCTCCCCAGTGGGCATGGCTTACAGAGGGCCGGAGACTGGAGGTGGGTTTTACTTGAAGCACTATTCCAAGGAGTTTGGGCAGCCCAGTGGAGGTCCCGTTGGCGGGCTAGCCTAGTCATACATGCTGGGATCCCGCTCTTCACACCCGGAGCCCTTTTGTGCGTGTCCGTCCCTGCTGAAGCGTTGCTTCTGTGCTCTGTACATTTGTGAGTTTCTGGAGACACCTCCACACTTCTCTCCATGCTGGCGAACGAACCAACCCTCTTCTACCTCTCGCTGTTAGCATTGTCCTGTTGGAGTAGACTTCCTGGCCTGCTCGTGCTACCCAGTGCCTCCTAGTGGCCAGGTGGAGCCTCTGCCTAACTGAGAAACCTAGCAAGGCCCAGGACTAGCGGAGCTGTCCAGAAGCAGCAGGAAGGAGGATTCGGCTTTGTGGTGACCTGACCAAGGTGGGGAGAGGTGGGGCATGGGACTTTGAGGTCTGGGAAATCTGATCTGCCTGGCTCTTAATGTCTACCTGGGTGCAAATGTCACACCAACTACATCTCCAGCCTTTTTTTCCCCTTAGGCCCTGAGATAGGCAGCTAAGGGGCTGAGCTTCAGTCCTAGAGAAAGAAGTGGAGTGGGGAGGGGGAATGTCAGGGGATCCTATCCTAAGACTGATGGGTTCTCCAAGACCTGGCTAGAATCATCTCTGCCCAGGTCGAGCCACCAGGCAGGCGAAAGTTTAAAAGCCTAGCTGTGAAACCTGTCTATTAAGCCTTGCAAAAGTGGTTTCCCGCTGCAGGATGGAAGAAAACCAGCCATCTCCTTGTGAGGAAGGGCTTTCCCTGAGAGCCATCCTCTTGGCTGCACACCAGATCTGTGGGAATCTGCTAGTTTCCAGACCAGCAATTCCTAGGCCTCTCCACTTGAGTCCACCACACTATGGGTGACAGTGCTGGCATTCAACCAGCAGGGGGTGCCCCACGCTGAAATGCTCCCCATGCTGTTGATGGCTGTAAAGGATCTTGGAGGGGGGAGGCAGCCTTGCCCCACCTGCAGAAGCTGCCTGGGCCTGAGCTCAGGCTCTCTCCACCTTCGTATTCCTCTCCAGCTCAGAACCCAAGTCACGTTCTTTCTCCCATGGAATAAATTCCTCTTCCGGTTTTAGCCAGAAGCAAGCCTCACTTTCCCTGGGGCTCCAGCTCTTGAAGCTAACCAGCTGCACTCTAGTTGTGAAGGGCATGATCAACAGGTGGGGTGTCCCCTTAATATATACCAGCTCCCAGGGCCCAGAGTTAGCAAGGTGTGGCCAAGTGACCCTCCAGGAGAAACTGACAGTGGGGGGTGGGGCATTCTGCCTATCTGGTGTGGACATCAGCAAAGAAGGAACTCACAGCCTTGACTGGGAGCCCACCACACTGACAAACCATTGATGATCCTGGAGAAACCTCGGCCTGTGTGTGATTGAACCTTCCGCAGGGGAGAAACCTGAAATCAGGACTTGTGTTTTCTGGCACGGCCGTCAGATCTTGACCGGTCTTTGGAGTTCTTTCCCCTGTGTGATGTTAGGCTCTTCACCTAGGGGAAAACCTTTCTGTAACTCACTAAGAGAGAGAATGCTTCTCTCCAGAGGGTGAAGGCCTTGGCAGAGCGAGAACTCCTGAGAGGGCCAGTGCTTGGACCCCAGTCTGCAGCTCGGGCATTTCTGTATGCGCTCTGATTTCCTGTCCAAAAGGAAATGTTGTGAAGTTTTTGCTTTGTCTGTTTTAGACTTTTGTTTCTGAGATGAATCACTTGTTTTAGGTGCCTGGTGAGTGTTTGGAAATATTTGCCTTTTTTTGTTGTTTTTTGTTGTTGTGGCAGCAGCGGCGGTGGTGGTGGTGGTGCTGTATGTGTGTGTGTGTGTGTGTGTTTGGTGGTTCATGTCTTCCTGACATGTCTTCATTTCTCTTTGGGGTTGGAATTTGAAGGCTGACAGCAGATTGTTCCAGCCTGGGATAACGACATATATCCACAGTATGTGTGCACACACATGGCTAGTTATGTTCCCAGTGTATGTATGCGCACAAGACTGAAACATTTAGTGTGTATGTGTGTGTTTGTATATGTTCCCAGTGTGGGGTGTCTGTATACACACACATACCCAGAATAGGGCTGAGGGAGCCAGGAATCCCTTAGCTGGCATCCTCAGGACCTCATAGTGACCTAGGTAGTGAAGGGCCTCATTCCTGTCACCCCGGCCCTGGCTGACATGTTGCTGAGGCAGGAGATGAGCTTTGAGGTCATCTATGTGGAAGGAGTAACCCCCAAACACTTCAACTATTTAGCATGATGGAGGTGAGCCGTGTCCACTCCCTTTCTTCTCTTCCTTGGTGAATGGACGTGGGTGTTGCTGCAGGACTGCTCACGGTAATGACTGATCAGTGAGTTGGGTTGCACTGAAACTGTATGTCGTCTATAGATGAGTGTGTGTTATGCTTCAGACCAGGGTGGGTCACCTAGATTGTGTGTGATTAGACACCGCCACCCTCTCCCAAACTTCTTGACTGAAAAAGAAAAGCCAAGGATTTTGCTAATGACAGGCTCGGCTACGTGTGTTATTATTCCAAGCCTGGACTCTTTTATTTATTTAAAACTATTTTCCTTTCCCCGTTGGCTTTCTTCTTAGCCCATCTGTCCCTGTGTGGCTTCAGGGTATGTCTTCGTTAGAGTAGACAAGTGGCAGAAGTAGATTTAGAGTCATTCGGGAAGCCAGCGGTTTGGAGCTGAGGAGTTCCTTTCGTTCTTGTTGCCTTCGACAGAAAGTGCAAAGTCAAGTTTTTTTGGTTTGGATTTTGTTTTTTACATATAGCAAAAGACCAAATTAGCTGTATAGTCTTGGATACAGAAAATAAGAATTAATCTAGCTCTCCTAGCATTTAGGGTTCTGTGGGGATCCCATAGCACAGTGCCTGGCTTGTAGGAAGCCTGGCTAATGTTCAATATTGATATTAGTAGTTTATCATAAAACTTGAGAAATAAAGACCTGCGCTCACCCCCTATCTGTTGATTCAAACATGATGGCTACACAAAAATCTTGTTGAGTCAATCAATGGTATAGGAATTTGTTGTTCCAAATGTTTCAGCTCTGTGCCTACTCTGCTCACTGGAATTATACCATTTTTCTTGAATGTGCTGATTGGGAAATATGTCAGTCTTCAGCACTCCGTGAAACAAGACTGAAAGAATTTATTAAAGGAAGTTGAATCCACCAATATGTTCTGGAACATTCCAGGGGTTTCTTTGGGGAACTTTTTGAGCTCAAAATTAAAAGTTCTCTCACAAGTTGCACTCCTTGAATTAGAGTTTAATTTTTATTCCTCTATAATGTGATAATAGAACCATTTTGTTTAAGGGAAAGAATGAACTGAATTTACAGTTCCCGGGAAACCTTTTGCTGCCCCCTGCTGGACAGGGTGGCTTCCAGCAGGTTGGTTACCTCTGCCTCTTTCCCACCCTAAGAGTAATCCCATGACCTTGTCGTTAATAAAAAATAAAAATCCACCACTACCCTCAAAGGAGCCACATGAGACCCCACGGCAGGGATTTTTGACTTCTTTCACAACTGGACGCGGAGGTGACTTGAATACCACTTTGCTGTTTATGTTTTGCGGATTTAGGCTCTTCCCTGGCCCAACACATCTGGGTGGATTGCAGGTGCGAAAGGGGAAGGAGAATTCCCTGGAATCCAGGGTGTTTTTCCAGCTCTTCTCGGGCAGTCAATGATTTTACGTTTAAGGGATGAAATGATTGAATTTTTATTTTTCAAAGCTTCATTCTGCCCCAGGTTTTGAGGCTCACAAGGCTGCCTTCACCCCACCCCCATCCCTGCAGCGGGGACACACATGCAGATGTGGGTTGCAGCTGGGACACACGCAGGTGTGGTGGGTGCACAGCAAGCACAGCAGCCCATGGAAGCTGGAACACAGCAGACATGGGACACATCATTCTCCCCACCTTGAGCCCAGTCCAAGTATTAAAGAAAATAACGCAACCACAATGCCAAAGGACATGGTGACGTCCCTTCCACTGTAGTTGCTGTCATGGCCATTTGTGTCTGTGTCTCCAAATGGATCTCGGTACACTGTTTCCTACTGTCACTCCTGGGGCTCAGCCACAGGATGCTGTCAGTGAGGTGTCACTGCCCCCTGCTTGCTGTACCAGGCAAACAGAATACTGCTTTGTTTTCCTGTGCTGTAGAAAAACTAGGGAGAGCTTTATTTTTCAATAAACTTTTCTTGTGTGACAGGTGGTAGTGATTGGGGCGGGGCGCTAAAGCTGCGTCTCCTGGTGCCAACACACTGTCAAAGGTCAAGCAGCGGATAGATGGGGACCGGGAAGTTTGATAGCTGAGTGTATGATAGCTGGGTTCAGAAAACACTTGCTATGCACGTGTGAGCCTGGCTCTAAGCCTCAAAATCCATTTTTTAAAAAGGCAGGCATGATGGCACATGCTTGAAACCCCAGTTCTCGAAGAGACAACATGGTTGGCGTGCATAGAAAACCTATGACCTGGGCCAGGGAAATAAATGGCTGCGTGGGGAAGCCCTTGCCAGGCATACACAAGAACCGGAATTTGATCCCTAGAAGCCACGGAAAAAGCCAAGTGTGCTACACACTTGTAATCCCAGTTCTGGAGGTGCAAAAACAGGTGTATCCTTGGGGCTTGCTACTCAGTCAGCCCAGCCAAACCAGCAAGTTCCAGGCCAGTTAAAGATGCTGTCTCATAGAACAAGATGGGCAGCATCCTGTGGTACCACGCATGAAATTGACGTCTGGCGTGCACGCGCACTCACGCACGCACGAATATGGGAAGGGCTTCACTACTACGTACTCTTCCCTTACGTCCACCGCAATACTGAATGGAAAGCATTCTTTCCGTCTTCCACTCTCACTGATGGAGCTGAACTGGAAAATGAACCGCTAGACTTTTTTTTTCTTCAGAAATAGTTCTGACTGCGGGGTGCATTTAAAACTTTGTCCGAGTGGGGTGGTAAAAGGCAGAGCACCTCCATTCACCTGAAAGAGAGGAAGCAGCCTGGAGCGAGGCATCTGTGGGCCATGAGCGTTGCCGGGGATCTCAGTCAGTGGACAGCTGGCTAAGACACACACAAAGCCCCAGGTTTGAGTCCCAACAGCATACAAACTGACTTGGCGGTGCACACCCGCAATCCTAGCACTCAGGACGTGGTGCACACCCTCAATCCCAGCACTCAGGAAGCGGAGGCAGGAGGATTGGGATTCTCAAGGCACTCTCTGAAACTAGGGGCCCTCCTGGGTAATTCTCACAATAAAAGGACACCGTGGAATTCACCGTCATGCGAGGCTCAACTCCCTGAACTCCATGTCATTTGACTACAAGGAAGGGTGCGGACAGATTTGTGGAATCTGCGTTCCCCAGGAATGCTCGCACACTCTAGGGGAACGAGCAAAGAGGGAGACCCCTTGGTGTCCACTGGGGAATTCATTCAGACCGGGATTCCTAGCCACAATTGCATGTCACCTGTTCAAAGTTCTTAGGTCAGAAATGTTTCCGAGAGCTTTGAGAATGGCTCGGCAGCTAGAAACACTTGCTTTGCAAACATGAGGATCTGTGTTCAAATCTCCAACATCCAAGCAGGGCATAACCGCATCTGCCTGTGAGCCTAGAACTGGGGGAGGCTGAGCCAGGAGAACCTCTGGGGCTTTCTGGACACCAGCCTAGCTCCAGATTCAGGGAGAGATCTGGTTCCTGGGGAATAAGAGTGATAGAGGAAGGCACACACGTACACACACACAGACTCCACAGAGAGAGAGAGCCTGCTCACAATGTTTACTGCCTACATGTTGGCACAAACACTAACAGCTCACACATACAACCTCCCCATACCATACAAATTGTAAAGGTTTTTATTGGCCTGACATGGCTGCCCCGCTGGGCAGGGCTGTGCCAGCTACAGAACACGGTGGCATGGGGGCCATGTCTGCAGCACTTACACCTCACGTTCCGTAAGCTGGAGACATCTCGTCCCTTTTGGACGAGTGACCTACTTCTCAAAGACCGTGAGGCAGCGCGACCACTTAGCACAACATACAGAGATATGCGAATGCAGGTAATGATTATAATTATTTATTACAAATAAATGTATAGAGTTTCACATCTCTCAAAAATGGTTCCTGGGTTTTCATGGATGGGCAGGATCTGGATGTGGAATAAAGGGCTGTGTGCTTACGTAGCCTGTCCATGCAAAGCTCATTCATCTGCCACTAAATACTTTAAAAAATAGAATGGCCTCCCTCTGAACAAATCTGCTTAGTGTCAAGATTAGTAAAAGTGTATGAAACGGGTTGATTCACGTTAGGAGGGGATTTGCTGCAAGGAGAGGGGAGTGTGACCCTGGAGGCGCCTTGGCCGCGTGTGGGAGGTGACTCGGTCAGTTACTATCTGGTTGGCGGTGACTTGGTCAGTTACTATCTGGTTTTGGCTGACAGTAAATGCCACAGGTGGCTTCCTATCAAGCAGAGACCCAAGCCTGCTTTCAAGAACTGTTTGACCCCAGGAAATAGAACACGTCACTTCCGGCTCAAGATTGGGAAGTGCGGCAGCCCTTCCCATGGTCAGCAGCATCCTAACGTGTTTGACAGTGGGCAACAGGGTGAGGATGTAGGGCAGGCGCAGCCTCCAGACCGACCTCATCCCGTGATGACAGACTCTATGAACGAAAACTTCCCCAAATGAAACTGGATGTGCAGTTAAATATTGGCACCAACTGCCTTCGTGGAAACCTCTCGTCGCCATGGTGACGCTCTTCCCCGGGGCTGTCCCTGCCGCCCCTCCAGCCACCTTCACTCAAACATTTCGTAGTGACGCGTCTGTCTCACTCGGGGCACCATGTCGATGAGGAGCCTGCAGAAACGAAGACAGGCAGGGTCACCTCGATACCAGGAGAGCTTGGGGAAATGGAGGTTATTTGTGTATGTGTGTGTCTGTGCCCTTTCCTGTGTGTTCAGGTGCATGGGTGGTGTGTGCTTATGCATGGGGGTGGGAGGCTGTGGAAGTCAGATAACCTTGTCCGTTTGTCCACTTTGATTTTCCCCAGCAGGGTCTCTCATCTTTACCTGGAGCGCACCAAACAGGCTAGGCGGGGTGGCTGGGCGATGTTCTTCCTGTCTGGAATTACAGGCATGCTCCACCTCAGCTGGCTCTCCTTTTTGATGTGGGTCACAGGGATCAAATTCACATAGCTGTGCTTCCCCACCTGAGCTGCCCCCGCCCCCGAGTCTAACTGTGATTAATTCTGCCTGCATGCCATGCCATAGTCCCTTTCAAAGCAGACAGCTCAGTGGTTTCCTGCACACATGTGAGGCTGTGTGTTCATCCACACTGTCTTAATTCCAGAACATTCTTCTTATCCTCTGTGCACACTAATGGTCACCCCTGCTTCGTCTTCCACATCTCTTCCCAAACAACCAATCATCTACTCTGCGGCTCTTCAAGTGGATCTATTCTGGAAATTGCAGATAAAAAGAATATGGCTTTCATGTTCATCTGGCATGTTAGTTCATCCACACTGTACAGTGTTGGGACACTTCATTCACTTTGATGCCTGAGTCCTCAAACCCAGAGATAGTTACAAGTGTTGGCAAGGACCGCCTCAGACATGGCTGCTGTGAATGCACATAGTGGTGCTGCTTTGGAAAAGAACTTGTCAGGTCCTTAAAATATGGACAGTACCCTAGTGGATGCCAGGAATCAGTTAACTTTTAAAAAATACAGCACCTCGACTAGAACAATTCTCCCTAAGGACAAGACAAGCCTTAGAAGCCATATCCAGGGTCTGGCATTGGGCTACTTTTTCAGTAAGTGGACTCCATGCTAAGATGGCTTTGCCTTCCTCCAGGGTGACCCTTTGCATGGAGTAGACCCATTTTAATTTTCTTTTTACATTTGTGTGTGTGTTTGCACACACACCACAGGGCAACTGTGGAGGTCAGTTCTCTCCTACCTTTAATCATATGGGTCCTGAGGATTGAATCCAGATCATTAGGTTTGGCTACAAACACCTTTATCCACGGAACCATCTCTCCAGCCCCAGGAGTGGTCCCTTTTGTAAAGCCTTGCTAAGCCTAGGGCTGCCTCTGCCTGGCCTCCTCTGATTCCCTGCAGTACACATGGCATCAGGTGACAGGAAGGATGCTCAGATGACCTTCACCTGGGCATCATGGAGACCCTCATTATAGTGTTCTGGAGATGAAGGCAAGAGGATCAGAAGTTCAAAGCCATCCTTGGCTACATAGTGACTCTGAGGCAGCCTGGACTACCTGACATATTGTCTTAAAAATAAACAACAACAACAATAATAGTAATAATAATTCTGAACCCACAGTATAGAGGAAGAAAGGGGGCCATTTAGTGCATAAAAGAACAAGGAAGGGGGCTGGAGAGATGGCTCAGCAGTTAAGAGCATTGCCTGCTCTTCCAAAGGTCCTGAGTTCAATTCCCAGCAACCACATGGTGGCTCACAACCATCTGTAATGAGGTCTGGTGTCCTCTTCTGGCCTGCAGACATACACACAGACAGAATATTGTATACATAATAAATAAATAAATAAATAAATGCTTAAAAAAAAGAACAAGGAAGAAGAAAATGAGTGTCTGAACTGTAAAAGGCTTCTCTCTTCCAAGAGTTCCCACTTCACTCGTAGAAGACCACCCAACAGGGAAGGCTGTATCCCATGAGGCCTTTTCCAATCTCGTGAGAAAGGTCACTGCTGTGCAGCCCTGTCCTCTGGGCATGACAGCCACCACCTTTGTACTCAAGGCAGCGACACTGACCCACAGGCAGCCCTCAAGGGCTGGCCTGTCGACATCCCTTAGAGAAGGATGGGGCAGGATGGGTCATCAGACTCTCACCTGAGATCCCAGCCTTCACACTAGCTTGTCCCACACCCTCTCCGCCCCAGCTGCTTCCATGGCCTCATGGGATATGCTGGAGTACATGGAATAGGAAGTTTATCTGCAGGCTATTGCATATATGCAGTTATGAGGAGCTCACTAGAGTGAGGCGTTCCAATGGTGGTGCTGGTTGAAGGTCACCCACTGAGCTGGTTGGTTGTGCTGTGTTTCATTTTGTTGGTCAATTTGACACAATTTGGGGTCATCCATGAAGAGGGAGACTGAATTAAGAAAATGCCTCCCTCGGGTTGACCTGTAGGTAAGTATGTAGGGGTATTTTCTAGATTAATGATTAATATGGGATGGCCCAGCCCTTTGTAGGCACGCCATCCACGCTGGGCAGGTTGTCTTAGGTTCTGTAAGAAAGCAAGCTGAGAAAGGCATGTTGGAGCAAGCCAGTAAGCAGCACCCGTCCATGGCCTCTGCTTCAGCTCCTGCCTCCAGGTTTCCACTTTGAGTCCCTGCCCTGATCGCCCCCATTGATTGCTGTAATGCAGAAGTACAAGATTAAATAAACCCTTCTGGGCTGGAGAGATGGCTCAGAGGGTAAGAGCACTGGCTGCTCTTCCAGAGGTCCCAAGTTCAATTCCCAGCAACCACATGGGGGCTCACAACCACATTGCCAGCATAATAAATAAATCTTTAAAAAAAAAAGAGCCGGGCGGTGGTGGCGCGCGCCTTTAATCCCAGCACTCGGGAGGCAGAGGCAGGCGGATCTCTGTGAGTTTGAGGCCAGCCTGGTCTACAGAGCTAGTTCCAGGACAGGAACCAAAAGCTACGGAGAAACCCTGTCTCGAAAAATCCAAAAAAAAAAAAAAAAAAAAGAAAGAAAGAAAGAAAAAAAAATTTTAAAAATAAATAAATAAACCCCTCCCCAAGCTGCTTTTGGTCATGGTGTGGATCACAGCACTAGAAAGTCAACTAGAAAACCTGCATGCCTCTAAGTAGCTCCTCATCCATGCTCCTGTGAATAAGCCCAAGAACCTGCACCAAGCGAGACATGGATGGGACCGGCACTTCGGTCCAGCTCTGGTGCCCTATTTGGGGTGGGGAGATGTTTGCTCACATTTCCCCAGGAATAGCAAACACAGCACTCGTGCCTGAGGCACAAAGGAATAAAACATCAGACCCTTCCTTCATCTCCTGGCTGAAAAGGGGTGGGGGAAAGAAGGGTTTTCAGAGCATCCCCGCCCCCTGGGTGATCAAAGATTAAAAGCAGAGCCGTACTTGACCCCATAGGCAAAGATGGTGAGGCCGATCAGGACACCGATGCTGCCATCCAGGTACCAGACTTTGGCGTTGTGTTTGAACACTTCGGCACTCAGGAGGATGGAGAAGCCCATCACTCCCCCGACAAGGGAGTTGAACCCTGCAAAAGAAGACAGATCACATACCAATGTGAAGTGGACATCTCACAGTCTAGGCGATCAAGTCTATAGACTACAGACGAACATAACAGGCTTCATTCCGTAGAAGGAACCTGCACATACACACTGCTAATGGATTGTTTGTTCTGAGTTAACCTCCAATCTGGATGCCATCCGAAAAGCTGGCTCAGGAAGAATCCGAGGCTCTTAGTGGGGCGGTTTCCTCCACGCTACACAGAGAGAGGAAAAATGATGAAGGAGAAACAGAGCCCAGTGGGCAAGACTACACGGAACGAATGCCTGGCTGCCTTTGCTTCCTCTCCCTGTACAGCCCGCTGGAGATGAAATGGGAGGCACACCTCTGGGCTGTGAAGCCGCTGTCTTCTCAGGCTGCAGGCTGTCTGAACAACAGTTTAAAGACTAGGGAGGTGTGCACCCCCAGCAGCGATGCCCAGCCAGACACACTGGTATGGGTCTGTGAGTCTGTGAGCTCAGCATTCCTGTGGCAAGATGGGGCATGGCGACAGCTGAGTAACCCTGGAAGCTCGCTGGCCAGTGGCAAGCAAGAGACACTGTCTCAAACAAGGTGAGAGGTGAGAACCAACACCTAATGTCATCCTCTGACCTCTACAGGCATGCCCCTGACACATACACTCACACATATGAGTATGTATGTGTGTCCTCACACATAAGGGTGGGGTGTGCTAACAAAAAATATAAAGCAGAAAGACACTACTATTTTTAGTCACACCCCAAACTCTTCTCATGCACACCCCGCTGCCAACCATTCCATGTCCTCCATGGGGGCCTTGAACTAACAGAAGCGCTCCTTGTTTGGGCCTTCCCATGCCTGTTGCTTCCCTCTCCTGCCAGCAGGGGACGCAGTGCACAAACTCCTCCTCTCTACAGACTGCCCCACCTGCCTCCTTGTCCTCAGTTTATTTCTCTCACGGTTCTTTCCTCCCTAGTGTGGTATTTCTGCCATTTGTATTTTACCATCTCCCACTAGAAAACTAAGCTGGGAGGCAGAAGTTCTGTCCCGTTCCTTGCCGTCTCCCATATCCCAGAACAGGGTGCTGATGGTGCTGTAATAATTAGTGACTGGCCACAAGACTGGGGAGAGGAAAGGAGGGTGTGTGGTGTGACCTCAGCTGTCCCTGTAGTGTGTGTTGGAGGGGAGGGCCGCCTTGCTGCACTGCTCAGAAAAGGAGAGGAGAAGAAGTTCCCCAGGCAGCCACTAGATGTCCACATAGTTCCACTGATCCAGCCCACATCAGTCAGCACCATGGACAGCTGTCCAAAGCCTCCCTGGTGAGCCGCTGAGGCCAACTCAGCTTGAGGCTTCCATGGGTGTCCTCTGCTTGTGACATAGCCTGACTCTTAGTGTCTTCTCTTTCATAGACAGGGACTAGGGACTGATTACAGACTGTCTCACAGCCCTCCGCCCCATGTAGTGTGTGTGTGTGTGTGTGTGTGTGTGTGTGTGTGTGTGTGAGAGAGAGAGAGAGAGAGAGAGAGAGAGAGAGAGAGAGAGAGAGAGAGAGAGAGAGAAGAGGTCACCCTCCTCAGCGGTCATTCTCATATCACATTCTATCCTGTTTTTCAAGACAGTCACTGAACCTGGAGCTAGCTGGGCTGCCTAGCTTGCCTCTACCTCTGCCCCTGCCTCTGCTTCTGCCTCTTCCTTAGCACCTGCTTCTGCTTCTGCTCTTGCTTCTGCCTCTGACCCTGCCCCTGTCCCTGCCTTTGCCACTGCCCCTGCCTCTGCCTCTGCTCCTGTCTCTGCTTCCAGCCTTTGCCCCTGCTTCTGCCCCCACCTCTGCCCTTGTTCCAGCCTCTGACTCTGCCCCTGCCTCTGTCCCTGCCCCAATCTCTGCCCCTGCCCCTGCCTCTGCCTCTGTCCCTGCCTCTGCTTCTGCCCCTGGCTGCCAAGACTGCAATCACAGGGTCCTGAAGGTTCTCGAGTGCCCCCCCCCCACACACACACACCAGTCTCTGGCAGTCACTCACCAGACCCAGGTTTGTGTCCTCACTTCTAACCTCAGAAGTGTTCTACAGAATAAACCCTGTGGCTGGCTTGACAGCACAGACTAGTGGGGGCCATGCTGACTGGAGATGCCACCGACCTGACTTTCGCGACTAGATTGGAATCTGTGTAACGAATTGATCTGTGTAATCTTTAATTCCATGCCGAACAGTCTGATAAGGATTTTCACAGAGGTTCCAAGTGTTTTCAAGTTGGAAAGGAATGAGGCATCTGGCCCCTCTTCTCAGGGGGTTCCCTGATTCCTTCAGACTGCCAGCCTTTACTGGAAACTTCCACAAGGTGGCCTCTTGCATAGTTGTCTTACTTTGATTCCTCATTTGTGCTCAGGGCTATTTTAGTCTTGCAGTCCAGGCTGGCCTCACACTCACCAAGAATGAGCCGGAACTGCCCATCCTCCGGCCCTCCTCCCGAGCGCTGGGATTACAGGCTTATACCACCATGCCCGGTTTAGTAGGTGATTTAGTAGGTACTAGGAATGGAATCCAGATCTCTACTCATTCAGGTGAGCACTCCTACTAACAGAGCTACATTCCTGGCTTCACTTTCTGTCTGAGGGCACGTTTACATGCTTACTGAATGTCTACAGCAACCAACCAGCTGGACCAAGAGCCTCCGAGGTGCACGAAGAAGATGCCGGCCATTTCCCCCACCCCCTGGCTCCACCCCCCACTAGCTGCTGTCACTTTCTCCGAAGACCTGCTTCTTGAATGCCAAGACACTTGTCCCCCATGCGCGCATGCACACGCGCGCGCACAAACACACACACACACCAAGGACCCAGCCGGCTGAGCCAGGGGGGCCCAGCTCCCACAGAGCTCCAGTCCAGGATGCATTGACATCATGGGAACCAGTCAGGGGCTGTCTAGCTCATAGGATAAGGGTTCTAGAATGTCACTTCTGGTCTCTGTTGGGAGAGAAGATTCTTGGCTCTGCCTCAACCAGAGGAACAGCCGCAGGGCATGCATCAAACTGAGGCAAGATAGAAATGTAGGGAAAGTTTAGCGGGGGGGGGGGGGGCATGAGAAGAGAAAGAAGCCCCTCCCCAGGCATCTAGCTAAGGCCACTCACCAGCAGACAAGCAAGAATCTCCTGGTAACTGACAGCTACTTAAGGTTTCTCTCCCATCTTAGTCACAAGGCTAGAATTTTCTGGGAACCTCACCAGAAAGCCTATTTCAGGGAAAGAGCACGCACTAACCCTCTGTGTCACCTCATGGCTCCTAGCTTCCCCTTATCCAGATATTGTCCCATCCAAGGCATCTCCAGAAGGTTGGAAAAGAGAAGGAAAATGTGTGTGTGTGTGTGTGTGTGTGTGAGAGAGAGAGAGAGAGAGAGAGAGAGAGAGAGAGAGAGAGAGAGAGAGAGATCTTAGCAACCTTTGAGATGGAACTTGAGAGACACCAGAAGGGTCTAAATGGCCAATGCTATGAAAGTCAATCACTTGCTGTGTCCTGAGGACTTCACACCCACAATGGAGTACATCTTACTTCCCGTATTTTCCCTTGAGAGGCACCCTCCCCTCGTGTGGCTGTGTCTACTGTCTTCTGAGCACCTTCATGGAAGCCTATATTAAAATACCTTTAATAAGCCAACCAAGTCCACTTTACTACAGCAGCTACTTCTGAAATTCTTTCCAGCATCAAAGCCATCAATCCCAAGTGGCCGGGACTAAAGTCCCTAAAAGTCTAAGAAAACGCCTTAGGCTACCGAGGGCGGCAGAATGGAGCAGTATATTCTCTTCTCATAACTGACAAATGGACCCCCAACAATAAGAATAGCCAGGGATCCTCAATCCTGACCCCACTCTGCTTCCAAAGAGAGAAGAAAGGGTTGCAGGTAGCTCCCTAAACCTAATGAACAACTGGAGCCCAGATTCTGGACTGCACAATGAGGAGATGGCTGTAATTACTATAGCTCCATCTGCCAGGGACACCCCCTTGTAGGAGAAGGGGTCTGCTGCCATTATTCATGGCGGGTCATCCTCTCTAACCATTCCTTGCGGCCACCTCCTTGCCTCCCCAGAACCCTGTCCTCACTTCAGTGGCCACATCCCTCCCTTCTGCTCCCCACTCAAGACACCCAGAAGGGCCTTCAAAATGCATTAGTCATGTCTCCCAACTACTTAAATATTTGATAAAATAGCCACACTTCTGTCTTTCTGCCCAGGGAACAGTCATTCCCTGGGATCTGCCCCCACTAACTTCCAGAGCCCCTTTCCAGCTGGTAGGAAACCCCTTTTCCTGGAGGAAGCCAATCAGCAGTCATCTGCTTGAGAACAAATACTTTCACTCCACATACTGACTTTTCTTTGGAGTTTCCTTCCAGTTTGAGCATGATGGACACACCTGCTTAGGTAGAAAATCAAGCTCAGAGGAAGCAGAGGAGATAGCTCAGTCCGTAAATGGAGACTTGAGTTCTATTCCCCAGAATCAATGTAAAACAAAACAAACCAAAGAGCCAGGCATCGTGGCATACATGTGTATCCCAGCTCTGGGGAGGGAGAGAGAGGTGGATTCCGGGCTCACTAACCAGCCTGTCTGGTCTACTTGATGAGAGACCATGTCTCACAAACCAAGGAGGACAGTGACTGAGGAACAATGACCACGACTGTCCTTCGGCCTCTCCGTGTATGTGCAACACAGCGAGACACTCAGTACAGTGGTGGGAAGTCGGAAGTTCAGGGAAGCCTAAGCACAGATCTGAGTATGGAGCAGCTCTGAGGATAAGGGAAAACCACATACACAGGTGCGAGGCCCATCAGTGCGGAGAGATGAGGTCATATTCTAACGATGATCGTTGTCAACTTGACACAGTCAAGCATCAAGGGGCGAGAGAGTCTCAATGAGGGATTGTCTAGGTCAGGTTGGCCTATGGGTTTGGAGAATTGTCCCTATTGACTTAATTGCTGTGGGAATAACGCCTGAAGGGGGCAGCACCGGCCCCTGAATTTGGGCACTGGGCTGTAGCTGAGTGGAAAAGCTAGCCAATCACTAACAAGCAAGCACACGTTCATTCTCTCTGCCCTTGACTGTGGATGTGATGAACTCCTTCAAATCCCTTTCCTGATTACCTGAAATGATGGGATGGGCCCTGGGAGTATGAGCCAAATAAATTCTTTCCTCCTAAGTTGGATTGGTTGGGGTGTCTTGTCACAGCCATAGGTGGTCTTTGTGATCACGGACAGGTCTGGGGGTGGCTCTGACCACTGAGTCCATGCTCAGGCTTCAGGATTCATCGCAGCGGAGGTGGGGGCAGCAGAAGGCATACAGACCCCAGGCCTCTGCAAGCCAGCGGAGCCTGGGGACTGATAGGTCTACCTTGGAAATGAGCGTGGGAGTGCCTGTGCTGTCCCCATCCTAGGAGCTTAGCAGGACGTTCTGACTACTCCAGGACCCACCCTCACCCCAGGCACCAGGTGATGAAACACAGATCGGGGAGACACAGAATCCACAGCTTAGAGAGACCAAGGCCCCACCAGGCTCTGTTATCTTCTGCTTGAAGAACCTGGGCCACAGATACATCCTCGGAGAAAGACAGTCTCAGCCTACAATCCTTTCAGTTTAAATAAATTTGACCGATGTCTTGTTTGTTTTATGAGGCAAGGTTTCAAGTAGCCTGTGCTGGTGTTGAACTTACTATGAAGCCAAGGGTAACCTTGACCCCTACCTCCACGTCTCTAGTGCTGGATGGCAGGTGTGCACCACTACACCCAGACAATACCCTACTGGGGCTCGAACCCCCAAGCCTTGCGCATGTTAGGCAAGCACTCTATGAACTGGTTATGTCCCTAGCTCTATTTCTTTCCTTAAGACAATAAAAGGCCAGGTATAGTGGGACACATCTGTAATCCCCATACATGGTAGGCTAAATAGGAGAAAGGAAAGTCCAAGGCCAGCCTGAGCTCCGTACAAGACCCTATCTCAGGAAACCAAAAGAAACCCAGGCATGCCGGGCGGTGGCGGCGCACGCCTTTAATCCCAGCACTGGGGAGGCAGAGGCAGGCAGATCTCTGTGAGTTCGAGACCAGCCTGGTCTACAAGAGCTAGTCCCAGGACAGGCTCCAAAGCTACAGAGAAACCCTGTCTTGAAAAACAAAAAAAAAGAAACCCAGCCATTTCTGCTCTTTTTTATTTGATGAAACTTAGGGTGGTAGACGTCTGCTTTGGCATGAGAGCTCCAAGAATCACAAAATAAGAAGTTTGGGGAATAGGGCTGGTGGTAAAAGGATCCCCGAGTTGTCGAATGCACTTGCAAGACCAGCATCTACCAGCATCCAGATGCACCTGCCCTGGCTCAGAGCTCAGCCCTCAGACAAGAAAGGCCTGCACTACTCACCGTCTGTGATGAGAGCTCTGCTTGTCAAGACCTTCCCCAGCATAAACTTCAGCACAGCCAGGACGCTGCAGAGGATCCCACTTAAAATGGAGACACTGAACAGGAAGTCATCCTAGAAGAGAGCATTCCAGATTTTGACAAGTCATCTCTCACTAGTGCAATCATCTTCCCCACCAGCGTTGTGTAAAGTATAAGGGATGGGTCAGACACGCTGCCGCCAGGTGGCAGTATACTGCAGGTGGTCACCTGTGCGCCTGGAGTTGAGAAAGGATTATTAAAAATAGCCAGACTAATATTTACAAAGCCATTATGTATTCCCCCTGCCTGCAGTTCTGCTAAAACACATAGCAATCATTGATTGTTACAGGATTGGTTATAATGCCAAGAATGATGTCTAAGTAGTATTCTCTAGAGAATTCACAAAGCAGGCAACTGAGAATTTGAGGACCACGTCACTGCCCAAGAACCCTTCCTCACAGAACAAACTGGTTTAGCCACAGGATCCTTTCTCTCTAGAGATACTTAAAACCCATGTGGTTTTTTTTTCATTCACACAATTGAGATTTCAAAGATAATCTTCAAGGTGGGAAAAAATGGTGCCTAAAAATAGTCCACTGTTGACGTGATTTTCACACTTCCTGTAGGTGCGGCATTAACGTTTGCAAGCAAACGGGTGAGTCACATGTTCAAGGCTGGCGTCTTCATTGCCATCTCCTGACATCAGGCCCCTCGAGATCCCCTTTGAGCTCCCACGCGTTGCTCCCCTGAGACGCAGCCTCCAGGTTCTCCGGGATTAAAATGCAACTGCCAGCAGAAATTCAACACGGGAGCAGATATTTAGAGAGAAATAGGATCACCCTTTAGCAATTTATTAATAAAATCACTATCCTGGTGACAGACGCAGGGACAAAGGAGACAGCTTGCCTTGCCAGGATTGAAACTAAACTAAATCATTTTTTAAAAAATTACCTCTCTGGACTTGGGGTTTCTGTACAACGTGAAAGCATCTCCGCCCCCGCCCTGCAATCGCCCACCATTGACAGCAGCAGCTCCAACTGTATGTGCTCACAAATTCTTATCTATTCTTCCTCCTAGGAAGACCAACTACCCCAAGATCACCAGCTCTCCTCGAATCTGGGCTGGACTTAGAGCCTCAAGACTAGCAGTTCCAACAAAGGGAAGGGAAACGGAGGCAGCTGAGATGGATCGGTGGGTGAAGATGC
This sequence comes from Neodon shergylaensis, assembly GCA_025134845.1. Classification (NCBI taxonomy): domain Eukaryota; kingdom Metazoa; phylum Chordata; class Mammalia; order Rodentia; family Cricetidae; genus Neodon; species Neodon shergylaensis. The sequence continues at coordinate 15,247,461 of JABTXL010021306.1, forward strand.
TTGCTGCCAGGCCTGCTGGCATGAGCTCAATCCCTGGGGCCCATGTGGTAAAAGGAGAGAACTGACTGTCAAGGTTGTTCATGGTCCTCCACCCATGCATGCTGTGGCAAGTATACATGCACACTCAAGTGCATGCACGCACGCACACACACTCTAAGTTTAAAATGTAATAAAAAATGAAAGAAATGGGGGAATGGTAGCACTAGAGGGCTTTAACCCACCAGACTCCACCCGGACGAGTAATTGAGGCTAACATGAGTTGTGATACCACACATCCTATGAGGAGATGGGACTGTGCCTCTGTCATGACTCACCCCAAATCCATGGCCTCCGATTAATACGAAGACTATCAAGCAATCCTAAATTAAATTATCACTTAGAAAACACCTGACCTTCATTCCTCATGTATCAAAGGTACATCTGGAACCTGTCACCAACTGAACACTGGGAGGTTTGGTAATTAAATCTAGTGTGGCATTTGCGGGTAGGTTTAGGGACTAAAAGCATCAGCGGAAAAACTGGGACATTAAAACAGCATCCATGACTTTATCTGTAGCATTATGAGCCCATCATGGGAAGGACACACTGGGGTTGTGAGATGATAATACGGGGACACTGGTGGGGGACATGAACCCTCTGCACATAGATTCTTCATGGCTCTGAAGTGTCCACAGGTGGGGGGTGTCTCGTTGGTGAAGTGTTATCCCCTCAAGTGGATGGTCTGAGTTTGATCTCCAGAACCAACAAAAAACAAGCCAGGTACAATGCAATCCCAGACCTGGGGAGGCAGAGACAACTGGATCCCTGGGGCTCACTGGCCAGAAGGATCTATCTAATCAACAGGCCCAGACCAATACACACACACACACACCACGTACACTTGCACACATATGAATGCATACACATACAAACCTACAACTACAAACACGAAACACTGAGCTAAAACATTTTCAGATTTATAATTATCTTCAAATAATCCATCTCACAGAACTTGTCCACATGAGGACACAGAAAAGTCAGCCATCTTTGAACCAGGAAGCAAGTCATCACAAGATGCCAAAGCATCGGTACCGTGATCCTTGGATTTCCAATCCCAGAAGCGTGAGTAGTAAATCTCCATTGTTGGTAAGCAACCTAGGATGCTTGGTCATGGGCTGAGACTCCCTAGTCAGGACCCACACAGCACTCTCAGGAGCTGTGGTCACCTGCACAGGAGTGGCTTCATCAACGGTCTGCCTCAGAAAGAGGAGTCTAGTCATGAGAATCCCTCATGAAGGGCAAAAAAAAAATCTAAATAATCCCTCACAGGTGTGCCTAGAAGCTTGTCTCCAATGTGAGTGTGGATCAGTGCTTCTCAGCCTGTGGGGCATGACTGCTTTGGGGCTGAATGACCCTGTCACAGGGGTCACCTAAGACGATCGGAAAACAGATATTTGCATTATGATTCATAACAATAGAAAAATTATAATTATGAAGTAGCAAGGAAATTTTATGGCTGGGGGTCACCACAGCATGAGGAACTGTGTTAAGTGGTCATAGCATTAGGAAAGTTGAGAACCACTGTTGTAGATACTGCCATGGTGACAATCAGTATTACCACCACATACAGGAGTAGTGGCCCTCTTATAAAGAGACCTCAGAAAACTCCCTTGAGTGGGGACAAGGCAAGAAAACAAGGCTGGCATCTTGCCTTCCCCACCTCCAGGACTGTACGAAGCAAGCATTGCTTGCAGACGGAACCCTAGTTCATGGTACTCTGTGGCAGTAGCCCAAATGGTCTGAGATAGTGTCTGTGCTCCTCAACTGTTTGCTGTTTTGGTTTTGGTTTGGTTTGGTTTTGCTCTATGCATATGTACGCCTGTGCCTAGTGTCTGCAGAGGCCTGAGAAGGCATTGGATCCCCTGGAATTGGAGTTATAGGTAGCTGTAAGTCACTACACAGGTGCAAGGGGACTGAACCCACGTCCTCTGGGGGCCATCCATGCTAATCAGCCACCAAACCGTTTCTCTAGCCTCTGTGTGTACTCAATTTATTGTCAACTTGATACAACCTAGAGCCACAAGAGGGAACCTCGACTGAGAAACTGCTTGTGTGTGTGTGCGTGTGTGTGTGTGTGTGTTCATGGGTAGGGAGACAGGGAAGAGAAAGGGATGGAGATGGAGGGGGAAAGAAAGTAGCAAGATAACCAAGAGAGCCTTCTTCTATGTATGATTCCTGCTTGAGTTCTTCTCTTGACTTCCCTCAGTGGTGGACTGTGATGTGACCCAGAATGACAAGCCAAGAGACCCTTTCTCCCCTAAATTACTTTTGGTCATAGTGTTTTATCAGAGCATCAGAAACCAAACTAGGGCAGTGCCTGACCCATGCTGAAGGACATCTTACAAGAAGCCACCTCATGTGCCCTCAAACGCCTCTTGCCTTTCAGATTGCATGTGACAGTGGCTGTTGATCAGTCCACGTGAGTGGCATGTCTTTGTAAAGAGCGAATAATGGACAGACTCTAATTTTCCCATTTTACTGGTCCCAAACTGTGAAAAACTACACCTTAGCTTGGCAGGACCAACAGCTGGTAGAGGAATCCAAGAACTTGGAAGATTCTAGATGCTGAAAGCATGTTTCGGCTAGGTGGTAGCTCAGTCTGTGCTGTGTTCCCCTTGCAAGCAGGAGGACCTGGTTTCCACCCTCAGAATCCGCATGAAAAAGCTGGCATTGTGGCATGCCCTCACAATCCCAGTGCCAAGGAAGTGGATGGAGACAGGCAGGTCCCTAGGACTCATGGGCCAAACAACCTACCCTAATGGGTGAGTTACAGGTTCAGTGAGAAACTCTGCCTCAAAAAATAAGGTAGAGGAAATAGAAAACACTATCCTGAGTGAGGTATCCCAGACCCAAAAAGATGAACATGGGATGTACTCACTCATAATTGGTTTCTAGCCATAAATAATGGTCACGGAGTATATAATTGGTGAACCTAAAGAAGCTAAATTAGAAGGTGAACCCAAGGAAAAACATATAATTATTCTCTTGACTAAGGGAAGTAGACAAAATTGCCGGGGAGAAATTTTGGGGGATGGGAGTATCGGGGGAAGGGGAGAGAAAAGTGGGAAGGGGAGGATGAGGGAAACTTGGGGAAACAGGAGGATTGGGATAAAGGAAGGTTGGATAAGGGAGCACGGAAGCACAATTTTTAGTTAAGGGAGTCACCTTAGGGTTAGCAAGAGACTTGAACCTAGAGTGGCTCCAAGGAGCCCAAGGCGAGGTCCCCAGTTAGTTCCTTGGGCAGCTGAGGATAGGGAACCTGAAATGACTCTATCCTATAGCCATACTGATGATTATCTTGCATATCACCATAGAACCTTCATAAGGTGATGGATGGAGATAGTCACAGAGACCCACACAGGAGCACCGGACTGAGCTCCCAAGTTCCCAATGAGGAGCAGAAGGAGGGAGAACATGAGCAAGGAAGTCAGGACCACGAGGGGTGCACCCAACCACTGAGACAGTGTGGCTGATCTATTGGGAGCTCACCAAGGCCAGCTGGACTGTGACGGAAGAAGCATGGGATAAAACAGGACTCTCTGACCATGGCGAACAATGGGGGCTGATGAGAAGCCAAGGACAATGGCCCTGGGTTTTGATCCTACTTCAAGTTCTGGCTTTGTGGGAGCCTAGCCAGTTTGGATGTTCACCTTCCTAGACATGGACGGAGGGGGGAGGACCTTGGACTTTCCACAGGGAAGGGAACACTGACTACTCTTTGGACTGGAGAGGGAGGGTGAGAGGAGTGGGGGGAGGGGGAGAAGGGTGGGAGGAGGGGGAGGGAAATGGGAGGCTGGGGGAGGCGGAAACTTTTTTCTTTTTCTCAATAAAAAAAAGGAAAAAAAATAAGGTAGACAGTTGTTCCGTCTTCCAGTTGTATACACACAAAGGTACACACCACAGACATATACCTGCACACACACAAACATGCACACAGACACATACATACAAAGCTTTGAATCCTACACTCCAATCTAGGTCAGATTAACCCCATCTCACCTAGCAGAATGAATCAGGGAAACAATCCGAGTTCCACATGTAACCACACCAGAGGAGAAAGCCTCCCTCCTGCGGTGAAGAGGGATCCATGACCTCACACAGCAGCAGAGTTGGACCCAGCCCTAGGGAGAAGCCACTTCATGCTGCACTAAGGAAACAGGCTTGGAGAGCAGGGGTGGGGTGGGGGTGACCTCAACCCATTGGCAAAGACCTGTACTCCGAGTTCACATCTGCTGGCTCTCCCTCACAGTCTAACAAAGGCCACCCACCCCTTCGATTTTTTTGGCCCAGACTAGAAGGTGGAGAAAATTACAGCTCTTTTTTTTTAAGACTCAAAGGCAATTAGAGAGGAGCTGATAAAACCTGAGCTAGGTGAGGATTCTAGTGCCGACGTGTGACATCTGTCATTGTGTGCTTGCGAGGTTAAGGACCTTGCCAGTCAGACCAAGTTCTCCATTGAGTTTTTCTCCTGGGAGATGCCAGACCCCAGCGTTGCCTCAGCTAACAGCATGTGGGCTGATAAATCAAAGTCCCCATGAGATAGAATTCTCTATTTCCACAACAGATCAGAGGATCCCAGGCCAGCCAAAGCTACTGGATGGAGCTGATCCCTCGGCCTTCACCTGCTATTTTAATTCTGCCGGAGTCATGCTGACCTCCTTCTGGTCCCTCAGTATGGATACTGTGTGTTCCTATCCCATCTTTGTATAGGCTCCTCTGCCTGCCTGGAAGCTCGGTGCGTCTTCATGCCCTTCCATCGTCACCCTTCTCTCTGAAAACAACACCTCCTCAATCAGATGGCCCTGAATGCAATCCTTCTCATCTTCGGATGGTTTTGCTGTCAAGTGGAAATGTCCTGCATAGGGTCATGCATTTGAGCATATTGGTCCCTGGCTGGTGGTGCTGTTTGGGACATTGTTGGAATCTTTGACACCAGTCCTTGCTGGAGGAAATGGGTCACCAGGGGGCGGCCTTCAGGTTTTTTGGCATGGTCCTATTTTTCTGTCTTCACTCTGCTTCCTGACTGCAGCTACACTGTGACCAGTCACCTCACACTCCTGCCACCACGCCTTCACTACTGTGATGGTCTGTGTTCCTCTTGAACCGTTAGCCAGAAAAAGCCCTTCCTTCCTTAAGCTGCTTCTTATAACATGTGTTGTCACAACAAGAAAAGTGAACAATATAGGGTCTCAGGGTGTAGCCAGGCTGGTCTGGAAATTACACTAGTATAGCTCAGGTTGGCCAAGAACTCACTATGTAGTCCAGGCTAGCTTGGAACTCACAGGGATCACCCTGTTTTGGTCTCTTGCAAGTAAAGGCACTTGGTGTCAAGTCTGACCCTCTCCGAATTCAATTCCAGACCCATAAGAGGAAAGGACTCCCTCAAGACATTCCTGAACTCCATGTTCTCTCTGTGGCACACATACCCCACCCTGCACTAAATCAAAATATAATAAAACACTTTAATATAAAGATTTTGGAGACTGAATCTGATTGTGTCAGTGGTAAAATACAAATAAACCTCACCAAAACACCCAGAGAGTTCCCTCATGTCCCCAACTCAGTCCCCTATAATTGCTTTATGATTTCAAGCCTATATATTAATTTCTCCTGGTCTTGGATTTTATACAGTTGGCCACACAGTAAGTAAGTTTCAGTCTGAATTATTTTTTCTTTTTCTTTTTGATTTTTCAAGACAGGGTTTCTTTGTGTAACCCTGGCTGTCCTGGAACTTGCCCTGTAGACCAGGCTGGCCTCGAACTCACAGACCTCTGCCTGCCTCTGCCTCCTGAGTGCTGGGGCTAAAGGTGTGTGCCACCACTGCCTGGCTCTGAATTCTTTTATCAGTGTGGTTTTGAGATTCCTTCACGAGGTTGCAGGTTTCAGCGTCTTGCCTTGTGTGGCCCTGACACTATCTACTGGTCTCAGCTCTTGCCACAAAATGTTTTTTTTTTTCATTTTTGTTTTGTTTTAGTAATTCCACCCAGGCTCCTCATGCGTAAAGCAGTTTTCCATTATGTTCCCAGTGGAAAAACTGTTACTACAAGGAGCTAACAAATAGGAGGACAGCTCATAGGGTCTGTAGGTTCTCTAGAGGAAGAGAAATGATTATACATACACACACATGCATATATACATATACATTACATATACATACACACATGTATATAATTTACACTATATATACATATACACACATGTATATAAATTAAATTGGCAGTGGCCAGGCCAGCAGTGGCCATATGCACCTGATATTCACGTGTAAGACTGAGAACCCAGCAGCTGCTCAGTCCAAGCCCCAGCAGTCCCGATCTGGTGCTGAAGGCCTGGAGGACTCCTAAAAGCAACCTGTCTTCGGTCTACTTTGGGAAGCTGAAGAAGCTGGGGTCTGATAGTGGGGAAGGACGGGGCAGCAGTGACGATGGGACAAAGGCACCTAACAGCAACAAGTGAAGGCAAGGAGGTGACCACCCATTCCGAGAGAGGGTCTTCCGTCTCTATTAACCCTTCCTGGAGACTCCCTCACAGTCCTACCCAAAGATCAATTCCAGATACAGTCAATCTGACAACCAAGATTAACCCTCATGGGATCTAACGCTGTTCCCTTATTTGGGAGACCGGAAGCAAACGCCAGAGAGAAATGAGCAGAGGTGGAGGCTTGACTGTACTGTCTCCTGCAGGAGCGACAACAGGCGCTTAGTCGGTCTTGGCCGTCAGGATATCTCCACGCAACTCCACCTCTTCCAACCTGATGTACAACATGGACCTTACCCTCTCTCACCATGCCACGCTCACCCAATATCCCGCCCATCAGCACAGAGTAAGGACATCTGATCGCATCTTCTCCATGATTCTCATCTTCGTTCACGTGTTTCCATACGTAGTCAAGGACGGCCAACATTCAACACTATTTGTCATCTGAGTTTTGTGTTGGGCCACATTTGCAGCTATCCTGGGACACAGGTGTCCTATGGTCTGCAGGACCTGACACCTGCCTGCCGCAGTTTCTAACACGATGTGACCGAGTTTCTCTACCCTCCCAGGCACCACTCCCATCTTCCCGAGACAGCTGCATCTCAGAGCATTTGTATTCATGCCATTGCTCACAGGAAATCCTTGTGTCCAAATGAAATTTCTTCAATAATGTGTGCCAGTTGTCACCTCCTGTGTGTGGTTTATTCTTTATGGGCGGTGACAGTAACAGTTGCAAGTCCAGGACACGATGCATTGTCCCTGATAATGTCAGACAGAGGCCGGATCTGCAAAGCCAATCCAGCCTTCCCCTGCTGACCCCCACTTTCCTGTTCATAGGCAATGAGGGGGTAAGAAAGGACTCTGGAGGCTTGCCTGCTTATGCCTGCAAAAAGACGCCCTTTGCCTTCCTAATGAGGACAGATTTCAAACCATTCTGACACTGCATGTTGTCAGAGCGCCACCAGGGCAATGCTAGTGCCTGCTGAATAATGCATGAGAATCGATTTATGGCCCCAGGTGAAATTAACACAGTCGCTCTCATCTTCAGAACTTTTCGTCACCACCCTCCCCCGCCCCCTCAGAGGTGGGGAAATTGCACCAAGCACAAGCCTCACTCCCCCCTAGTGATTAAATCATATTGACAAATTACCCCGTGTTCGCGTTGGAAGGCTTGGGAATTTGTAAGTTAGCATCAGGCCGTTCGGAAGTCAGGATGTTGAACACTGATGCTTGGATGGGTGGTGTGATAAACAGGGAGCCCTTGGGGTTACTTAGGGGCTTGAAACACACTGGGTCACCCCAGCCCCGACAGACTGGAAAGGTGAGGGTCTGCCAGGTAGTGAGCAGAGTAAGTGCCAGCTTCCTGGGGTACACGGAGCTGAGACGGATGTGAGGGTCGCAGGAACCCTTGAAGGCAGCCACAGCATTGCCAGCAAAGGTGCTATGATTGTCCAGGGGTCCAGCGGACATTCTGAGAGGCTGACACCCCCTGGTACGTCCTGGCTTCTGCTCAATGAGGCATCAGACACACTGCTGCTTTCTCATATGAGAATGTGAATCTCTGAAACCGAGTATTCCAATATCTGGGTGTTGCCATGGTTGCAGAGATGAGCCACCTGGCTGGGCCCATGCTTTCCTTCCCTGGTGACTACCTGGCTACACCCTCCTCCCCTGATGATCATGACATTTAAAGGAAGAGGCTCCTCAGGGTTCCTAAAAACATTACATCACATAACCTGTAACAGTTAATCTTGATGGTCAGTCTGCTGGGCTCTGGAATCACCTGGGAGACACACCTCTGAACATGTTTGTGAAGAAGTTTCTAGAGTGAGCTAACAAAGAAAACCAATTATACTGACACACAATTAATATTTTTAAGTATACTCTAATAATAAAAACTAAAAATATAAAAGTGATGTGGAGATGTCTAAAAATTATAAATGTTGTCTCTAGGGAAGAGGTTAAGTGTGTTTTTTTTTAAATAATGAACCTTATAAAACAACTTAGGGTGTGTGTGTGTCTAAGTTGGAGAAAAACAAGTAATAAGCCCATCCTGGTGGCCCACACCCATAATCTCAGCCTTTGAAAGGTTGAGGCAGAAGAATTATATATTCCAGTTCACCCTGGGCTACCATAGTGAGGCACTCCCCAGCTGTCATCTTAGACATTTAAGGAGAATACTTCAGGATAGTAATTGCGGCTGTCTCGGTCAGAGTCCAGCCTGAGAAAGTTAGCTAATGGCAGACAGCTACTGAGAGGCATCAGCTGAGGCGGTTCTGGTAAGTCTGCTGTTAGAAGCCCGCAAGGCCAAGCAGCGGGGTGGTCAGAACAGACTCTAACACCCATAGCCGGAATGACCCCCTCTTTCCTCAGGGAGACCTGGGCTCAGACTTTAGGGTCTTCAACCAACTGCAGTGGGTTCACTGGGTGACGGACAGTCAATATGCACATATTCCGCGCCACAGCCAGCAGATTTCACGACAAGGTTGAGGCCACTGGAGCCTCACACACCACACATTCATCCTCGCAGCGTGCAAATGAGCTGGTCCCCCAAGAGTTACTGTCAAGAATCTCAGAAACTAAAACCACCATATACCTAGGAGACCCAGAAGAGGAAAAGTGGAAAGCAGAAAACGGGCCTCTATGCAAATTACCTCGGCTAGCTCCTCCCACAGGCGAGCATTTCACGGCTCTTGTCATTTGAGGACAAAACAGAAAAAATATTAAATGCTCCTAGCTGGAGCTGGCTGGCTAACTCAGCAGCTAAGAGTGCTTGTTGCTCATCCAGAGGCCCTGAGCTCAGTTCTGAGCCCACCCACGGAATGGCTCCCAACCACCTGAACTCCAGCTCCAGGGGATCCAACACCCTCTTCTGGATTGTGCTCACGTGGTACACATTCACTCAGACACGCTCATGTACTCATGAGTAACAACTGAATAAATACTAACAGCTGAGACTCCAAAGGAAAAACGAATGTGCAGACAGCTTGTCTAGCTACCCCCAAACCTACTCATATTCACCACGGATCAGTCAAAGCCTTGAATGTGGGGAGCAGTCTGAGACACACCCTTCTTTGCCAGTCTATTGTGCTTCTCTACAGACACTGAAGAGTCCGCCAAGGGCTCCCTGGCAACCTTCCTGATTCCCTGAAAGGCAAGATCCCATTGGTTGTTGATCTTCCTAACCGCAGTCCTGGCCTAACCTCGACCAGCCTTGGACATACATGATTTTGTTCAGCCAACAAGCACCCAGCTGTTCCTTGGGAGACAGCAAGTCCAAGTTCCCAAAGGCCTCTCTCTCTTGGTGTAAACTCCAAGATATGGGAAATAACCACCACAAATAACAACCAAAAAAGTTCCAGCCGGGCGATGGTGGCGCACGCCTTTAATCCCAGCACTCGGGAGGCAGAGGCAGGTGGATCTCTGTGAGTTCGAGACCAGCCTGGTCTACAGAGCTAGTTCCAGGACAGGCTCCAAAGCCACAGAGAAACCCTGTCTCGAAAAAAACCAAAAAAAAAAAAAAGTTCCAGAGTTCTACTGCAGTGTGCTAACAGTTACTTCACAGATCAGCATGAGGACAGGCTGTTTTGGGGACATGGGTATCAGCTGAAACCTGCTTGGAGATGTAGCTCGGTTAATGGAGTGTTTGCCTGGCAAACAGAGTCCTGAGTTCAGTGCCCAGAAGAGCATCAGCCATGCATGGTGGCACACGCCTGTAAATCTCGGAACTAGGGAAATAGGGGAAAGAGGTTATCCCCATCTACCTAAGGAGTTCAAGGCCAGCCCGGGCTACCTGAAAGTCATTAAAATACACCTAGACTGGGGCTAGTGTTTGAGAATTGCTAATGAAGACAGAGTTGGAAAAGACAGACAGCTGGTGGGCAGAACTCAGGACACAGCTGCCGTCACTGAGGAAGACTGTGGAGGCCTGCAGCTCTTAGCAGCGGTTTCCTCTAACGACCCCCCCACACACACACACACCACACAGGGGAAAGGTCTAGCTCCCACAGCAACTCCAGTTTCCTTTTTGTCTCTTCTTGGAAAATTCTTTAGGGGAAAGAGCCTGTCTTCAACCATCTTGGTCTGAGATGGTCAAAGGTCAAAAAGCTCATTTTTGGGGGAGAGAGGGAAGCAGGGAGGGACACAGGCTCTCCGGCAACCCAGTGTCCCCAAACCTATATCCCAGAAAAATATCCAGTGTTCCCCCAACAACATGGTTACATGATGTGTGGTTTTGTGAGCAAATACTCGTATTTTGGCCATAGGCGGAATATTCTAAACAGCACTTCTCACGTGACATGAGGACCGAGCACAAGAAGTTCACAGTATGGGCTCTCGTTTTTTACAAGAACTCCCTTTCCACTGCTTTGCTGTGCTAGGACTTACTGTGTGCACCGTATAAACAGGCATTCTAGTGTGAGCTTAAGAAATAAAACAAGCGTTCAGTATGAGCCTCACCGCTGGCTAAACAACAGTCCCAAATGCAGAAAGGTCCCACGGCCGAGGGCTCATCCGATGTGTAGGGAAGCGAAGGGGGGATTTATACTATTTATACTACGGCACCAAAAAGGCTTTTGAAATTATGTTTGTTCCTTTCTCCAAATGAAAACCTCATAGAGAAACAAGCATGAACTAAGTTAGTTAATTAGTTAGTCAGTTAGAAAAACAAGTTCCAAGAGGTTAGAGTTGCCCAAGGGAAGATTCGTTGGAATAGGGAAGTGCTGTTCTGCTCTGTTTTCTTTCTTTTCTCTTGCTTTTGTTCTCTAAGACTTGTTTCATTTATTTATGTGTATCTGTGAATGTCTCCGTAGGAACAGAGGGAGAGGGAGAGGGAGAGAGAGAGAGAGAGAGAGAGAGAGAGAGAGAGAGAGAGAGAGAG
>JABTXL010021306.1:15258862-15278241 GCA_025134845.1 Neodon shergylaensis
AGAGAGAGAGAGAGAGAGAGAGAGAGAGAGAGAGAGAGAGAGAGAGATGGGGGAGCTGCAGGGATGGACCCCAGGACCTGACACATACTAGGCAAGAGCTCAAACCACATCATCAGCACTCTTAAATACACAGATCTGCCTTGGATAGGAGGGGGCAGGGCACTGGCACCAGGAAAGAAATGAACCTATCTTTCCTTTTTTTTACTGCAGTCCCACAAGATGGGTCTTCATGATGCTAATCAAGTTAAAAATCTCCAAAGCCGCCGGGGCGGGGTAGGGGTTGTTTCCAGTCATTAAAAACAGGGAAAGGATCCTAGACTTGGAACTGACTGAGTCTTATGTGGGCTGGGGTCTCGGGACTGCATCTCTCACACAGCCGTCTTTAGAAGCTCTCTGTGGAGACTGGCTTTGCAACCCTCAGTCCTCAGGGAGAGCCGCTGATCAGTTGTCAGGAAACGTGGGTCCACATCACCGTCCAGAGTGGACGGCTCTCTCCCTTTAGCCAGAATGTGTCTTTGTTGTAAGATGGTGGCAGATCCAAAGCCTCCACCCACTGCGGAAATGCCCCGAAGGTCTAATGAGGCGACAAGCTAAAGAACACTGTTTCTGAGGAAGAAAACACAATGATACCTATTATAACAGGATGAAGCAACATGGCGGGATGCTCACAGATACAACAAACTCATTAAAAAACAAAGGTTCCCTGAGCCAGGAAAAAGACCCATTGGAGACTCCTGAGTCTCCCAGGAAACCAGAGCTGACAGTCAGGAGAGCAGAAGGACTACCTGCTCACACCTCAGAAGCTGATGCAGATGAACACTCAGGAGCCGAAGCTGCCAGGGTCCCTCATGGGATGTGCCATGAGGTCACGCGTGTTTCCCACACAGCTCCTCTGCGGACTACTACTATATTTAGCTCCCTGTTTAGCTTTCCTGTCTAATCAAACACATTGTCTTCCACACCATCTGTTTATAGCACAGGTAAACAGTATCGTCAGCAGAGTGTCTGGGTCACCACTGGGAGAGCAAACCTTGTCTTCATGGCGACTCATCTGTCCTAGGTAGATCTCAGTGGGCTCCTAGCTGGCCTCGCAATGGGAGGCCACTTGTGGCTAAGCACAGCCCCTGTGTTTCAAGTACACGTTTCGATCAACTTTGACAAATTCTGTGACTGTGTATTCTTCTATGTGTGTGCGTGCAAGCATGTAGAGGTCAAAGGTCAACTTCAGGTGTCATTTCTCAGGACCCAGCTACCTTTAAAAAAATGATAATTAATTTGTGTGTGTATTTTGTGTGTTGTATGTGTATGTGTCTGTGTTTGTGTGTGTGTATGTGTACACCACAGTGCACATATGGAAGTCAGAGGACAACTTTGCGGAGTCAGTTTTTTCTTCCCAAGTTTGTGCGGACTCCAAGGATCAGACTGAGGCTGTCGAGCTTGCATGGTAAGTGTCTTTACCTCACCGAGATTTTACACTAACGGAATAAAGAAAGTCATAAGTCAAGGGGTTTTTAAATATATGGCCTGGAATATCAGGTAGGTGGGTTCGGAAAATTGGGGACGTCTCTGTAAGGATCGTCTCAGACGCTGTGTATGACAGTCTGGCTTTGGGTTGGAGTGAGTGGTCAAGTTACCATGATCTTCCAGCTTTCCCAGTCATGGGTGTTGATAGGTCAGTCACGGAGGCAGGCAAAGACAGTTGTTAATGAGAGGCTAAAAACAGCCACACACGATTTGGCTTCAGACTGGCAACATTCTAACTCAGCCCAATCACGTAATCAGTCGATCAGCTTGAAGAGTCTTTGCTGGGTGGGAAGCATTTTCTTCTCTTCTGGGGACTTCAGGTTACAGTTGGAATCTCCGATCTCTCATCTTTAACACCGTTGCTATGAGCCTCAGAGACCTCACTGGAGACCTGTGGGACCTGGAGAAATACCCTCCCCAAACGAGACCCTTGTTGCAGAGGCCAATGAGACACTTATGGACAGCAAGACCAGGAAAACGCTCCTTTAGCCCAGTGTCCCTGCTGTCCTTTCAGACACAGCCGTGCTCTCACTTCCTTCTGTCAGATGCTTTCTGTCTCTATCTGCAGCTCTCAACTGGGGGGGGGGAGTGCGACCCCTTTGGGGGTCCAATGACCCTTTCACAAGGATCATCTAAGACCATCAGAAAACACAGATATTTACATTACCAGTAGCAAAACTACATTTACAAAGTAGCAAGGAAACTAAGTTTATGGTTAGGGGTCATGGCAACATGAGGAGCTGTACGAAAGGACCCCAGCATTAGGGGGTTGAGAACCACTGCTCTAAAGCCTTGCTCAAGAGATTCCCACCGGCAGGGGCAGGCCAAGCAGGGGTAAAGGCGGGATATTTCCACGTGCAAGTGACCAGGGAAGCAGATGAAGGTCAACACAGAGCAGATGGCAGGCAGGAATGACCGGACAAGGATGAGTTTACACTTTTTAAAACTATATTGATTTATTTTTGTGTGGGAGGAGTCATATAAGTGCCAAGGGTCATATGTGAGGAGCAGGAAAAGGAGGAGGAGAAGGAACAGAGTGAGGAAGGAAAGAGGAGTGAGGCGAAAGAAGGTGAGGGGGGGAAGGAAGGGAGGGAGAGAGGGAGGGAGGGACAAAAGAAGGGAGGGAGGGAGGGAGGGAGGGACAAAAGAAGGGAGGGAGGGAGGGAGGGAGGGAGGGAGGGAGGGAGGGAGGGAGGGAGGGAGGGAGGGGGGGAAGAGAGGCGAAATGTTCCAGAGGGCCAAGCCCTGAAAGCCAGTGGGCAGCAAAGACAAAGACACACAAGCCCATGGAACCAGGAACCGGAGGCAGTCCTGCAAAAGAGACCAGGGCTCAAACCCAGACTCTGCCACCAGCTCCTGACAGTCTTAGACTTCAGCTTTCAGAGCCTGTGTCCCCATGAAAAGGAAAGGCACGGCCTACCCTTCCTCATGAGAGCAGCTGCAGAGTCAAAACAGGATGTGACCCTTTAGAAGGAACCCATGATCAAAACAAAAAAGAAGAAAAACAATAAAGCAATCCATCTTAGCATTAAATAACATAGATATATCAATGAAAAAAATTAAATAAGATGCAGTGGGTAAGGCAATCCGAGGCCCAGATTTCTGAAGATGCACATTTTTGTTCAGAAGTTATTTTCGATCTTTTTATTTTTATTTATTTATTAATCTGTCTGTTTTAGAGCCAATATTCACTCATGCGTCCCCCAAACTCACAATGTAGCTGAGGATGACCTTGAACTTCTGATCCTCCCGTCTCCACCACCCAGTGCAGGGACTGTGCTACCACGCCTAGTTCAAGGCAGTGCTGGGAATGGAACCCAGGCAAGGCAACTCTACAGACTGAACCACACCCCATCACTAGATGCTGGTTGTGTACTGTAAATAACTAAATAGCCAGTTGCTGGCATCGAGCAAGTGTTGGCTCACGCCATAGCACAGCCCACTGCCCGACTTCTAGACTCGGAACAGTGCAGAGAAGTCTCTTGCAGAATCTGCCTCATTGACCAAAGGTGTGGTGGAAGGGGTGGGGAGAAGGTTTCTGCCCTTTATGCAGGCAGCCTGGCTGCACCAACCCCCTAGGCCTGCTTTGTGGCTCACCGGAGAACCAGCTGGCTCAGTTCCACTTCCAGACAAACCCCAAGGGGCTGGTGACGCTCTGGAGGTTCAAAGCCAGCTGACTTCACAGCTGAGTAACTCCTGGCTACACAGAATTCTAATTGAAAACAGACCCATTGTGAACTAGGGAGTGGATATGAGGAGGGACCTGAGTTCAGATCGCAGAATCTACATATAAAGCCAGCTGTAACCTATATATAACCGGAGCCCTTCGGGGGAGGGGATGTGGGGACAGGAAGATCTCTAGGGCTTGCTAGCCACCAGCCTAGATGAAAAACAGTGAGCTCCAGGTTCAGTGAGAGAATCAGTCTCAAGGGAATAATGTGGGGGTGATAGAGAATACATAATGCCTTCCTCTAGTCTCACAGGCATAATACCCTCACATACGTGTACACACACACACACACACACTGACATGTTCTGGTACTAAATCTCACTCTGAGAATTGCACCATTTGGACTTAAACTCACTATGAAGCCGAAGGTGACCTTCAACTCCCGATCCTCCAATGTCTAGCTCTCCAGTGCCAGATTACGTGACTGATTTGCCCCTCTAGACACAGTTTGTGTGGTGCTGGGGCTCAAACCCAGGCTTTCATACTTGCTAGGCAAGCATTACCATGGTGCCACACACAGTCTCTGGGCCTTCTCCTGTCAGGGTAGAGCTGAGCTGTGACAAGGAAGCTTGAATTTGAGGGGAGTGGTTAAGGTGTGATTGGGAGGGATGGCCATTACCTTGGAGTCCTTAAGAGCACTGTCCCTGGTTTGGCTCAGGCCCCACAAGAAGTGGCAAAGTCACTGAGTGCTGCTGAGATTTCTCTTGCCCTGTGTTAAACTATTCACTCACTCAAATCAGGCTTTTGATATCTTATTAGTTCCTGCATCTGTGGTGTGGGGGGGTCTGTGCACAGGTGTATGTGTGTTATACATATGTGTCTGTGTTCAGGTGTGTGTGTGTTTGACACATGAGTATGTGTGCAAGTGTGTTACACATATGCGTCTTGTGTATATGTTAGACACATGAGTATGTGTGCAAGTGTGTTACACATATGTGTCTGTGTTCAGGTGTGTGTTAGACACATGAGTATGTGTGCAAGTGTGTTACACATATGCGTCTTGTGTAAGTGTGTGTGTTAGACACATGAGTATTGTGTAAGTGTGTATGTTAGACACATGAGTATGTATGTAAGTGTGTGTTACACATATGTGTTTGGTCTGTGTGTAGGTGTGTGTGTTAGAAACATGAGTATGTGTGCAAGTGTGTGTTACGCATATGTTTCTGTGTGTGTTAGACACATGAGTATGTGAGCGAATGTGTGTGTTATACATATGTGCCTATATGCAGGTATGTGTGTTATATACACGTGTTTGTGTGCAGGTACTCCGCACATACATGTGCATGTGCCAGAGACTGATATCACCAATACAGCTAGCCAGAGAGCCCCCCAGGGTGCTCCTGTTTTCTGTCCTCAATGCTGTGGTGACAAGCAGGCCTTCCTGTTGCATCTGGCTTTTCAGTGATGCTGAAACTCAGCTCAGGTCCTTGGGCTTGTCCACTGAGCTGTCTGCCCAGTTCTGCTAGTTTTATGCCAGCAGAGGTATCTACTCTTTTCTCCTGAAACCCCAAAGGAGGGTTGAGCCTTTAACCAGGCACATGCTCTCTGGGTACCACAAAACTGGCCAACTTCTCCTGATTTCCCTGGGCATTTGAGTTGACAAATCTAATTTACACGAAACACTCTGTATTAACACTCATCCTGAGTCACAGCAGGGCAGGAACTGAGAGCCTGATTATTGTTGGCTGGCTTCTAGAAACTTCCCTGGTATGGAACAAAGAAGTACACTTGACTGAAAAATCTGAGGCATGTACCCAGAGGACTCTACTTCCTACTACAGAGACACTAGCTCATCCATGTTCATTGCTGCTCTTTTCACAACAGCCAGGAAATGCAATCAACCTAGATGCCCATCAACAAATGAAAATGTGGTCCATGTACATGATAAAATTTTATTTAGCCATTAAACATGAAATTTGCAGGAAGATGGATGGAACTTCGGGGAAATAAGTGAGGTAACCTAGGCAGAGGAAGACAAACACTTCATGTTCCTTCGTGTAGGCAGAGCCTGGCTTCTCTTTTTTTATATATGCATATTGATGTGGGAGTGAGTGTGTGTGGTGTCAGAATACTAGAAGGGGTCACGAGAGGCCAGGGGCAAGAGGCCCTAAGGGAGGAGGCTGTGGAGAGTAGCAGAACACTCACGATATGAAAATAGAAGGGGTGAGCGGGAACAAAAAGGTTGGGAGTACAGGAAGACGGGAGCGGAGCTTTTATTGGGATAGCAGGCAAAACTGAGTAGTGTGTGTGTGTGTGTGTGTGTGTGTGTGTGTGTGTGTGTTGTGTACACAACATGAGGAAATCTGTTACTAATTTAAGAAAGAAACTGGGCTAGAGAGGTGGCGCAGTTGGTTAAAGTGCTTTCCTTGCAAGCATGGGGACGTGAGTTCAGTCCCCAGACCCCACACTTGTAATCGCAGTGTTGGGGAGACAGAGGCAGGTGGAACCCTGGGGCTCAGCAGTCAACCATTTTAACCAAATTGGTGAGCTCTAGGACAGTGAGAGACCCTTACTCAAAGAAGAGGGACAGCTTTTCTGAGGACAACACTAGTGTGTGTCCTCTGACCTCCACACACACCCATGTCCTCATGCACACCCCACCCCCATGCATTAAAAATAAACAATTTTCTATGCACTGGTAGTGTTAATTGTCCCTGTGTGCTGCTCAGGCAAACAGCAAATACTCCTTGTTAACTTTTCATGATGCTAAATAACTTAAAAATAAAACCAACCACACACAGGATAGCCACAAAGCGATATAATTCATAAACTTTCAGTTTCGTCCCAGAACTGCTAAAAGACCACAGCAGCCTTGGTCTTTCAAGAACAGGGCCCATCTTAGACATAACCCTGTGGCCCTTCTCCCTCTAAACCTGATGTGGGGTGGATCTTTAGACTCTGATGGAGTGAGGCAGGATTAAAATCGCTGAGCTTCTTCACCTCACCAAAGACCATCTGCACCATGGGGTAATGAGTGACTGCCCACAGCCGAAAGAGCTTCTGCTACTGAGAGAGAGACAAGGAGTATTTCTATAGAGGCCTGTGAGCAAAGCCATCCATCCCATGCCATGATGCCTGCTGGAAATTCATCTTTAATATCTTAATAAATGACTGTGTCAACTGGCACAGTGCTAAAAAGCTCTACCCAGTGCTAGTTCTTCAAGCTCGGGCGTGTTCATAGACTCTGAAAAATCAGGTGTTACCTACCCAAAGTGTAACATGCATAATCATCCCTGGTGTCTTCTATGCTAAGCAGATTCATACGCAAGCAGAATGGGTCATGTGACATAAAGTTTGATGGGGAGGAGGACAGACAGGCCTAAGACCTGCAGCAGCTGGGCAGATGGTGGGAGACAACTCAGCCCTTAGAAGGGAGGGACCCAAGCATGGACGCGGTCATAGTGTTTTCACAAGCTGACTGCACCCCTAAAAGTGACTGGGTACCCTAATTAGGTCCCTTCCTAGTATGGTTTCTGCTTTTCCTTCCTGAGAGATCACAGGAGTAGGTTCAGGGCAACGTTGCTGATAAAGAACACTTGAAGTGCTAATGGACTATGAAAGAGATGGCTTCAAGAGAGGGAAGAAACAATGCCAGCAGCCACCTGGATGCCTCTACTAAATGTAGCACAATATCCCTTTAAGTTTTTATTAACTCTGTGTGTGTCTGTTTGTCTACCTTTCTCTGTCTCTCTCTGTGTGTTTCTGTCTCTGTTTCTTTCTCTCTCTCTCACACACACACACATACATACATATACACACACATACAGAGGAGGAGAATTACCCTCAAGATGACACAGTATCTATAAGAAACAGACTATGGACAGTTATATAAATATTTCCTCCAAATTGAAACATTCCCTCCTGGAGCAAGGCTCTTAAGACTCAGGAAGTAAAAGAAACTTACAAGGTGCAGAAAGCCAACAAAACTCACAAGTCTCAGGAAGCTCCTGAAATTTACAAGACCCACAAGGTCCCACTTCCAAAGTTATACAAGCATTACATAAGCACAGGTGCAATATGTCATCCAAAAGATTAATGCAGTCTCCCTGATCATTCTGACATATATAAAATGGTATGCTGTGATCAAGCTGAAATCCAAACACATCTGACAAGCCAATGTTTTTTGTTTACATTGTCCTGAACCCAAATGTAAAAAATTATAAAAGCAGCATCTTTATCACCTAGTCACTAAATCAGTTGCCTTCTATGAAGGCTTCCCAATAGGAAGCTACAAAAATATCCAGAGAGAATAGGGAAGAAAGAGTTAAAGTAATCATCAGAGGACAAAACAGTGAGAAACATCCCTGTCAGAAATTGTTTTTTCTAGTTTATACAGCTAGACATCAGTCATGCTAGGAAACCTATGGAAATAGATTTACATCTGCATTGAGGTACAAAATAAAAAAGAAATGCTTCTTATTATAGTAATCATTGGATTCAGACAATAGGCTGGATCACAGCTGCACCTATACAATTCTTTTTGTAGGAAAAGAAAGGCATCTTGCTTTAAAACTAGTCAAAAAGCTGGTAGAACAGAGAAGGCAGAACCAGCTCAACTATGTGGAGTCTCATGTGACCCGGAACTTCACTATGCGGTGTCATTCGTGTCCTTGCAGTGAGTTCTTCTGGTCCCTAAGAGGGCCTTCCTTCCCTTACCCACCCACTGAAGCAAGCAGACCTGTGTGACACTTCAGGGACGAACGTTAGGAAAGAAGGACCTTACCACTTCAGGGACGAACGTTAGGAAAGAAGGACCTTACCACTTCAGGGAAGAACGTTAGGAAAGAAGGACCTTACCACTTCAGGGAAGAACATTAGGAAAGAAGGACCTTACCACTTCAGGGACGAACGTTAGGAAGGAAGGACCTTACCACTTCAGGGAAGAATGTTAGGAAAGAAGGACCTTACCACTTCAGGGAGCAGCCTCGTTGAAAGGTCATGGATGGCTTTGACCACTATACAGATAGATGACAGAAGAAAGATCACCCCCAAGATGACACAGGCTCTGTAAGAAAAAGAACATGGATAGTTGTGTAGTTATTTACTCTAAATTAAAACATTTTCCCCTGGAGGGAGGCTCATTAAGCCTAAGAAAGTAAAGGACACTTACAAGTCTTAGGAAGTCAACAAAACACACAGGTCTCAGTAAACTCCTGAAACTTACAAGACTCACAACGCCCATTCTTGAATGTTACATAAATGGTGATTTTCTTCAGTGTAACTGCCTGAAAGTTGTAGAGGGAGCTCCTGGGAGGCAGCTTCTGAGACTTGTCACCGTACTGGGACAAGTTTTTCAATGATGCAGCTGCCTTTAGTCAACCTGTGCTCCTGTAAGTAGCCCCAATGAAACTCATTGTTCACTAATCTACTTAGATGGAATTATTTCTTTGGTATGTTGCCAATTTCTTATCTAGAATGGATTCCAGGGGCTTGCTGAAAAGTTTAATATAAACAAACCAATAAGCTCCAGGTTCAGTGAAAGACCCTGTCTCAAAAAGTGACAGAAGAAGATGCCTGAAATTGCTCTCTGGCCTACACACACACACACACAGAGAGAGAGAGAGAGAGAGAGAGAGAGAGAGAGAGAGAGAGAGAGAGAGGAGAATATGTCCCTTAGGTAATAATTGATAACTTCCATTTTCCAGTGTCTACAGTAGCACATAGCAGATGCCTCGGGTGCATCTGATCAGTGGATAAGACCAACTAAGTAGTTAGCTAACCAAACCAATAACTAATCATTGCTAGTTTACCCCCTATGAGTTTCTCACCATGGAGTCTGAGGTAGCATTGTTAGCTTTCTAATAGATTTCTAATGAATAGGGGGACTCCTAACCTTCATCCCTGTACCCTCAAACTATTCACATTGTAAAGTAGCTCTAAAGTGTAATGAAAGAAGCTTGCCACCCATTTTGTTAAAGTTGGACCTCACAAACTGCAACCTACCTTGTATATACACTTCTGTTATACACAAGAATTTGCTCATTTTTTTACTAAAATCTCATTTTTCTCTTCTTTTCAGTGTGTTGCAGACCTGAAAACCATAGCCCCTGCTTCCCAACACTGTGTTAGGGCCTGTGTGTCAGGGCCCTGCTGCTTCTGCAGCCCAAAGCAGCTATGAATAGCTCAGGCTGCAATGCTATTTTTTAACATTGTATTAATAATACATTGTGTTTACACAGCAGCTTTCTCCTCAGGCAATCAGAGTTCTGCACATCAGCTCCCAAATCCCCCGGAGGGCTCCTCAATGCAGGTGTTTGTTTTTCTGCAGTTTATGAATGGGGAGGGTGCTGTGTGTTTCATCAACACAAGGAGACAAGGTTCAGGGGGTTTGGCTCAGGTCATGGAAGGCATTGAGTTCTACCTAGAAATAGAGCCTGAAGGGCGGGGTAGAAGGTGCAGTGGGTAAACTGTTTGCTGCACAAGCCGGAGGACCTGAGTGTAGAAGCACCCATAAAAAGAAAAGACAGGTTGATCCCTGGGACACACTGGCCAACCAACGAGCTGACCTGGTGGGCTCTGGAATCAGTGAGAGATCATGGTTCAACAACAACATGTGTGGGGGCTGGAGAGCTTGCTCCACAGTAAGGAACATTTACTGCCCTTCCAGGGTACCTGAGTTTGGCTCTAAGAACCTACATCCAGCTGTTCAAAGCCAACTGGAGCTTCAGCGCTGGGAATTCAATATCTTCTCTTGGCCTCTTGGCCTGCATACATGTGGCATATACACACAGACACACATACACACATAGATTCTTTAAAAAAAAATAAACGTTAAAACAAATGCAAACAAAACCAAGTAGAAAGGAACTGAGGAAGATATCTGATGTCAACAACTGGTCTTCAAATGCATAATCACATACACATGTACATACACACAGTAACATATTCAAACCACACACACACACGCTACAAGAAATAGAACCTGATTCAACTAATGACCTCCCAGTGGCCAGCCCACTCAACAAAGGCTCTGGGTATTATGTCACATGAACACTATGTCACATGACCACCACCTCTCTTAGTCTCCAGAACAAACATTTCAATGATTTAGGCTAGAAGCAAATAGAGAAAAGGTGACTTCTCCATCAGGACTAAGTGAACTACTGGTCTGGTAGGCAGAGCGGAACTGGATCCCTCCACACACCCGCCTTCTCCTGCACAGGCCGGCCTAGCTGAGGGAAAGGGTCCTGAGCAGCCAGGGTTCCAGAGAGAATACACATTCCTTTTCTCTCCTGCCTAAACCCTACATGGCTTCCTGAGTTAGAGAAAACTTCAATCAAGCAAATGACCCACTTCCCCTTCTTTGCAACCCCCACCCAATGGCTCAAACTGAGCTGAGATTCCTGTGGGAAGTGTGTGTGTGTTTGTGTGTGTGGTCAGGACCCACATCACCTGAGAATGTGCTAGAAGGAAACTGAGGGAATCTGCTGCAGCCCTGGTCCTAGGTTCTGCCTGCTGGGAACATACTGGAAAGGGGGGCCGGATCTCCGTCTCTCACGGCAGGCTCTCTGTGACTATATGAACTGATCCGCCTATTAAGCGACAGGCCACAGTTGAGAAGTATTTACTTACTGCGGGCCCACCTTTTGCCAAGAACCCTTCTGAGCACTAGAATGTGACACATAAGCCTAAGTTCCTTCTTCAAGATGTGGAGAAAGGAAACATTTAAATCACACAGAGTACTTCCAAGGGGCGGGCAAGCTCACTCTGAGCAAATCAAAAGGAGCTCAATTGTGGGCCTCACAGGGGCCGGAGAGGTGGCACAGTGGGGAAAGCGGTTTCCACCATGCAAGCAAGAGGACCTGAGTGCAGATCCTGAGCACTGCAGGCCCATATTTCTATATGGTGTGGCAGCCAGGCTCTGAAGCCATAGGCCCCATTTGAGGTGGTCACATAGCCCTGCAGACAAGCTGTCTCTGCCTAACAAAGGGTCAAGATATGTGTTGCTGCTTTCTTTGTAATTTGGAGGATGCCTTATAGAGACGCTGATTCAAGCCTACGTGACAGCTAGCATACACAGCAGACAGGTAGATGCAGACGTGAAAAAACTCCATTCACCTGGTTACCTAGGAGACAGGTATTTTCCCGCTCAGTTATGTGTTGGTATAAAAGTTGTTTGGAGAATAAACGCGGAGAGATCTTCAGGAGAGAAGAAGCCTGAGATGCCCTTCCGTGATGACTGTGTAAGCTGTGTCTGATTATTCCTTGCGGCTCCGTACCAGTCCAGTTAGGGAAAATAGTTATCTATGTTGGGGCCCACAGGCTCTAACAGAGCACCTACGTAAATGTCAGGCGGGGTAGACTGAGTCTGTGACCCCAGCACCGAGGAGGTGAAGTCGGATGAATTCCTGGATTCACTGGCCAGCCAGCCCAGCACATCAACGAGAGACCCTATCTCAAAGAATAAGGCGAAAGTGATGGGGACATTGGATGCTGACCTCTAGTCTCCACACCAATACGTACATGTACACATGTGTGCCCACCACACTCGTGTACATACACATACAAACAGGTACCTACAACACACACACACAATTTCATTTATAAAGAGCAACAAGTGCATCCTGGGAAAGGCATTTTGGGGATGTATCAGAATCCTTTCATTTGTCTCATTAACACTGCACCCCCGCCCCTTGGTGTCAGGAGCCATTCTCAGGGACAAGAGGAACAGGTATTTGGGGAAGACCCTTCCAGACAGAAGGAAGACTTTAATGTGGAAGTATTCCTGACGTGGTGGGGATACAGCCAGTCTATGAGAGGAGGGGGAAGGGACAGAGCTGGGATGAAGGGCATAAAGAGAGAAGTAGGGTCGGGGGGGGGGTTAGGGAGTGGACCCTTTGAGTTCTTTGAGCCATGCAGGGTATTGAATCTCTAGAATGGGAAGCCACAGGGGACCAGGGCTTGGAAATGACAGGCAGTGGCATGTTTTAAAGCAGGACTGGGCTCTCTCTGGCAAAGCAGAAACAGGAAGAGCAGCTACGAGGCTGCTACAAAACCCAGGCCAGGTGAGGGTGGGACCAAACAGGTTGGGATCAGAATGGTAAAATTTGAGGAGTAAGTCTGGAGATTCTGACTCGAGAGCTTCTCTGAAGGCACCGGTGGACAGGTCCTCTTAAGTATGGTCCAAAGCTAACGGGAGTCAAGAATGATGCAGGACTTCGAAGCCTGGAAAATGGGCCAATGGAGTTGTTCTCCTCTGAGATGGAGACCTCAGAAAGAGTGGGTGTTGACAGGGGAGTATCAAAAGGTCCATATTGACGCACTAAGTTAGAGACGTCTCTCAGACATCCAAATAGAGATATTTTGTTGTATTTTTATTTTGGGACATGGTCACATTTAGCCTAAGCTGGCCCTGAATCCCCATGTAACTAAGATTCTCCTGCAATGACAGCACCCCCACCAAATGAGCCGCGTTCTGAGAAGGGCAGTTAGGGGCAGGAGCTTAGATTGCCCAGGTGGGGACATGCTTAGGGAGTCCCCAGCACACAGACAGAGTTTAAGCCTTGGACACAGCTCTGATTATGATAGATGTCCAGAGGTAAGAGTCCATGCTGGGTCCTAGCTGAGACGCTGGGTAGAGAAGCGGGCGAGGATCACCACGGAGGAGCCTTCTGTGATGAGCTGAGCTGTAGAAACTCTCTTCTGAAGCCATGGGGAGCCTCGCAGCTTTGACCGTGATGGAGTGAGACAATTAGATCTGCATTTTCAAGAGCGCACTAAGGTAGTGACTGCCATGAGCAGAGCCGGGCCTAACCTGCCTTATCTATGGCTCTACGGCAATGGGCCATGTATGTACCCTCCTATGCTGTGCTATGGTGTCCCAGAGAGGAGGAGAGTGCTGGTGGTTAGTTTGCTCTCTCTGAACCAAGGCACCTGCTCCTGCTGGGCTGATCGATCTATCTATCTATCTATCTATCTATCTATCTATCTATCTATCTATCATCTATCTATCTATCTATCTATCTATCTATCTATCTATCTATCTATCTAGTGACTCTCTTGTAAGACTGGCATCAAGCTTAAAATGTAGCTAAGACTGACTTTGAATTTCTGGCCTCCCTACCTCCACCTCTCAAGCGCCAGGATGACAGATGTGCACCGCCATTCCTGGTTTATGTGGTGCTGGCGATGGAGTGCAGGGTTCTGTGCACACTCAGCAAGCACACCATCAGTCGAGCTGTACCCCTGGTCCCTCTTTCTATAGACTTTAAGCCGAAATGAAAGCCAGCAGAGACCGTTTGAGATGACTCATCCCAGAGCAGGGATGGCTGGAGGGCTGAGCCGGGTGAGAACTGTCAACCAAATTGATTAACCTGTGTTCCCAGAGGAAGTCGGGCTTCCCACACACTGGATGACCTCCCTCAGATCAAGTGCTCCTTTAGAATCAGTCAGAAGCTGCAGGGCCTTGGGAGCTACACAGCACATTCCAGAGATTTCTGCAGCCTCAAGGTGCATCACAGGCTGCTGAGAGGGAGGGGCAGGAGACTAAGATGCTGCCTTCCATAACTGGAGGGACAGGACAGAGCTATAGCAGAGCACGTGGGAGAGGGAGATACAGCATGGGATCGGCCTGTAACGCCTGCCACAGTAATACAGAGGCCCAGGAGTCTGCGGACTACTAAGTAGCTGGACCAAACCTTTGCACTTGGAGCTGGTTCATGCAGTCCATGCTCAGAACTGGTTTGTGATGGAGAAAAGGGAGCAGACTGGCATCATAAGCAAGCAAGGGGCAGCTTCCACCAAGCCTGTGGACAACTGCACCATCACATACATCCACTGACTCTCAGCTACTTGTCCCAGTTGCAGGGCAGGGTTATTTGCAGGGCCTCTGTGCACAGAGGCCAACTGGATATCCTTCTGATTTGCTTGTGTTCTCTGCTGGTTCTGAGTGGCTATGACGCTGACTCAGGCTGGAGTTAGGAGTCTGCAGCTGGTTTGGCCTCATCACTGCCCAGTGCTCTTCAGGAAGAACCCCACCTGTCTTGCAAAGCACAAGGACCTGAGCTGGACCCGCAAAACCCATGTTTTAAAACAAGCCAGTCACAGTGATGCTCACTTAGTCCCGGTGCTGAGAAACAGAGACAGGTGGACCCCTGGGCTCACTGACCTGCCGGTCTAGCTGAGCCAATCCACTCCAGCTTCAGTGTGAGACTCTGTCTCAAAAAATAAGGTGCAGGGCTGGGGAGTCGACTCAGTTTAGTGCTAGCCATACAAGTATAAGGAGCTAAGTATGGACCCCCAGAACCCTCATAAAAGCCGGGTGGCTATGGTGGTCACCTGTAATTCCAACCTTTGGAGGCAGAGATGGGATTTCAGAGCAACCGGACTAGGAAGCCTGGGTCTATCAGCAGGCTTTGGGTTTGACTGAGAGACCTTGCCTTGATGGATATCTCAAGAGAATGCTGAGGATAATTGTTGACACCAACCCGGGGCCTCCTCCTGAACATACATACACACAGCACACATGTGTGCCTCCGACATGCATACATACACACGTATATCACATTACATACACAAATGGAAAAAAGAAAAAAAACGAGGTGATGATGCAAGAAGACACTGACCTCTGACCTATACACACACACACACACACACTCACACACACACAATGTTCCACACACTCATCCCCAAACACACACGCCCAGCTCAGCACTTAGTGTCCATGCTTCCTAGTATGCCTAGGTGAGTGGAATCAATGGCTTTGCTACACACACACACACACACACACACACACACACACCCTCCAGCATCACTGCAGGAACCCTTTCTCCAATGTTCTCAAGCTACTTGATTATAGTAGTTAAAGTAATTGGCTTAAATCATTCATTTGCTTTGAGTCACCGCCGGGATTCTATCCCTACAGAAAAAGCTTCTTACATGAGAATGTTCGTAGGAACCTGCTGCCTTAGATCTAAACATGAGGACTTTCAATGTTCCACAAAAGCAGAGTTTAAGCGACCAAGTTCCATCAGTGTGCTTGGCAGCTGGGAGACTCAATTTGCGTTTGTTCTGACAGAACAGGGTGGAGTTTTGGTCACCAGAGAGAGAGGGGAGGCGAAAGAGAATGTGGAGAACTCAGACAAGGGGGTGCGGAACACAGAGGTGACGTCTGGGCTACAGAACTATGGCTTCATATACTCTACATCTCAAAATGACTAGGAGAATGTCTCGTTCCAGTGCAGAGATGATTAGCACAAATTGATTGAAGTGCTGGGACCCAGAATCATTGAACATTGTGAACACGTTATCTGGTTACCGATAAATAAGATCAATATAAAAAGATGCCTTAAACAAAAGATTTATGTCCGAAGATGACAAACAGAGTGTAAATAATAAAGTATTAGTAAAAAAAAACTTAGGGAGTGCTTGGGAGGATGAAGCAAGATCTGAGTTCAAAGGTCAGCCTGAGTAACATAACAAAACTCTGTCTCAGAAGACCAAACAAAACAGTGGGCCATAAAGTCATATATATATATTAATAACTAGACAGACAAACAGATGATAGATAAGAAATATGTAAAAATAAATCTAAATTCAGGAAGAAAATTCTGGAAAGAAATATACTATTGAGTAATAATTCTGTGAGGGTCTGCTTTGTTCCCTTCTATTGTGCTAAAGGAAAGAAAATTCTGGAAATACCTTCTGTTGATACAATAATTTTGTTTTGGTTTATTTGTTTGATACAAAGCCTCACACTGTAGCCCAGGCTGACCTGGAACTCACAGTGTAGTCAAGGCTAGCCTTAAACTTAAGGCAACCCACCTGCCTCAGTCACCTGAGTGCTGGCATTTCAGGCAGGAGTCAGCATGCTCAACTAGCTCCTCCCCTTTAACGTTTGCCTGGCTTCCATCTTGGTGAAACTCACGTTTCTAAATTCTAAAATATTATGTGTAATGATGTGTCTGTATGCATGTGTGTATGGGTGTCCATTTGTGTGTGAAGACCAGAGTTTGATCTCAATGTCTTCCTCAATAATTATCTTCCTTAATTTTTGAGACAAGACCTCTCACCAGACCTGGAGTTCACTGATCTGTCTACACTGACTGTCTTGGAGTTCTCTGATCTGTCTACACTGACTGCCCTGGAGTTCACTGATCTGTCTACACTGACTGCCCTGGAGTTCACTGATCTGTCTACACCACCTGGAGTTCACTGATCTGTCTACACTGACTGTCCTGGAGTTCACTGATCTGTCTACACTGACTGGAGTTCACTGATCTGTCTACACTGACTGTCTTGGAGTTCTCTAATCTGTCTACACTGACTGCCCTGGAGTTCACTGATTTGTCTACACTGGCTGGAGTTCACTGATCTATCTACACTGACTGCCCTGGAGTTCACTGATTTGTCTACACTGGCTGGCCACTGAGTCCATGCAGCCCACTTGTCTCTTCCTCCTCTACCCTGGGCATCACACGTGTGCTACCACACCCCTTTTTTTTTTACATTGCTCCTGGGGAAATCAAACTCAAGTCTTCATGCTGCAGAGGCCAGAAGAGAACATTAGATCTCCGGGAGCTGGAATTAAATAAAGGCAGTGCGAGCCACATGATGTGGGTGCTAAGAACTGAACTCTGCAGGAGCAGTGCACATTTTTAACCACTGAGCCACCTCTCCAGCCACTAAGTCACCCCTCCCTGCAACACTTGAGACCATCAGTGCTGGGTAAATAGTTGTGCTGCGTAGCTTAGGCAACACTGATGGGAAACGGTCTGTATGTGGTTAATCTGAACACTTTCTTCCAGGGATTTTCAACCAATGGTTAGGCAAGCCATAGCCTCAGAACCTGTGGTGAGAGAGAGTCCCATTCAGTTTTTCTGGGACTCAGTTTACCTGTGAGAAAAATGGGAACGAGAAAGAGAATACTTCTCTCCTGGTATTGTGTGAGACAGTGTTGTCGGACTTCCATACTGTATCATGTAGGCCCATCTAGTAAATCCCCTTTAATACATGTTCATTCTATTAGTTCTGTTCCTCTAGAGGACTCTGGCTCATTCAATGTTGTTGAGATGAGATTACGCATATATCAAACACTCAAGGTGACATTACTTATCTAATCTTGCCATCTGTCCTTGCCTGTCCTCACTTGTCCTCTTTGAATCTATCTTAGGGCCATGTCCTCTGGGGACAAATCTCCTGGGGCTAAAGCTTTGTGGCACTTAGATACAGAAAACACGTGATGTCTTTCCATAGTGCCACCAGGGACATATCTTCATGACATCACAGTGGCTGGAGGACTTGAGATGAGGTTTTAGTGTGAACCCAAGAATTACGGACGACTGCAGCCTGCAGAGACTTGGAAAGCCAGTTACAATTGAAGTACAAACATGAGGCTTGTGCATAAAGGATATTCTTTGTCTAGATCATCTGCTAACCTAAACAAACACACACCGTGTCTGTCTGTCTGTCTGTCTGTGTCTGTGTGTCTGTCCATGTGGAGACCAGGGGGAAAAATTGAGTGTCATTCCTCAGGTCTCACCCATTTTGGATAAAGAGGTTCTTAAACTTATTACTGTGAGGTTAAGTGGTGGCCAGCCAGTCCCAGGTGCGGGTTACCTTGCCTGGCTTCTCATGTGGGTTCTTGGGATCAAACTCAGTTTGTTGTGTCTGCAAGGCGAATCTTTAAGAACTGAGCCATCATCCCAGACCCAAACACACACACACACAGACACACACACACACATTCTTTCATGCAGAGTTGTGCACACATTTTTTCCTACTATGTGTTGCAGTATTGCTAAAGACACTAAGTTGGGCAAGAATCAAGAGTCCTGGGTTCCAGACCCATCCATGCCATTAACACTGAGGATGCATGGAAAACTATGGCTCCCCTCATGCTCAAAATGAGCAGCTTTGACTTTACACTCAAAAATCCTGAAGCTGAGGTTCTAGTTTGGATATGGCAATGGGATTTCTGGCTCATTAACACTTCTTATTTTAAGTCAACAGGTCTGAGGTACAGATTTGTTTGGACAACCAGAATGCAAGAGCTGAACAGTAGGTTTTATTTACTCACTGACAAGCTAGGGAAAAATATGGGTTTCCCAATAAGCCATCCACAAACTGTAGGTAACTTACAAGAGAGCTGTTGACTGGGGGTCAGGTGCACCAGGCTTGTGGCCAGCTCTTGTTTATTTCTGCACCTTCTCTGTGACCTACATACTCTACTCCTGAAGAAGAGCCAGTGGTTCCCAGAAGGACAGGAAAAAAAAACAGATAATAAACAGAACATCTAAGAAGGAACATTGTACTTGGAGTGGTGGTGCACACTTTTAATCTCAGCACTGAGGAGGCAGAGGCAGGCGGGTATCTCTAAGTTCAAAGCCAGCCTGGTCTACAAAGTGAGTTCCAGGACAGGCTCCATAGCTACACAGAGAAACCCTGGCTTGAAAAACCAAAAATAAAAAAGGAAGAGAAAGAGAAGGAGAAAGGAGGAGGAGAAGGAGGAGGAGAAGGAGGAAGAGAGGAAGAAGAAGGAGGAGAAGGCGGAGGAGGAGGAGGAGGAGGAGGAGGAGGAGGAGGAGGAGGAGGAGGAGGAGGAGGAAGAAGAAGAGGAAGAGGAAGAGGAAGAGGAAGAGGAAGAAGAAGAAGAAGAAGAAGAAGAAGAAGAAGAAGAAGAAGAAGA
>JABTXL010021306.1:15278251-15297139 GCA_025134845.1 Neodon shergylaensis
GAAGAAGAAGAAGAAGAAGAAGAAGAAGAAGAAGAAGAAGAAGAAGAAGAAGAAGAAGAAGAATTGTGCATTCCTTACATTGGGTATTTGGTTTGGGGTGGTGTGTGTGTGTGTGTGTGTGTGTGTGTGTGTGCATAGAGGTCAAAGAAACCTCAAATATTATTCTAGCAATCAGGTTTTTTATATAGGGTCTCTCACTGGCCTGGAGAATACCAAGTAGACTAGGCTGAGTGGCCCAAGAGGCTCAGGAAGGCCCTTTGTCCCTGCCTCCTCAGTGCTGGAATTACAAGCACTCAATACCACAACAGGCTTTTTATACCTGGAGATTGAACTCTGGAGTCCTTATGTCTGCAAGACAAGCACTTTATCAGTGGAGTTTTCCTCCCTCCTCCATGGGAAGCTGGTTGTCTATGCAGAATTATTTTAAGTTATTCATTACACCAATACTCTGGCGCTTTACAACATTATAACCTGGAAACAAGTGTGTTAAAGAATAATACAAAAGCCTTGATGTCATGGGTTCACTTCCTAAAAACTCTGGAATTTAAAGTTACATTGAAATACATTATTAGAGTCACAAAATGCTAAGGTTCCCTTTAGAAGGGCAGTTCTGGGGCTGAGGAGATGGCTCAGTTAGCAAGATACAGGCTGCTCAAGTCTGAGGCCATGAGTTCAAGCTCTGGCACCCACATCAAAGTCAGATATGGGGCATGCACCTGTGATCCCCGCATGGAAGAGGTAATACTGGGATCCCTGGGGCTCGCTACTCAGACACACTAGCTGAATCAATGAGCTCCCGCCCAGTGAGAGACGATGTCTCAAAAAAAAAAAAAAAGATATGGGCTGGAGAGATGCCTCAGTGTTTAAGGGTGAGTCTTCCATTCCCAACATCCGTGTCACACAGCTCACAGCCACCTGTAATTCTATTTCCAGGAGATTCAATGCCTCTATGACTAACGGCAGTCGTTTGTACATACCCCTACACACACGCACACCACCACCACCACCACCTCACACATATACATATGTGATATAGTCATACAGTACCGAAACACAGAATCAACATTCCCCCACCAAAGGATTCATTGATTAAACCTTTAATTAAAGTTGTGGATGTTTCTATGACAGAATCCTTCCCCCTAATTTCAGTAAAATCTATCACAATGATGCAATGTCTAAGCGTGGAGGAATCTTACGCTCCAGTGAGCCGCTTCCTTGCTGTAAAACCAGGCAGGAGCCACCGAGAGCCCAGGCTCAGGAAACGGAGTGCCAGGCTGGATTACAGCACCAGAGGTTGCCAGTCACTTGGCCTCCAAAAAGTTAGGCAACCCCTCTTTGCCCGGTTCCATCATGTGTGGACTGGGGTCAGCGATTTGACTGTGATAAGGGAATTCCCACACAGAGGGTCTTCAGCACAGGATCGATTGATGATACAGGGTTTAAAGGACAGTGATGAGCCAGGAGATGGCTCCGTTCACAGAACGCTTGCTTCTCGAGTATGAGGAAGGCCTGAGGTCGCGCCTCAGAACCCACATTAAAAACCCAGGTGTGGCGATGCCTGCTGGAAATCGTAGCGCTGTAAGAGGGAGACTCGAGGATGCTGGGGCTTGCTGGCCTGCTAGCCTGACTCAAACACGAAGGTGGACAGCTCCTGAGGAGCCACACCTGAGCTGACCTCGTGCCTCTTTAAACACACACAGCTTCATGGGCACATGCGCACGAGCAGATGCTCGCACACACACATAAACAAGCAGGTCCAGCCAGGGAGAATCCACTTCCCTTCCTTTGTTCCTGAAGCTCCTAAAAGAAGAAGAAGCTATGCAGGTTTGTTGAAAATTATAAAAATGGTCATAATAAGAAGTAATGATAGCAATAACAACAATTATTATAAATACTTTGGGTGCTAACATCAACCAAGTTTCCAATAGTTGGGGACCTTGTGTGTGCGTGGGGTGATATTCACCCCTACGCAAAAATCTCACAACCAGGGCACATGCATAGAGCCCACTGTGCCTGTGCTGTGTTGGGGTTACACATCTGACACTCATTGTCCTTCATTCTTTGTTTTGCCAACAAAATACACAGCTGCGTATGGTCACGCTGCCAGCCCCAGGAGCCAAATGATTCAGGGTGCAATAAAAAGCCAAGGCTCTTATAACTACCCCATAATTATTCTATCAACTCATCCAAAGCTCATCTCAACTGCCCCATTTTGCTCTAATTGGTCTGCCCACTAATTCTAAATTACTATGCTATTTGCTTTTTTACAACAAGAGGGGAAAGATCAAATCCCATGCACGTTGAAAGAAAGGAAAACGTGGGTGTCTTGCAGCGGCCCTCCAGGCCTGTCCCTTCCTAAGGACCAGCCTGCTGGTGTCCTGACAGATGGGGAGGGTGGACCCCACCCCTCCCAGTGCTTGTTCAATGAGGCGCTGGGTAATCACAGCTCCGCATTCAATCTGCCCTATTAAAGCCAAAGGTAGTTAAGCGAATGACAGAATGAGGGTCTTGTGTTTAAGGCTGACGTCTGTGTACACAGTGCTTTTATTAACCATTAACATGCTTTGTGTGGGGGGGGGGGAGTGGGAGCTCCTGATTCAAAACGGTGGAAGAGATACGCAATTTACAACCATCGCTGATTTAATGGCTTGTAACTGGGTGAGGAGGCGGGGCCGAGTGTGTGTGAACGTCACCAAACATCAATTAGGGAATTACCCTCCAGCTTGTTAAAAGGTCACATGCCAAAAACTGTCCTCAGCAGAAAAAGGCTGGGACATGGTACTCACATTTGTAATGGTCCGGGGCTGACAGACAATGGGGGACAGGCCATTCCCAAGTTTCTGGAATTTGTTTTGCTGTTTTGTTGTTGTTGATGGTGTTGTTGTTTTGCAGTGCTTGGAAACTAAACCCATAGCCTCACATGACACACCATCACTGCACCTCCTAGGAATATCTGTTTCTATGTATACGTGTATACATGTATGTATATGCGTAGATGTGTATGATTGGTATATAGATGTTGGAATATTGTAATATTTGTTTATGTGTATACATGTATATATGGATATATTTGTGTGAGTGCATGAATTGTATATAAATGTGCATGTATATGTTTTTGTGTGGGTATATTTGTGTATATGAATATACATACATGTGTATGTGAATATATATGTGTATACAGTCATATGTGTTCATATGTGTTAAGATGTATATATGTGTGCTTGTACTATATGGCATTTGTGTTTACAGGTATGTGCATATAGGTACGAATATTCTTCTTTTTTTTTTTTTTTTTTGGTTTTTCGAGACAGGGTTTCTCTGTAGCTTTGGAGCCTGTCCTGGAACTAGCTCTGTAGACCAGGCTGGTCTCGAACTCACAGAGATCCGCCTGCCTCTGCCTCCCGAGTGCTGGGATTAAAGGCGTGCGCCACCACCGCCCGGCCAGGTACGAATATTCTTATGTGTGCATGTATATGTGTATATGTGCATAAATGTTCATGCATATATATTGAGCTATGATGATGTCCTATCAAATCCATCTCTGAGCTTCTCAGTCTTTTTCAGTTCCTGAAAATCTTTCTGCTTCATGAAAGGCATTAGTATTAATTAATTAATTAGAGGCACATCAATGACTTCCCTACACTATCAACCACTTCTGAGACTTCCCAGCAGACCTGGTGGCAGGCTTCTAACCTCAGCCTCTCCTCTAACAAGCAGCATCTCCTAAGGCAGTTTCATATGCTTAAGATGACAGGCATCGGTGGCCCTCTGTAAAGTCTGGGATAGATCAGTTTAAAGATGAGCAAGTGTTCCCACCACGCGCTGCTGGCTGGTTCCCACTGTCAACTTTACCCAACCTAGAGTCACCCAGACAGAGAACTCCAGAAGGGATCACCTAGACCAGGCCAGCCTCTGAGCATGTCTGCTTTGGGCTGTCTTAGGGAAGACCAAGACTGAAAGTCAATGGCACCATTGGCCAGGCTTTGCGCCTGGACTGTGTAAGAACAAGAAAAGCTAGCTGAATAGTTGTCACACACACGTCCATTTCTCTCTGCTTTGACTGCTTCAAGCTCCTGTCCCTGTGACATCCCTGCAATGGCAGACCGTAACCTGGGATTATGAACTAAAATAAAGCCTTTCTCCCCTAAGCTGCTTTTTGTCAGGATACTTTATTACAGCAACATAGAACACACACACACACACACACACACGCATGCATGCACACATGTGCACACACATAAGCATGCACACAAGTGCGTACACACAATGCATGCACACACACGAGTATGTGCACACATGCATGCACACATGTGCACACACATATGCATGCACGCATGAGTGCTCACACGCATGCATGCACACATGTGTACGCGCACACATGCATGCACACATGTGCATATGCACATGCATGCACACATGTGCGCACACACGCTGTAAGAGAACGCTGAACTGAAGCACCTGCCACTTTAACCACAGCTCGATTCCCAAACACTGAACTACTAACTAATTCAAGTTAATGTAGAGACCCACCAGCTGCCTGAAAGAACAGGAGAATATTCCAGAAATGCATCTTGAGATTCCTGAGTGGACCCTAGAGATGAGGCTCTGTGAAAAGGCTTGCTTCAGATGCGTGGATGGCTTCTCTTCAAGTGACACATATTCACAATGAGAAAAATCTCACCCAGGCTCACCAGGAACAAATGCAGTTGGTAGCATTTCAGTTTCTTTTTCCATGGATCCCCCAAACTAGTAGAGTCAGGACATGGCCTAGAGTACTCTATTTTATCTCATGAATGCATTTGACAAGTGTCTCACGTGTGTGTGTGTGTTATGGGAGGATACATCCACTTAAGTGTGCATGCTTGTGCACTCCCGTGTTCACATGCAGAGGGCAGACTTGGACATCAGGTGTCTTCCTCAATTGCTCTCTGCCTTGAAAAAGAGTCTCGCACTGACCCAGAATCTTGCTATTTTACTTCAGCTTCTCTGCCTCCTAGTGCTGGAGTTATAGGCACGTGTGGCCAAGCCCAGCCTTTTTCAGAGATGCCGGGGATTCAAACTCGTGTCCTCAAGCTTACACAATAAGCTCTCTTACCCAGTGAGCCGTTGCAACACTCCACCCCCATTGTAACATTTATATACAGAAGGGAGTATAACAGTGCAGCTGGGCAAATAAACTCCAGCTCCATAAACGCTGCAGAAAATCTGGATTAGTCAAGCAGTCAACTTGGGCTGAGGTCTCTGGAGTCACATCTTTAAAAGCCATTTTAGTTTTAGTGATAGTTTTTGCCTCTTCAAGTGAAACACCTGGTGCTGGCCGTGACCTCCTCAGAGGATAGTTCAGTATTATGTAAAAGAATTCTGATCAGAGAGTCCATTTGAAGGAATTTTGTTTCTGAGAAAATAGCCAAGTGGATGAAAAGTTGTTCAAGGATCTCAGAGGCTGCATAACAGGAAAAAAGCACACGTGGTTTTGGTTTTGGTTTCTTTTGAGACAGGGTCTCATGTAGCCTATTGACTTGGGGTTTTCACTGCTGTGAAGAGACATTACCACGGCAAGTCTTTTGAAGAAATATTTAATTGGGGCGATTCTCTTGCAGTTTCAGAGGTTCATTCCATCATCATCATGACGGGGAGCATGGCAGCGTGCAGGCAGACAGAGCACTAGAATAGCTGACAGTCCTACATCTTGCAGGCAAGAGGAAGTCGATTGACAGTCTCACTGGGGGAAGCTTGAGCGAAAGAAACCCCAAAGCCCAGTCCCACAATGACACTTCCTCCAACAAGGCCACACCTCCTAATAAAGTCACTCGCTTCGGGGACCATTTTCTTTCAAACCACCACACTTACGTTTGTCTGAAACTCACTGTGTAATCAAAGATGAACTGATATTCCTATCTTAACCTCTGCATGCTGGGATTAGGGCCCTGTTTATGTGGTGCTGGGAACCGAACCCAGGGCTTGGTGTAGGCAAGCACCCTACTAACTGAGCTGTGCCACAGTGTTTACTGAAAGACAAGATGCTGCACGCAGACAACACAACATCTGTGGGCATTTAGAGCCCATCACGAGTTTTTAAATCTCAAAGAATCTCCACTCTAGAAAAGTCCATGGAGACAGAGGCAGGATATACAACAGACACAGAGCATAGACCCAATTTTGTTGCCTATGAACCTGGGCACGTATAAAAGAGATGGAAATAAAAAAAAATCTACCTTCCTTATTTTCTCTAGATGGCAGGATAAAGGGTAATCTTTGTTTTCACACCGTGGTATGCTTTACTTTGAAACTGAACATACAACTAACCAGAAAGCTAGGAAATCCCATTTAGAGCACACACACTTTTTACAAATGGCTTTGGAGAGAAAAGGAAACTGAGGCACTCAAGTGGGGACTGCAGGGTCGTCACCCAAGACTCTGACAGAAATGCAGTAGGGTAAGTGACACTGGGTGGTCATTAAGGTCACTTCCAACAGAGCAGCCAGCCCAGCCCTTCCCGGGATCCCTTAGGAATCCATGGCCCTGTTTGTGGTAGGTAACACTGACTGTCATCTTCCTGGGGTCTAGATCACCTAGAAGACAAGTGTCTGGCAAGGACATGTCTAGACCAACCAGACTGGGGCGGACAACATCACTCCATATATGAACCAACATCTGAACCAAATATGAAGGAGAAAGAGAGTGACCACCAGTGCTTGACTTCCTCTTTCTCCTGGCTGGGGAGAGAGGCCGATGTGACCAGCTGCCTCACTGCCACCATGATGTCCTCCCACAGTGAGCTGACTACACCGACAAACTCTGAGCCAAAGTCAACACCTCCGTCCTCAGGGTCATCAGGTCGCTCCTCAGGATTTTGTCAGACCAACAGAAAAGTAATGGGTTCACCATTAGAGCCTCACATCATCACCTCCTCCCCCAGGTATCGTCCTTTGAAATGGACCAGTCCAGTGTCAACTGGAGTGCCTCAGTTTCCTCAACTGTCACCCATCTTCCACTGTGGATACGCTCAGATTTAGGCAGCTGACAAAGGAAAAAAACAAAACCAAAACAACAACAATAATAAAAACACCTCACGATTGTCCTTCCAGAATCAAATGGATCTCAGAGGAATTAAAAAAAAAAGCCTGCTTCAATCAACCTACCAAAACCATTCGCATTCTGCAGAAGAAGAAAGAAGCCTGAATAGCGGCTTTCAGGCTTTTTCATTAACTCACTAACAGATGCCTTCTGTGGAACTAAATCTAATAACCTGGCCTTCCCTCTAGGGTTGGGAGGAGAATAAATCAAAGTAATTATGTCTGGAAAGTCGCTAATGTGCAAATTTACTTTCTCCCACAATAAATTTCCCCTACACACAAGCATGAATACATACAAATTCACACAGCATACATTTCTTTTGATGATTTTTTAAAATCATATATACATATATATGCATATATGTACATACATACATACAAACACACACACACACAAAGCTTTGTGTGGTTTGTACACACAGGTTAGTGCCCTTGGAGCCAGAAGAAGGCACTGGATCCCAGGACTGGAGTTAAAGGCCGTTGTAAGTTGTGTGATATGGATGCTGCAAACTGAACCCAGGTCCTTTGGAAAAGCGATAAGCACTCTTAATAACCGAGCTATCTCTCCATCCTGCTGCTTCCTTTGAAATGGACCAGTCCAGAGTCAAAAAAACAGAATCCAAGAAGAGAGTGTTCCCCCATCTTTCTGCATGTCCTCAGTGAAGCTCTGATTCTTCTGAGTTTCAGTGAACATTTTTATTGTCAGCGTCTAACACAGTGCGGTTGTGATGTATAGAAGGGAGTAAGGCAATTCTTAGCCATCCTACTTTGCCACAAGCAAGTGCCTGTTGAGGAGCCTTGGGTGTAACTCAGCTGGCAGAGTGCTTACCTCACAGGCGTGAAGCCCTGGGTGCATCCCCAGTACCACATACACTACACCCCAGGTCCGGTACCACACAGCTGTAATACCAGCACTCCAAAGGCGAAAGCAGGAGGATAGAAGGTCAGGGTCATCCTGGCCAGCCTGAGCTGCTGAAATCCGTCAGTTCGTTTGCTTAAATGCCATTGAAAACGTGATCTGGAAGACAGCTGCAGGAGGGAGTACCCCGAGACTGAGTCAGGAAGTGGGGTGAGCCTGGCTGGGTTCAGAGCAAGGCTTAGCTGTATATATGTTCAGCACAAAGCCACAATCTTGGGGCTAGAGAAATGGCTCAGCAGTGAAGGGCTCCTGCTACCCTTCAAGAGGACAGGGGTTCGGTTCCCAGCACCAACATCAGGTGGCCCACACCTGCCTGTAACTCCAGCTCCAGAGCATCTGACATCCTTTTCTAGCCTCTGAAGATCTCCACATACACGTTGGCATAAACACACCTGTACACACAATTAAACATTTAAAACCCAAATGATCATGATCTATGTTTCTGACATGCCCAAAGCCCTGCGCTTCTGTGCTTGAGAGTCTGTGGATAGAAGATGCTCATCTTGGCTAACTCCAGCCCCTGCAGTTATGGTGGGGTACACCATGAACAAATAGACTGCTCCCTTCCCCACTTCCCCTGCTCACGTCCAGACAGCGCATGACAAGCCTCAAACGCTGTGAGGTTCCCCGTGAACACGTCAGCCAGTCGGTGTTGATGAACTATTTCAAGGCAAAAACAACGCAGACAGAAGTACGACTCGGAGTCCTTTCATCACCCCCCCCCCAAGCTTTCACCAGTCCAGTCTCCCCCGCCACCCTCCTTTGCTTTAATAGGGTGTGATCTGCCGATCTCAATCCCATAATAGAGAAGTGTGCACTTGATTCTGACTGTGCTCACCACGGGCGCAGACAATCGCATCTCTGGAAAAGCAGAATGGCCGGCTCATTGTGAGCCAAGCGAGCCAGGCTTTGTGTCGTCTTTTGTTTGTGGGCCCTGTCCCTTGCTTTAGTTACTCATGACATTAAGCAAAGCAACTGAATCCTCCCTGCAGCTGTGCCCACACAGCGAGGAGCGTCTGGGGAGTGGGCCAGGCTGCACGTGCATATAAACTAGGTGAGCTTAACATTTCCTGCATATGCTCCTCATTCCCGAGTGCATTTGGGGCTGGCGGCATTTCTGGTCCCTGCTGCCACTCCATGAACAATCAAGATTGCAGATCGGTGGTGAACAACCACCCACCGTGCCTGGGGACCAGCAGGTCTCAGGTCTATTTCACGCTGTGGCCCAAACAGCTTTCTTTCTTACCCAAAATGCAGTCAGGGCTGGGACACACACGAAAAGATTTTAAAACTCGTGGCCTGTCTCTGGGTGTGTTCATGTGTATGTGTTTGTGTGGGTGCATGGGGAAACCGTAGGCAATTCGGGTGTCTTTCCTCAGGCATCATATACCTTAGCTGGTTTTTGTTTAAGATTTTATACTGTAATTACATGTACATGTGTCTGGGTGTGGGAATGTGCATGTGTGTGTAATGTGCCTGTGGAGGCCAGAAGAGGGTCTAGACTCCTTTGGGGCAGGAGTCACACAAGCCCGCCTTGTGAGCTGCCCAATGTGGATGCTGGGAATGGAATTCAGGTCCCTAAAAGATCGCATTTGTTCTAACCACTGAGCAATCTCCCCAGCCCTCACTTTGTTTAATTTTAGCTTTTCTGAGACAAGGTTTCTCACTGACCTGAACTCACCAGATAGGCCAGGCTAGGTAGCCAGAGAGCTCCAGGGATCTTCCTGGTCACCTCCCCAGTGCTGGGATTACAAGCACATACCGCCACGCCCAGCTTTTTTTTTTTTTTTTTGGTTTTTCGAGACAGGGTTTCTCTGTGGCTTTGGAGCATGTCCTGGAACTAGCTCTGTAGACCAGGCTGGTCTCGAACTCACAGAGATCCGCCTGCCTCTGCCTCCCGAGTGCTGGGATTAAAGGCGTGCGCCACCATCGCCCAGCTCATGCCCAGCTTTTTAAAAGGAGGCTCACAGGCTAGAATTCGGGTTCTCATGTCTGTGTGGCAGCATAATTTACCAACTGAGCTATCTCTCCAGCCCTTGTCTCTTACTAAAGAGAAGTAAACCCTACATCGCAGACACAAGATTCATAATCAAGTCATAAGAAGTGTTATTGCTTAAAATAACAAAAACTGAAGCAATTCAGACCTCCCGATAGACTGTTAAATAGTGCCAATAACTCTGACGTCACTAGAAAGAACAGATTGGGGATATAAGAAAGAGATTTGGGAAATGTTCTTGGCTTTGAGTTGGGAGAAAAGCAGGTTACAGGGCAATATGTAGAGAAAGGTCTAAGTTTCATTCTCACGCCCAGCTACACGTGTGTGCAAACAGCATATATCTACCAGTTCTACTTGATTTGCGCAGGAAATATGCTGGAAGTGCATTGCACCAAATGCCCGTGGTGATTGCCATTCACAGAGAAGGGTAGAGGGATGAGAAGGGTAGCCATGGGTGCGGGAACGCTTTAAAGTCTGTCTCCACTTAAAGGCCGTTATTCTTCCCATATGCACCACAGCGGTAATTGGCAACACGAATGAGACATATTCTTTTTTTCCTTTTAAGAAACAATACGGAGCCTCCTGCATTCACAGTCACGTTAGTTTTCTTGGCTAGCAAAGCCAGCTGAGCTCACAGCATTAATTATAACCAGGGCACTTCACCCCGAGGCTTAATAACTCGCCCATGGCTTCCCAGTTCTCTTATAATCACAATTTCCTCCAGAGGCTCATGAGGCCCCAGCTGTGAGGCCCCTCACTCCTTAGGTCAAGCCTCGGCAACTCATTTTTCTGACTCTCAAATGCAGTCAGCGGGTTCCTTATTAAGTGCCCTGTGGCTAACTCTGTCTAGGAATGCCAAATGTCCACACAGGCTTCTTGTAGTCAACCTCAGTATAGGTTAAGTATCATCTCTAAGAAGTGGCTGCCCTTGACCCCCAGCTTCAAAGACACCCTCCCCACAACCCACCTGTGGTGTGGGAGGTCCTTCTGTCTATGTGTTGCTTTTATTGGTTAATGAATAAAGAAACTGACTTGGCCTGATAGGGTGGAACAGAGCTAGGCAGGGGAAACTAAACTGAATGCTGGGGAAAAGAAGGTGGAGTCAGGAGAAGCCATGTAGCCCTGCCGGAGACAGATGCCAGAATTTTACCCGGTAAGCCACAGCCTAGTGGCAATACACAGATTAATAGAAATGGGCTAAATTAATATGTAAGAGTTAGCCAATAAGAAGCTAGAGCTAACGGGCCAAGCAGTGTTTTAAGTAATATAGTTTCTGTGTGATTATTTCGAGGTTGAGCAGTCAGGAACAAACAAATGACTCTCTACAACACACCTGAGAGTGCTATTTCCCAGCTCTCCTTACCCCTGCATATGCTGCCACACTGGCTACCTTCTCCTTTTGGGTCCATGGGAAAGGAGCTTGCTGCTCTCATTCCCTCTAAATGTTTTTATAAAGTGCTTGGCACAGACAGACAGTCAAGTTGGAGTTGAGTACACAAGAGTCTACTGTTAGAAAAAGAACCTCTTGGGGCTAAGGCTCCGTTGATAGTGTTTGCCTAGCGTGTATGGAGGTGGTGGTTTGAATGAGAATGACCACCATAGACTTATGTATTTAAATGTATGGTCCCAGTTGGTGGAACTGTTTGGGAAGGATTAGTAGGTGTGGCCTTTGTCTCTCGGGATGGGCTTGGAGGTTTCAAAAGCCAAGTGCCATGCCCGTTGCACTCTCTGCCTCCTGCTTGTGGATAAGACGTGATCTCTCAGCTACTGTTCCAGCCACCTGCCACTTTGCTGTCATAAAGTCTAACCTTCTAAGATCATAATCCCAGCTAAACTGTTTCCTTTATATTGCTTTGGTCATGTGTTTCATCACAGCAATAAAAAAGTAATGGAATGAGTTTATGGGTTCAATTCCTATCACTGCATAAACTGGACATTGTAGTACATATTTGTAATTCCAGAACTTGGGAAGTGAAGACAGGAGGATCAGGAGTTCAAGGCCAACCTTGACTACATAGTGAGTTTGGGGCCAGCCTTGGCTACTTCAGCCGATCTCAAAAAGTAAAAATAAAAGGAGCCAATGTGTTTCTTGGTTGAAGATGCTGAAGAATAAATGCTGGTAGATGTTATCATCCAAGCTCCAAACCTCTCTAAACAAACAAACAAACAAAACCAGGAGGAGAGAAAGAAACATGTCGGCTCTGGCTGTTCAATCACCCCCAAGAAAGTCACAGAAAGGAGGTGGGGCTTATAATCTTCATTTAAAGCTTGAGCAACTTTCTCCCCAAACTTGGTTTTGTTTGGTTGTTTGTTGTTGAGACAGGGTCTACTATAGCCAAAGCTGCCCTCGAACTCACTACACAGCCAAAGATAACTCACACTTCTAATCTCCCTGCCTCCACCTCCTGAGTGCTGGGATGGGATTGTAGACAACACTACCATGTCTTATTTCATACGTATTTGGGGGGATGACATTTCAGTGCTATTGGGAAGCAAGACTACATACTCTTTTCTCTAAGACACACACACACACAAAGAGCACTCACCAACACATGCTTAAGCCTCATGCCTGTCCTGGCAAGGTTTGCCTTTGACTCAGAAAGGCTTTTGACAATAGAGGCCATCCCCTTCTTCCTTCAGGAAGACAGGACTCTCTCTTGAAGTCAAGTGAGCTCAGACTATCCCGAAAGACTCCTCCTGCCTCACATCCTAGCTGTCGAGGGTCCCTGGTAAGTCATCCCTTTCTCTCTTCTAGTGCAGCTCCTGCTGTTGACAGAACACATTCAGGGCAGCTGTGATGTGAAGGGTACTAGAGAACAGAGAGTCCTCCCCTAGCCAGTCGGATTTAGGGCCAGGCCAAGCACCCAGCAAGAAGCTGGGGAAGATGCGAGGTTCCAGGCCAGAAGCGACCCACTGATCTGTCACCTCTCTGGAGAATCGGTTACTTACCTATTTATTTTAGGCGAGCGGCATATGCCACAGCACTCGTGTGGCCGTCAGCGAACAACCTTCAGAAGTCAGTCTCCTCCTTCTACCGCATGGGTCCCCAGGCT
The DNA here is from genome assembly GCA_025134845.1 of Neodon shergylaensis. Taxonomy (NCBI): domain Eukaryota; kingdom Metazoa; phylum Chordata; class Mammalia; order Rodentia; family Cricetidae; genus Neodon; species Neodon shergylaensis. Next base: position 15,291,296 of record JABTXL010021306.1, read on the forward strand.
TGAACTCGGGCCAGCAGGATTGGCGGCAAGCACCTCTACCTGCTGGGCCATCTCACCGGCCTGGCATCAGCCACTTTTCTTTTTTAGATTTTGGCGTTGTTCCCAAACTTCACACACAGGCTAGCTGATGCCAGGCATTGAAAGGGCAGGTGCCATTGGAGCCATTCTGTTAACCCGGAGTTCTCACGCCAAGTCATTTGCTCAGCAAATTGAAAAAGAGAGCAGCATTGTTTCCCCGGGTGTGAACCGGTGTGCCCTGTTTATTTCACTTGGAACCCACACGGTGCATCTCCAGGCCTCTAAGAACACCCGTTTCAGAACACTCAGATCCACGCACGCTCCGACACACCGCTGAGCATCCTGCTAGCCGCACACACATTTGGAACTGGAGAGCAGCGTCTTTGGGCTGTGTTGCTGACTCAGTTGAGGAAGGAAAGCCTGTAGAAGTGAGCAATGCCCCCCATCTGCTGCCACCTCTCACTCTGAAGGAGCTGGCCCAGGGAGACAGCTGGGCCTGGGGAGCCTGGGTGGGGCCCCACCTGTGCAGCTCTCATACGTAAAATGTCAGAGGCTTCCCAAAGAGCACCAGGCAGTACCTTCTGTGGCAAGCATCCCAGCGGCCCTGGCAGCTGACAGCAGCAGGAAGCTGTCCTTCCTGTGGCCTTACAAGGTGCACGGGGCTGAGAATGGCTAAGACAGGCATGAAATTCCCAGTGTGGTACAGCCTTGCCAAGTCTCATGTAGTACATGCCCCCGTCCCCCATCCTCTGTAATCAGCACCTCCTGCTTCCCTTGGTTCCCTTCTCTCGTCTGCAAATCTCTTGCACTTTGATATTGCTTGTTTGTTTTTGAGGCTGGGGCTCTCAGGGCATAAAGCATATTTAGCAACCGCTCTAAGGCTGACTCTACTCCCAGCCTCTTGCCTCTTCGCCTATCATAGAAGAGTCTACTGGTTAGCAGTGGTCTAAACTTGCACGAGTCCTGTTCTAGTTTCCTTTCTGTTACTGTGATAAACCTCTCTGGCCAAAAGCATCATGGGAAGAAAAGGGTTTATTTGACTTACATGTCCAGGTCACAGTTCATTCCTGAGGGATGCCAGGGCAACTCAAGGCAGGAACCGTGGAGGAACCCTCGTCACTAGCTCATTCTCTGGCTTGCTTACTTGTGTATGCTTACCTAGCTTTTTCATACAGGTCCTAGCAGGACTCCCTACCTGATGGGTGGTGCTACCGGCAGTGAGATGGGCCCTCCAACATCAATTAACAATAAAGACAATCCCCCACGGATACACCCATGGACCAACCTGAACTAGGCAATTCCTCCGTTGAAGCTCCTCCTCTCCGATGACTCTAGATGTCAAGTTGATAGCTAAGGCTTCTCTGGGCCACACTGGGTGAAAGACTATTTTCTTAGGGGCCCGTGAGATGGCTCAGGGGGTGAAAGCACTTGTTTGCAAGTCTGAAGTCCTGAGTTTAATCCCCAGAACTCAGAGGTGCTAGGTAGCTTCATGCCAACTTGGCACAAATCATAATCATTTGGGGAGAGGGACTCTCAGTTGAGAATACGATCACAACAAACTGGCCTGGGGGGGGGGCGTTTTTGTTTGTTTTATTGATAACTGATGTGGGAGAAAAGAACCCAGATCACTGTGGGTGGTCCCTCCTCTGGGCTGGTGGTTATAGGAGCCATAAGAAAACAGACTGGGCCCAGCTGGGTTCTGCAGACACTGGGACTGCAAGATGGTGTCGATCGTGTCACTGAGAGACAAGCTCGTGGAGGCTAAACTGGGAGAGCTTCCAAGCTGGATATTGATGCAGGATTTCAGCCCATTGGCATCATGGGAGCCTTTCAGGGAGATATCGTCAAGTATGGAGCAAGTACATCAACATGTTCGAGTATATCGACATGTGGAGGGGCAGCGTTGCAGGCCTTAGCATGAGGCTGGCAGTCTATGTGCTTCTCAGCAATGGCATTTCCTACAAGTAACTCAGATATTAGCATGACATAAGTACCGCTGAAGAGGAGTCAGCTTCAGGGCAACGCATGCCTGAGCATAAACACCTGCCAGCTCCAGCCAGGAAGAATTCAGCTGCAGTTGAATCTTAATGTCTTGGCTGAAAACTGAAAGGGGACTGGTTCATGTTAGAAAAAAAGGAGGGAAAGGAAAGAAGGAAGGAAGGAAGGAAAGGAGGGAGGGAGGGAGGGAGGGAGGGAAGAAGGAGGGAAGGAGGGAAGGAAGGAAAGAATGAAGGTAAAAAGGAAGGGGAAGGGAAGAAGAAAGAGAGATGGGAGGGAGGAAAGGAGGGAGGAAGGGAGGGAGGAAGGATGGGAGGGAGGGAGGGAAGGAGGGAGGGAGGGAGGGAGGGAGGGAGGGAAAAAGGAAGGGGGAGGGAAGAAGAAAGAGAGATGGGGAGGGAGGGAGGGAAGGAGGGAGGGAGGAAAGGAAGGAAAGAAGGAAGTAAAAAGGAAGGGGAAGGGAAGAAGAAAGAGAGATGGGAGGGAGGGAGGGAAGGAGGGAGGGAGGGTGGGAGGAAAGGAGGGAGGGAGGGTGGGAGGGAGGGAGGGAGGGAGGAAGGAAAGAAGGAAGGATGGAAGGGAGGGAGGGAGGGAGGGAGGGAGGGAGAAAAAAAGGAAGGGGGAGGGAAGAAGAAAGAGAGGGAGGAAGGGAGGAAAGATGAATCATGGCCTCTGTAACAACTCCTGTTTCTAGTTCCTGTCTTAAGTTCCTGCCTTGACTGCACTGAATGACTAATGGCTTACCAACTGTAAGGTGAAATAAACCCTTCCTTCCTCATGTTGCTTTTGGTCATGGTGTTTTCTCACAGTATAAAAACCTTAACTAAGGGGGCTGGAGAGATGGCTCAGTGGTTAAGAGCATTGCCTGCTCTTCCAGAGGTCCTGAGTTCGATTCCCAGCAACCACATGGTGGCTCACAGCCATCTGTAAGGAGGTCTGGTGCCCTCTTCTGGCCTTCAGGCATACACATAGAATGTTGTATACATAATAAATAAATAATTATATAAAAAAAAAACCTTAACTAAGACACCAGCCACATAAAGGTGGAAGGAAAGGACCAACTCCACAGAGTCGTCCTCTGACACCCACATATATGCCATGGTACATGCATGACCCCCCATCATACACACAATAATAGATAAAAAGAAATTTACAAAATTGATCACTCAAGAACTGCCCCATTGAATAGTAACTGAAAAAAATCACACAAAATTCTCATACTATTTCAGCTAAGTTTGTTATATTGTGATGGGCCACATTCAGAGCTATCTTGGACTGCACCCCCATGTGGGTTGGACATGCCTGGAAGGAGATAAACATCTTCCTCCTTCACTTGTCCCCAGCCCCTCTCCTGGAGGTCTGGTCATCTGCTACCCATCCCCTTGTGTCCTTAAATATGTCTGAACAAGAGCGTATAAATGTAAAATCCATCATAAAATAAGTTAGAAAAGACCACGTCCTCTTTCACACCGTGCTCTCCCTACTCACTGACACTGGAGTTTACCATGTGAGTGGACAAGTAAGTGTGTGGTTCTTCTGAGTTACTTCATTGCCATCCCCTGGCTCCCAGCCAAGCTCACCATCCTCTCTCTCATCCATTGGCCAGACGGCTTCCCAGAGAGATGCGAACGCCCATCTGCCTCTGCCTACCAGCAGCTCTACAGTTGCAGATGCGTGAGACCACATGGGGTTTTGACATGGGTGCGGGGCTCTGAACCCATCCATACGCGGTGGCACTTTCTCGGCAGAGCCATCTATCTTCCCAGCCTCGTACCCGCCTCTCTTCATCACTCTCTGACTTCTTGGACCCTCTCCTTCCCTTATTGATGGCACTAATACCTGTTTGGCTGTCTGCATCTCCTCCCCAACCTCTTTTTAACTTCAATTTCAGACAGAGCATCCAGCCGACACCTGGTCAGATGCAAATCCCTGTCTATTGATCCCAGCCCCAATCATCAGTCTAAATCTGTACCAACCGATGAAACACCTAGAGAACCTGGTCCTTAGCATCTCACACCAACAACTGCTGGGCCGATCAAGACTTCTAGCCTGTCTTACTGCTCATCACTCTTGCTGTTCTCTAAATTTTGTAAATTTAGATATTCGGACAACTCATTCTGTCAACTTGAAACAACTTAGAGTCGCCGGAAAGAAAGTGTCAGGTGAGGAACTGCCCAGATGAGTTTGCGGTATGGGCATGTCTGTGAGGGACAGTCTTGATTCTTAAATGATGTGGGAAGTCCCCAAAACAAAGTGAAGGAGGGGACCTCCACTGTGAAAGAGAAGAGAGATGGGGAGGTATGAAGAGACGTCTCGGTAATTACGTGTGCTTGCTGTTCTTGGCAGAGGACCCAGGTTCTATTCCCAGCACTCACATGGCCGCTCACAACTGTCTGTAACTTCACTTCCGGGGATGAGCACCTGAATGTGTGTGTTCACGTCCCTCTGCTCTTGGCTGTGGGTATGATGTGGCCAGCTGGGTCAAGCCCCTTCCACTGTGACATCTCAGACACAAAAGATGGTAGCCTCCCCCAGCTGCCTTTTGTTAAAGTATTTCATCACAGCCACAGAAATGAAACAGGGACAGACACTAACGAATCTGAAGACTCTCCCCTTTGCAAACAGACTCAACTCCCTGACTCTGCCTTCTCTCCAAGCACACACTGAAAACCTCAATCTAGATGAAACTCGTGATCTCCTGTGAGGGTAAATTGAGGATCTTGAATCAAATAAGAGGCACACCCCTGGGCAGGTCTGTGAGGGCATTTCTAGTGGGGATTAACTGAGTGGGAGCCCCCTCCCCCAGAGTAGCAGGCTCTTAGCACCTCCAGCCCAGGGAGTCAAAGGCCCAGGAAAGAACAGCATACTGCCTGGCTGCACCTCCTGCTGTTGAGTGCATCTCTCCAAGGTCTGCTGCTACCACCACTACCCTCCTCAGCTGACCTCACACTCAGCTTCTTTAGTTTGCAAGTGTGGACTGAAGATCAGCAATTAAAAATTTTCTGGGCTTATCGCACCAGACTGGGCCGACTGGGGTGCATTGGTGAAAGGCAGTAAAGATAGACTCGGGGCTGCCAAAATGATCAGTGTTGCATTACGGAAAGAAAGCTCAGCACACCCCTGAATGGATTTGACCAAGAGTGAGCCAAAGTCTGAATTCTCCATTTCTCTCTTGTGGCTTCTGTCTACAGTTTGTGGTTTCTGGCTTGTCTATATTCCGTCTCTCATGTGTATGTCTGAGCTGTTCCTATTGCCTGTGTCCCTGACAAAGGTCTTTGCTCTGTGGTTACTGAGCAACACAGAAAGAATCATATGGAGAAGGAAGGAGCCAGATTTCATAGAAATCTTTAAAAGAACTTTGTTGTTGTTGGAATATTTATTTCTTTATGTTTACATGGGAGTGTTTTGCTTGTATGTGTATATATGCACTGTGTACATGCCTGGTGCCCTTGGAGATCAGAAGAGGGAGTCAGAGCCCTGAAACTGGAGTTACAGACAGTTATGATCTGCCGTATGGGTGCTGGGAATCAAACCTTGGTCCTCTGGCGGAGCCTCTGGTGCTCTTTGCACTCCAGCCCCTTTAACAGAGCTTTACAAAGGATTAAGTCACTGCCTCTGACTTCAACTGACCCCAAAGCATGCAGTAGATACCAGTACTTCAAAATGAGCTGCCAGTTATAGCCATGGTATTTTCAATATTTATGTCAGATATTTGTTGTACAAGATCTTTCCAACCTGTTGGTTGTTCTCAGCAAATGAACACCATAACACACACACACACAGAGAGAGAGAGAGAGAGAGAGAGAGAGAGAGAGAGAGAGAGAGAGA
>JABTXL010021306.1:15297149-15333081 GCA_025134845.1 Neodon shergylaensis
AGAGAGAGAGAGAGAGAGAGAGAGAGAGAGAGAGAGAGAGAGAGAGAACTTTGAGTTAGGGGCATGGAAGAGTACATAATATGACATTAAAGCTATAAATTATCTTAGGCACTAAAGGCTGATAACATGGGAAATTCAAGGGAAGTGAGGTTGGCTATTACGTTGTTCCCTTTATGGCAAGTTAAACAGACTAAGTAGACAGCAGGCTATCAGGCCAAGTCCTAAGTGACCTCAAAGTGTATTATTAACTTGGCTATGAGGTCCAGCAAACGTTCCCATCTTTCTGAGTGTAAGGGATATCTCCATAAAAATGGTGTCACTACCCTGGGCATCCACAGATCAGGCAGCTGCAGTGCTCAGCCCTCTAGCAGGCAGGTGGCCAGTGGTGGACTACCCAGCTCATGCCATGTAAGCGAACCTAGTGAGCACTCTGTGTCACACATGTCCGTCCTGTCACTGCTGTTCCTCTGGAGAACTCTGCCTGACACCCCCTCCTTCTTCCAAAGGAGACTGATGGGGGTTGCAGAGGTGGCTCAGCAGTTAGTGCACACACCGTCCCTGCAGGGTCTGCCCCCAGCACCCACACTGAACTGCTCATACATCTGCCCGTGTCCCCAGGTCTAAGGGCTCCAACATGCTCCTAACTTTTGCAGGCATCGTACTCATTCATGCGCTGTTTCTCAATATAAGAGCACACACACACACACAATTTAAAATGGTTAAAATATATCTAACTTTAAATTAACCAACTCAATTTGAAGTTTTTTCAAAAAAAAAAAACTAATTGGCAGGATTTTAGGATAGTGCTTTAGAAAACAGTATGAAGTTTCCTCGGAGGGGAAGAGTTTAAAAGGATGGCCCTTCGATCCCAGTTGGTGTAGACCCTAAAGAACCGAAAACTGGTTCTGAGAGAGAGGCACACTGTTATACAGCAGACTGGGGCCTGACCACAAAGATGTGGAAGCAATGGAAATATCCATGGATGGGTGGGTGTGGGGCCGATACACTGCATGGAATATTACTCAGTCTGTGAAGACACGGAAATTGTGTCACACTCTACAAGATGGATAAGCCTGGAGAGCCCAGTGATGAGAATTGCATGTTGTAGAACACAGTCCTCTGGGAGTCACATGTCCCTTGAATGCTCTTTCAGAGGACCCGGGTTTGAGTCCTAAAATACACATGGCAGATCACAACCACCTTGAACTCTGATGCTTTCCTCTGACCTCCAAGAGTACCAGGCACACACATGGTATACACATGACACACACAGGCATGACATGTCGCCCTCTTGAACTCTCAGGACCTTTGACGCTGTGCAGAAAGGAAGCCTGCACTTACAGAGTCATTAGTGCTCTGTAATGAAGGCAGTTGGTGACGTGTGTCCACCCCACAGAAGCAGAGAGACCCGGACACTGGGGCTCAGCCTGCAGTCCAGACTATGGGATGCTGCTACCAACATTTAGGATGGGCCGTACCATCTCAGCCAACTAGACCAGTTCCCTCACAGACACCTTCACGGACTGACTCCCTGGTGATTCAACAGCTTTCCAAGTTGATAGTCTTCATCACGGTGACTTAGTCATCCACAGGTTGGCCATGATCCTGTAAGAAACCCCAATTGCTCTCACTGGTTCACGCCATATCTGGAGTGGACAGACATTTGTTCTCCTCCCCAGGAAAGCTCACGCCACATGGTAGAGCTGCCTTTATGAGTTATATAATGAAATCGGAGGCATGAAAACAGAAGATAGCATGGTGTTGCTGGGGCCAGGGGGAGAAGAAATGGGAATAGTCCATGGGTATAGACTCTCTCTCCCGTGAGGAAACTTCTTACCCTTTGGGCTAAGGTCAGTGCAGTTATGCAGGATGGCAAGGCTGATTCACAAGGACATGAATACATCTACGACCATGAGCTATGCACACATAGAAGGGGTCCGTTTGAGGGCTGGGAGGATGGCTCATTGAGTAAAATGTGCGCTGCAGGAGCATGAGGGCAAGAGTTCAATTTGCAGAATGCTTTAAAAAAAAATGAGGTGTGGTGGCTCATACTCGCAATCCCAGAAACAGGAGGTAGAGACAGGCAGATCCCTGGGGCTCAGTGCTCAGTCAGGTGATTCTACTTGGTGAGCTCTAGGCCAATGAGGTCCCCTGACTAACAAGGTGAGTGACTCCCAAGGAACAATATCCAAAGTCATCCTCTGGATTTCACACACAGGCAAGCACATGCATGCACACTTGCACATGCATGAACCTATGCACCAAAGAAAGTAAATCAAATTTTAAGCTACATGAGCTTGGTAAGGTTTTTTTGGTTTTGTTTTTTAATTCAGCAAAAGAAAACCATGGAGGCAGCACACTGTAGAGAGGCAGAAGCATCACGCACTCCATTTCCACGTGGCCAAGGACCAGCGGGCATTTACCTTCTACACTGGCAACGTCAAACACAAGGGTCACGCTGAGGCTGTGATTTCCAATCAGAAAAGTAAGAGAACTGGCTTCTTAGAAAAGCCAGTGGCTAGAACTCAGCTCCCTCTGACATTACTCTCTAGAAGCTAACTGGAAGCCGATGGCTTTCAGAACTGTATTCCTCAACGCTTGTTTATGTGCATTAATATGCAGATATATTCCCAGCCGGCTGTGAGCTCATGAATTTTTAACCAGAGATTAAAATGTTAACTAAAGCTGGTGATATGGGGGATTATGAGTATCACTTAATCCTTAAATTAGGAATCTCCAAGTGGGCTCTTGATCATTATCCAATGAGCAACCACCCAAAGATTCTCAGGGCAGGCCTTTACCATTGCATTGTGGGTAACAGACTTTTTTTTTTAAAGATTTATTTATTTATTATGTATACAACATTCTGCCTCGATGTATGTCTGCACGCCAGAGCAGGGTGCCAGATCTCAGTACAGATGGTTGTGAGCCACCATGTGGTTGCTGGGAATTGAACTCAGGACCTCTGGAAGAGCAGCCAGTGCTCTTAACCTCTGAGCCATCTCTCCAGCCCCCCCAGACTTTTTTTTTAAATGCACTAATTTTTTTTATTTTAAACTGCTTTTCATTTTACATACCAACCCCAGTTCCCTTTTCCTTCCCTTCTCCCACTCCCCTACCCCCATACCATGCCCCCATCCACTCCTCAGAGCAGGTAAGGCCTCCCTTGGGGAGTCAACACAGTCTGACATACCGAGGTGAGGCAGGACCAAGCCCACCTCCCCTGCATCAAGGCTGAGCAAGGTATCCCATCATAGGAAATGAACTACAAAAAGTCAGTTCATGCACCCAGGATCATTTCTGGGCCGACTGCCAGAGCCCCCAAACAGATCAAGCCACATAACTGTCACCCACATTCAGAGGGCCTAGTTTGGTCCCATGCAGTTTCTCCAGCTGACAGTCCAGAGTCCGTGAGCTCCCACTAGCTGGGATCAGCTGTCTCTGTGGTTTTCTCCATCATGATTTTTACTCCCTCTTGCTCATATGATCCCTCCTCCCTCTCTCCAACTGAAGAGCAGGAGCTCAGCCTAGTGCTTGGCTTTGGATCACTGCATTTTGGTAGGTTCTATGATGACAATTAGGGTAGTCACTAATCTGATTATAAGGGAAGACCAGTTCAGGCACCTTCTCCACCATTGCTAGGAGTCTTAGCTGGTGTCATCTTTGTGGATTCCTGGGAATTTCCCTGGCACCGGGTTTCTCCCTAACCCCCTAATGGCTCCCTCTGTCAAGATATCTCTTTCATTGTTCTCCCTCTCTGTCCCTTCCCCCACTAGGCAATCTCAATCCCTCATGTTCCCATTCCCATCTCATCCCTTCTACCCCTCCCTCCCAGTTTACCTGGGAGAGCCTAACTATTTCCTCTTCCTGGGGTCCTCCATGCATGTCCCTCTTAGGGTCCTCCTTTTTACCTGACTTCACTGGAGCTGTGAAATGTAGTCTGATTATCCTTTGCTTTACATCTAGTATCCACTTATGAGTGAGTACATTCCGTGTTTGTCTTTCTGAGTCTGGGTTACCTCACTCAGAATGATTTTTTTCTAGTCCCATCCATTTGCTTGCAAATTTCATGATGTCATTGTTTTTTTTTCCCACTCAGGAATACTCCAATGTGTACGTGTTCTACATTTTTGTTATCCAGACAGTTCTTAGTGCATCTATCTGGGGATCTTTAAAAACAGTGAAACCAGGGCTGGTAAGATGGCTCAGTTGGGAAAGTGCTAGCCACACATGTGTAAGGACCTGATTTCCATCCCCAGAATCCTCCTTCAGAAAGCCAAATGTGCTACCCCTGTATGTAATCCCAGCACCAGGGAGATGGAGCCAGGTAAATCCCCGAGGCTAACTGGTCAGCTAATTTAGCATAAGAGTGAGCTCTCAGAGGGTTTGGAGGGAGGAAAGGTAGGGGAGGAACTAACATAACTGTATTATAATCTCAAAAAAGAAAGGAAAGTTTTTAAAATTTAAGAAAGGGAGACCCTGTCTCAAAAAATAAGGTGTTTCACCTGAGGAATGACACCTGAGGTTGACCTCTGCCCTTTACATACATAAACACACACACACATACACACACACCCATGAACACACACATACACACACAAAAAATAAACTTGAAAACAGTAAAAGCAAAGACAGTTCTTACGAAGCTTGGCCTGGGGAAACATGTAGGCCGCCTGGTGAGTGTTCATGGAAATTCTGAGGCCTCAGAAAAGCCATGGTAATTTCTAGTTTTGTGACTAAGGATTTACAAAGAGCATTTTTAACAGAAAGAAAATAAGATTTAAAAAAAAATCAACCTAGAAACCAGAACTCAGCTTCTTTTGGAGATACAGCTCAAACCTGGAATTATTAGCTCTGACATGGAGGGAAAGCAAGCACAACACTTTCTCTTTATGGTCCCAGACCGAATTCAATTCCAGTCCCATATAAAATTCTGAATTTCCAAAGGAACACAGAGACAAAATAATTTAATAGTTTAGCCAACTATGAATAAAATATCCTGATATCAGCACACAATCAAATTTCTGTACATGTATGTGTGCATATATGTAAGGGTACACACACAAATGTATGAATATGTGTGGGTTTCATTCCTCAGGCACCATCTCCGCTGTCTTTTGAGGCAGGGTCTCTCACCGACCTGGAACTGACTGACTAGGCTAGGCAGACTGACCAGTGAGCCCCAAGGACATTCCTTATCAGTTCACGTTACAAATGCACCATCACATCCAGAGTGCGCGTGTGTGCGCGCACATGTGTGTGTGTATGTGTGTGTGTCAGGGCTCCATGCTTACTTGGTGAGCACATCACTCACGGCCATCTCTCTAGCTCACAGTGGTTTTTTTTTTAATTAATAAATCTGTAGACATTCTTCTTACTCTCCGGAGTCTGGGGTGTATTTTGCCCTTACGCTTCATCTCCATATCAGGTTAACACAGGGCAGCAAAGGCAAACTGGGCACCACACCTGCAGAACAGGGTTGCATGTTACTCTAAATGGTGCCTAGCTCTTGACCAGGGACAGCGAAGCTCTCTAGACTTCTTCATGGCAGTTTTGTTGAAGCCCTCAAACTCCTTCTTAATAAATTGGGAGGGGACATTAGTGCCTCTCAGGTTACAGAATCATCATTTGAAATTTTATAAAATTAAAATTTCTGCTATCCGTTTTTCTTAAGGTATTCTTTACCAAAAGATGAACTTATTTTCAAGATTAACTTGACCCCAATGGTAATATCTTTGATGTCACAAATCCGATACTTCGCATTGAAGCAAATGGTGCACATGTGCAGAAAAGCTTGGGTTTGCGGATTTTTGTTTTCTCATTTCAATCTTTTCTTAAGGGATATATTCTATTATTTTATTTATTTGGTTTTTCGGGGCAGAGTTTCTCTGTGTAAGAACCTTGGTGGTTTTGAACTCACTCTGTAGACCAGGCTGGGCTCAAACTCACAGAGATCTTCCTACCTCTGTCACCCAAGTGGTAGGATTAAAGGTATGTGCCACCACCGCTTGGTATATGTTGTTATTTTAAAATTATGTTTGTCTGTGTCTCTGTGGGGGTATATGTACATGAATGCAGGTCACGATGGAGGCCAGAAGAGTGTACTGGATCCCCTGAAGCTGGAGTTTCAAAGATTGTGAGCCACCTAATGTCAGTTCAGGGCCACTGCCAGGCTAGTGTGTGATTTTAGCAACTGAGCCATCCCTCCAACCCCCTGCTTTCTTGCTGTCATTAACGAATCTGGATGCTGTCAACTTTCAGGAGTTTCTGCATTTCAACTCACCCAACCTTAAATATATCACTGCCTGAATTCCCAACACCAAAGATACAGCTCTGCCTGTTGCTTTGGTGTTGGCACTGACTCAGCACCTTCTCCCTGGCGCCTTAGAACCACAAAGAAGAGCATTTGTTCACTGATGTTCAGTCATCTGAAACCTACAGAAGCCAGGGGTAATACTGCACGTCCTGATATACAGGCGCACACACAGACACACACACACACATACACAAACATGTGTATCCACAATCACATATATACACAGGTATCTATGTGCGCGTGTGTGTAGGAACATATGTGTCCATCATGAAAATCCTATAAAGGAAGAATGTTTCTTTTTCTACTTTACCAAATGAGGGGCTGAAGTATGATGAAGTCCCAGAGCTAGCAAATAGTGATGTTCAAAATGATGCTGAATTTCTATGTGTGTTTGTGCATGTTTTATATGCATAGGTGTGCCTTATACCAGGTCTTTTAAAATAAAAAGAGCAATGGATATACCACCCTGAATGAGCCCCGTCTTGTCTGAACTTAGAAGCCAAGCTGTGCCAGGCTCGTTAGTACTTGGATGGGAGACCTGGAAATACCAGGCACTGAAGACTTAACCAAACAAACAAATGAAAACACTTTACTTTGTGAAGGTTGGAGGTGGTGGTGCATGCCTTTAATCCCAGAACTTGGGAGACAGAGACAGGCAGATCTCTGTGAGTTTAAGGCTAGTCTAGTCTACAAAGTGAGTTCCAGGACAGCCAGGGCTACCCAGAGAAATCCTGTTGCAAAAAAAAACATCATCATCATCATAAATTAATATTTATAGTTTTTGTGTTGAGTTATTAATTAAAGAAAATATGACAGACAAAACAACAACAAATCTGACTGCAAGATATGTCTTAGTAATAAAAAACTGGTCTAGAATTTGTGAGACCCTGAAAGAAAATGGAGACACCAAGGAGAGAGAAGGGGGAGAAAGGAAGCAGGGGAGGAAGGAAGGAGAGAAGAAAAGAAAACAGAGGAGGAAGGGAAGGAAGATAAATGAGTAGAGGGAAGATAGGTTAGTGGTTAGCTGAATGGATAAATGGATGGATGGATGGATGGATGGATGGATGGATGGACAGACAGGGTATGGGTAGGTGCATGAATGTGAGGATGGATGGATGGATGGGAGTATGGGACTACAGATGTACAGTTGAAAGAACACACAGATGGACACATAGGTGAATGACTGAATAGAAGGACAGACAAGAAGTTATTCACTGCAGACTCCAGATCAGGGAACTGAGCAAATTATAAAGGCTACATGTCCCTGTAACTATCCCAGGGAAGTCCTGTCACATGACTGACAGTGCACTAACTAATATCAAAGACAACTTGCATCCTCTTCTCAACATCAGGACAAAGACTGAGGGCAAGGTTTTCATTTAAGGCTCCTCCCATCTGGAAGAAGAATCCACTTACATATACTCTCTGTGAGCAGAGTGCACGGCGGCTGCGTTGCTGTAACGCCAGAGGACGATGGCCGAGGACAGCACATCCAGGATGGCGTCAAACTAGAGAAGGAGACAGGACATTAGTGGCTCTCCAGAGTCAGCAAGGCACAACCATGAACACACAGGGGAACTGCACAGTGACCCAGAGAGTTTGAATAAACATCTTGGAGTTTACATATTTCTACATGCGTCTTGCAGCCACTTTGAACTCCGTGGTGCAGCCCTGGGCATTACTGCTCTGGTAGCAGAGCTGTGACACTTGTATGATTGACTCTGTTCTCAGATCCCTAGGGTCCTGGCACTATGGAGATATGGGACAAGAGACAGGAATTTTCTGAAATACATGAAACTGTTTATACTACAACAGGCAAGATGGCATTGGCATTTTCCTATACATAGGAAATTTAAAAAAAATAGTAAGTTAAAAAAATTCTAATTCTGACTCTCATTGAAACTGTTTTAGCTAGGTTCAGGAAGTCTACCAACAGTTTGATATTGTATAGAAATCTCTATGCTTTAGAGAGAACAAGGGAGGGAGAGAGAGAGAGAGAGCGGGAGAGAGAAGGGTTTCTAAGTGTGTATATGTATATGATGTGTCTATCTATGCTGTGTATTTACTTCTGGATGATGTGTGTGTATGCTATATGTGTTTCTATTTCTCTCCATGTATGTGTTGTATATGTCTGACTGTGTTTATATATTGTATATGCATCTCACTGTCTGTATACGTGTTGTATATTTATTTCTGGATATGTGCACATGTTGTTTGTGTTCTGGGTACCAGTGTGTGCATGTGTAACTTTCCAGACAGTTTGAATCCTTTATAAAACTCTTAAAAGAATTTGTCTCAGAGCAACACTCTCCAAACATTAAGCTTTTACAAGGGGCAGATGTGGGTCTGCAGCCAGGTACAGGATTCCCCATGTCTGTCAACAAGGAGGGAAGGAGCTTGCTTGAGACATCACACATCTCAGTTCTGTACTAGTGCTGGCCCTCTCTTGAAGGGCTAAGAAGAAATGACCTATTTCCACCAGGAGGCAGACAGAAAGCTCAGCTCCCCTTAGCAGGGCTATAGATAGACTGACTTCTAGTGTGAGCAGCTCCAATCCATTTCAACTCCCAGTGTCTCTTCCTACACCAGCAATATGCATCACCCCAGTGTCAGGACTACATGCAACTTGGAAGGGCACCGAGAGGCTAGGCTCCCCCAAAACATCCTCTCAAGCAGCTCCTTCAGAGAACATGTGCACCCCGGATGTATACGTGGGAACTATCCCATAGTGACGCCATTTAATTCTATTGCATTGTCATTTGCACAGTTGTTTCTCCTAAATTTGTGCTTTGCATGCTCATTTCATATCTGTTAAGCATAAGCACCCATCTATTCCACGACTCGGTGAGAGCCGTGGCTCGGGGAAACCCATGCAGAACTTCATCACAGTGAGAACGTTTCAGGCTACTTACTGCAAACCCAAAGGCAGAGGCGCTGTACCTCATGACGGAGACAGCTAGAAAGAAAGAAACACCATTCAGATTTGACAGCCTCATGGTTTGTATGTTTCATTCATGAGTTCGTCATCACAGTGCATACAACCTTTGAACACCAGGGGAAAGTTCCAAGAGAATAAAAATTTAAAAACCGATGTCTAAGAATTCAAAGAATTCAAAAAGAAGAAAAAGAAATTATTTTCAAATTATACCGACAACACTTCCCCCACCATGTTCTGAAGTATCCAAGGACCAACTTCAGGGAAAACAAAGTTAAGCACCTGTCAATCACATGGCTTCAGTCCCTTTGAAAATCCAGAAACTGAAAGCAGAGAACTGGGAACTAAGTTTCCTCCTGCCTCAGCTTCCTCAGCTGCTAGGATCACAGGCCTGCACTATCAGGCCTGACTGTATTTCTACTCTGAATTCATCTGCTCTAACTGGCCGTGGTACAACAGGTGGGCACAGTTAAAAAGCCCCCCCCCCCACATACACACAGACACATCGTGTGCCCCAGAAGGCCACCTGACTGGCAGATGTTAAATTGTGACTTCAAAACGTCTGCACTTGAGTTCTTTGGTGATACCAGGGCTTTCCTTGGAGAGCCGCAGATTTCAAAGGAGTAGATGCCCAAGTTGTTGCAGTGAGAAACATGAAGAGCCTCACCTCAGATTTGAGTTAAACAAATGCTGTCGGCTGGGTGGAGGGCTCAGTAGAGTAAATGCTTGCCTTGCGAACGTGAGAGCGTGACTTTGACCTTTGGCTCCCAAGCCACAAAAGGTCGGCATGCTAATGCACTTGCAATCCTAGCCCTGAGGAAGCGGAGATGGGTGGACCCCTGGGGCTCGCTCTCAGGCCAGCTTAGACTACTTGGTAGCCTGCAAACCAATAAGAGACCATTTCAAAAAACAAGGTTGGGGATGATTAAAACCACTTGCTGTTTTTTCAGAGGACCAAATTTAGTTCCTAGTACCCATGTCAGGTGGTTCACAGTCTCCTGTTACTTCCAGCTCTAGGGAATCTGACACTCTCTTCTGACCTCTTTGGGACAGATAAACATATACACACCTACAGATAAAGAGATATAATACATACATATATAAAGATGTCACACCATCAAAGTTGTTTCTGGCCTATACATGTAATTGTGTTTGCATACATATATATGCAGGTATATTCAAATACAAGCATACACACAAGTATATACACACGCACACACCACGCACAAGAGATAACCACCAAGGGGAGGTTTCTCTGACTCCATGGAGTCCAGTGCCATATTTCACTCTCAGAACTACACCGGAAAGTGAGTTAAGCCTGCCAGGTGGACAGATAAAGGCTAGCAAATATGGACTATCATTATTATTCATGCCCCGTGCGGCAGGGCATTGTGAACCAGTGGGGTCCTAGTGAACTCAAAGCCCTTCAGAGAGATGTGTTATTTACTCAGGACTCATCTTTATCTAATTCCTTATAAGATGCAAAAAGCAAAAAGCTAAAATTGCATGGGGAGTCAAGAGTCCTCTGAAGGGTCGCCCACGTTTCTCTGCGCCAGCAGCTTCCCCCTGTGGCCAGCTCTCAAACAGCTGTGAACAGTCATTAGACCCAGACCCATGCGGAAGAGCTCAGTAGCCTCCGAGGACTTTTCAAGAGTGTCAAGTAATAAGTTCATTTTCTTTGGCCCATAACTGAATCATAGCACATCCTGGATCCAGGATAAGAATTACTTCAACAGAAGTGGGTAGATAGGCTTAGGTAGCCCTGTTTCCGTGTAAATAAAACCACACTGAGGAGATTTCTTTCTTTTCTTGCATGTGTGTACGTATGTGTGTGTAGGTACATCAGTATGTGTGTAGAGACTGGAGGTAAAACCCCAGTGTTATTTTTCAAGAGCTGTCCGCCCCATTTTTTGGTTGGCTGTTTTTTGTTTTGTTTTGTTTGTTTTTTGAGGCAAGGTTTCTCTGCGTAGCCCTGGCTGTCTTGAAACTCACTCTATAGACCAGGTTGCCCTCGAACTCAGAGATCTGCGTGCTTCTTCCTCATGAGTGGTGGGATTAAAGGTGTATGCCACTGCTGCCACCAGGCCCACCTCGTTTTACAAGACAAGGTCTCTCGTTGGTCTAAAACTTGCCAAAGAGGCTAGGATGGCTGGCCAGCAAGTCCCAGGGGTCTTCCTGTCTCTGTCTCCCCAACACTAAGAGTATAGTAACCCAACTCTCTTGCAGTTCTGGGGATCAAGTTTAGTTCCTTTCACTTGGAGAGTCAGCACTTGACAACCTGGAGCCATCTATGCAACCACCAAACTGAAGCGTTTTCATTGAGGCATTTCCAACCTCCCTCATGCAAGAATGAGTTGTGTCTGGAGAACGGGCCTGTACCAGGGTGACGGATGGAGGCACAGAGAGGTCTAAAGCATTCTGTGCACACATGGGCAAGCACAACCCAGAGTCGCCAGAGGGCCAAGGCACTGCCTGGAAGGTAGGAGCTAGACTCAGTTGTAAAGAACACACATGGGCCATGTCAGCCTCAGGCACACTGCACCCTGAAAGCCCATGCAAGCAGCTGTGAAGCCGGGCTTTCCTATGAAGACAGCTCTTAGCAAGGTTGGGCCATAGAGCCGAAGGGAATCGGAACTCTAAGATGCCACTTTTTATCACCTACGCTGGGGCAGACTTGAGGGATGTAGTTGCCTTCGAGTCATGAATGTTCTCCGGAGTAATCCCAACCAATTCATTGTTTCACCAGGGTGGTGTCACTTCTTTGTCTGTTATTAGTCTCTCAAATGATAATAGTTGCTAACCTCTGAAGGACAGGAATATTTGAGGGGTTTTCCCCTACTTTTCTGTGTTTTCTATAGCTATCATAAGTAACCATTCAAATTAGATTATATATTTTATTTGGGGGAAAAAGTATCCTATAAAGATGAGCAAAGGTCTAAAATGAGCCAGCAGAAGAGTTCAAACACATCTCTAGAAACAGAAAGCACTGCTTGCGAGTGCTTGGGGCTGATAGGAAAGTACATGGCTATGTTATCCATAATTGCATGTAGGTTTCTGGGTCCCATGGTCTACATGAGCAGTTTGCTAATAGTCCAGAGTTCCCAGGAGTGTGGCTGTGGGCCACATAAGCCAGGCGACAGAACGCTAGCAGAACATAGCTCCTTGCCGTACAGACCTCCAGCCTCCCAGAGTTTGCCTGTCCTAAGGCAGACTGTCATCTATGGGCAGGGACTCACTAATAGCTACACCCAGAAGCAGGCACACAATGTAAGTCTTAAATAAATATTTGTACAGGCCTGGTTAAAAGACCAGTTTTTTGTTTTTTTGTTTTTAACTAAGTCAAACCAGACCGGAAAACATGTTGGCTGGGAATAAATTCAAACAGAAAGACAGCTGGATAACGAACCGGACCCAGGAGATCCATTGTTACGGCCATGCCAAAGGCAGACCTGCAGCTGAGTAAGCAGGGGCTTGCAGGAAGGGTCTGCAAAGCAGAGACAAAGGGCCTCGGAAAGCAGAAGAGAGCGTGCCAGCAAGGCTTGCCAAGGGCCAACAGCAAGACCCCATGCACAACACCCAACAAAGACTCCTTCTTCAATTGCCAGCGAGATTTACAGAGACCATGAGGACCCATCTGTCATCCTCTCCAAAGTCAGGCAATAATTATCTTGAGCCTTAGCACTCTTTAGCAATACCCCAGGCCCCACAACACCTCGGAGTTGTTAAATTATGTGAGCAGCAGAACTCTGTTAATAAATCAATCCCAGTTTAATTAGACTGTTTCTATCACTCAGACGCCTAGCAAACACCTCCCCCACAGCTGGGGAACAAGCCCACCCTGGAGAGCCACTTCTCCACCACCCACCATCAGAGGCAGGCTCTCCGCGCTTGCTCAGTGGAACCTAGGAATCAAAGAGCTGGGACCAAGAGCAGTGGTTTTTCTATGTTCTAACTCACTCCAACAGAATCTCCACTGGTTTCCATACTCTAAGTAAGATTATCAGCTATAGCAAAATTAGCGATAGGATTCTTACTTCAGGGGAAGGAGGAAAACTGCTTAACACATTCTTAAGAATATGATCAAAATATGTTGTATGAAATTCTCAAGAGATAAAGAATAAGTCAACATGTGTAGAACTGGGGAGATGGATCAGTTGATAAAAATGCTTGAAACAAGAACAAAAGGACCTATGTTCAATGCCCAGAATCCACCCTATAAAAAGATGTGGTATGTACCTCTGGTACATGGTGTATTCTTGAATCCCAGCATTGGAGAGGGGAAGATCAGCGAACCCTTGGGGCTCAC
The DNA here is from genome assembly GCA_025134845.1 of Neodon shergylaensis. NCBI lineage: Eukaryota > Metazoa > Chordata > Mammalia > Rodentia > Cricetidae > Neodon > Neodon shergylaensis. The sequence continues at coordinate 15,310,707 of JABTXL010021306.1, forward strand.
TGGTCAGCCAGTCTGGCCTATTTGGCAAGCTCCAGGCTAGTGAGAGATCCTGTCTCAAGAAACAATGGGAATGGTATCTGAGAAGCGATGTCTGAGGCTGACTTCTGATCTCCACACACACGCGTACACACACATATCCACACTCACCAACACACATAAGCACACAGACATACACACATTTACTACACATACATAAACGTGATCATACACAAGAGAATAAGCTTGAAGAGGTTGCTGAATGCTGCCCTTGAGCTGCTGTGTCATTTGATAGCATCTTATGTCCCTCTGCAATGAGAGGTCCATCCCATTCAGGTGTCTCAAAAGGAACAGCTGCCGAGATGCTTCCTAAGCAGCGGGTGCCTCTCCTTTCTGCACGCCATTAGCAGCACACAGCCAGATTGCTCTACACAGCTCACTCCATCCTCATGTTCTAATGTCTTCCTGAACAGGCCGGACCTGCCCACTCCTCTCCAGGCACACAGGGTGCCCTGCCGCTTTACCCCAGCCTTGCTCTTCTGCCCACAACACCTACCCCAGGGATCCGACTAACTGACCCATCATTTTGGGGCCTTTGCTTCAAGTTCCCCTCATAGGCCCCTCCTAGCTTTCCTATCTCATATTGCAACCTGCCCCACTCCATCTCCACTCCTTCTTGCCTGCAGTTCTTTATCCAGAGGCATCCTAGCATAGTATCCAGCCCACTGATGTATAAATGTGTGCTACATCCTCTCCGATTGGTGCCCCTCCGTGATGGTTAATACTGTCAACTTGACAAGATTTAGAATCACCTAGATGGCAAGTCTCTGGGCGTGCCTGCGAAGGCGCATCTAAATAAGGCTAACGACATGAAAAGACCCACCCTAACTGTGGGCAGCAACATCCCATGGGCTGGGGTCCTGGCCTGAGTAAAAGGGGGAAAGGAAGCTGACGGCAGCATTCATCTCTGTTTCCTGATTATAGATTCTATGTGACTAGCGGCTGCACACTCCTGCTGGGATGACTTCCCATCATGATAAATCCCTCAAATGGCAAGCCCCAGTAAGCCCTCCCTTTCTTTCTCCCTTCCTTAAGTCACTTTTGTCCGAAGCTGGACCACAACAATGAAAAGAGTAACCACCTAGTTATACACCTACTCATTCACACGTTGTGTACGTCATTCACAAACTGTGTACGTCATTCGCACGTTGTGTATGTCATGCACACGTTGTGTATGTCATGCACACATTGTGTATGTCATGCACACGTTGTGTACGCCATTCACACGTTGTATACATCATTCACAAACTGTGTACGTCATTCGCACGTTGTGTATATCATGCACACATTATGTACGCCATTCACACGTTGTGTACGCCATTCACACGTTGTGTACGTCATTCACATGTTGTGTATGTCATTCACACATTATGTACGTCATTCACACGTTGTGTACGTCATTCACATGTTGTGTACGTCATTCACACGTTGTGTACGTCATTCACACGTTGTGTATGTTATTCACAAATTGTGTACGTCATTCACATATTGTGTATGGCTGGAGGCTTCCCTGGTCCAGCATCAGGACTAGGCTGTTATCACACATGTTTACTATCTAATATTTCTTGTTAAAGTGTTCCAAATCCTGGAACAGAATTTCCCTCACAAGGGAAATTAAAGTATCGCATGGGGTATTAAAGGGTCACAGGGAAGAAACCACACTAATGAGAAACAGCTAAACTAGTATTGGTTACCCGTAGGAGTGTTTGTTTTCCCTGCCTGGTCCCTCCCCAAAACTAAAAGCTAAAGCTCTCAGCACTAAAACTAGACGGCATGAATGTTGCCTGCCGAGGTTGCTTCCTTGGCCTGGCGCTGTTGGCACTATGCTATACATTGAACCTCTCTGGTATAAAGCTACTATCACAGATTTTGAAAATCTATTTCATTTATTTACTTTGTGTGCACGTCTGTGGAGGTCACAGACAGCCGGCAAGAGTCATTCTCTCCTTCCACCATGTGGGCCTTGAGACTCGAACTCGGGTCATCTCTCCTGACAGCAGACGCCGTTACCCACTGAGCTGTCCTGCTGGCCCCAAAAGTACTTTACACAGAATATCTGTATTGTGAAGAAGAGGAGCATACTGAACGGGCCTTAAAGACCTGGCTAAGAGATGGTGCTGAAAAAGTATTTACTCATCTGATCTGCACCAAAGTCCTTAGAGGATCATTAACACTGCCGCTAGGGAAATAATAGTTAAACATGGAGGAGCATAGCTTTTTTTTCTCTCTCTCCTCCCTTCTACTTCCCGACGGAAAAGACACCAAAGTAATAAGAAATATGGAAAGCTAGAGAAAGAATCCAAAGGGCAAAGAAACTCAAGAAGCCCTGTTAACAGAGGCTTTCCTCTGTCCTGCCCCGTCTCGCAGCCATTCCTAAATAATCACTGATAGGCTTAATATTAATTAGAAATTTTGGCCAATGGCTCAACCTTATTACTAACTAGCTCTTACATTTAAATTAACCCATTTACATTAATCTAAGTATTGCCACATAGCCTTGGCTTTACTGGTCTGCTGGCATGTTGCTTCTTGGGCAGTTGCTGGAGTCTCTCAGCCTCAGCCCTTTTCCCTAAAACTCTGCTTGGATTTCCCGTCTGGCTCTATCCTGCCTTGCCATGGCCAAAGTGACACTATTTATCACCCAAGAAGAGCAACACAATTTACATGTACAGAAAGACCATCCCACAGCAAAGCCCATCTCACAAAAGTTATCTGCCAAATATATCAAAGGCCAGATGAACTAGAAGAAGAAGCCGAAAGCCGACAGCACCCCTCAGACAAATCTGTGCGTGGACAGAGAGCGTGGCTCAATGGTGCAGACCCTCCCTCCATCGAATCAGACATGGTGATATTCCCCAGGAATCCCAGCACTTGGGAGCCCATAGCAGGAAGACCCTGAGTTTAGGGCCAGCCTGAACTATATAGTTCTAGGCTACCTTGGGCCCTATGGTGAGATCATATCTTAAAAAACAAACAAAGTGATCCAGCAAGCCATGGGTTCAATCCCTGGAACATACAGTAGGGAGAGAAAACTGACTCTCGAAAATGTCTTCTGATCTCCACACGTGTTTTATGAATGCAGAACATTACCACTGGAGCATTCGAGAATAAGGGAGTGCGTCAGCAAAGTAACATGTATTCACACTGTGTCCTTGAGTTCTTGAAATCACAGATCTGTAAAGCTAAAAAAAAAGGCAACTAGATGAGCGGTTATTAAAGCTTGCGTGTGCAGAGAATGAGCTCATATATGCAGATAAAACATCACGGAAGCTACACAGGAAACTAAGAATGCTGATTACTTCTAAAACCTGGGGGTGCAAGACTGAAGGGAGGCTCCCCCTCCCCATATGGGAGTCTTCTGTGTGCACTGGCAGATAAGTGTCCCTGGTGGACACAGAAGCCTTGCCTCTGGACAGGGTTGCTGCAAATCTGGTTGCTATGGGTTGCTATCACTCATCAGAAGAAGCCAATTCAGTCCATAAAAAGCCTGTGAAGATGACATTTAGAGCACCTGATAAACCCATTATCTGTTAATAGCCACAAAACTTAGAGTCAGAAATTTCCCAATAGTGAAGGTCCCAAAATATCATGTTTCTTCATTTTCAAAATCAAAACCACTTTTCTTCCTAATTATGAAAAATGAAGAGGGGCAGAAAGAGCCAGCAAGGAAAAAGAGGGTTGGGGAGAAGGTGGAGGAGAAAGGAGGGTGTTTTTAGGAATATCGTGGTCCTGGAGAGTCACTGGGTAGATACACTCTCAGGGAATAGGCTGTAGTATATAAAAGTCTCAAGTTTCCCCTCAGAACTGACTTGATCTTTTCTTTTACTTTTTTTTATTTTATGGCTCCATGTGCTGACATGTCTTTAATCCCAGTACTTGGGAGGCAGAGTCATGCCAATCTCTGTGAGTTCTAAGCCAGACTGGTCTACATAGAGTTCCAAGACAGTCAAGACTATATAGAGATAGCCTAGCTCAAAAAAAAAAAAAAACCAACCAAACAAAAAAAAACCCAAAGACCTTATTTTATCTATGGGTATTTTGCCTGCATGTATGTCTGTGCACTATATGTGTGGAGTGCCCAGAGGGGCCATCAGCTCCCTCTGCAACTGGAGTTTCAAACAGCAGTGAACCACAGTGTAGTGACAGGTATCAAGCCCAGGTCCTCACGGCAAGCGCTCTTAACCACTGAGCCATCTCTTCAGCCCCTGTGATCTCTTTTTCAAAGGCTGCCATCCTATCTGAAGCAGGTGATTACATGACCTTAATATCCTAGCTCAAGAAAATAAAACTGAGCTTGAGATTCATACCAGAATAAGGTAACTCTCTCAACAAATGTAACTGACTTTCTTTGGAAATGTGTTAGCTGATGGTTTTTGTTTTGTTTTGTTTTGTTGTTTTTGTGTTCCAGCCCTGTTCTGTTTCAATAGAGTATTGTCAGTGTTCAGTAACCTTGAGCGTGAGCTTTAATGGGCAACCCAAGGTAAAAACTGGAATAAAGGAAAAGAAACCTTGAGTTGTGTTTCCAAGTCGACAATGCGTATGTCTGCTGTACAATCTGAAGTGAGGAGATACAACAGTAAGGAGAATAGGTGCTGGGGCAAGGCTCCATGGGGTAAGTCCCGCTATGCCAGACCCCTCGCCCCTGTGTAAAACCTGATGTGTGTCCATGACCCTAATTGCTGCGGTGGCTGAAATGGGAGGAACAAGTGTAGCCAAAGCTCTAGTTTGAGTGAGAGACTCTGTCTCAAACACACACACACACACATCTCAGAGAGCGGGGCGGGGGGGGGGGGGGGGAGGAAGAAGAAGGAGGGGAAGGAGGGACAATATTAAACCCATCAACATCAAACGACCAATACAAAACTAGAGAAGACTTGAGCAGGAACAGATGTGGAAGACCCAAGCCTGAAAAGCAAAATTACCCACTCTGTATGACATCACCATGCCACGTTTACCCAGAGTCAAACAGCCGGACTGAACTCTGATGGGAGTTTATAGATGGGGAGCTGTGTATTCTATGGAAACAATGTCCCAGTGATATTGAATTATAAATCAAAAATTAATCTATATTGATTCTCCAAAAATCAGATAACAATAAGGAATAGTGTTTTTTTTCATAATCCAGAGACAATAACAGTACTTTGATTTCTGTCCTTTTGGGTGGTGCTGGAAATTGATTCAAAAGCCCTGGGTTCAAGACTTAGCACCACAGACACCATGCACAGTAGTGTATGGTGATGTAAGCCTACCACCCCAACACTCCAAAGATAGAGGCAGGCCAAGGCCTTTCTCAGCGACATAGTGTTTGCAGCCATAATAGGCTATGTAAGCCCTTGTTTCAGAAAAATGACAAAACGAGAAGCCAATTCCCACTCACGGTCGAAGGCAGAGAGAAACCGAGGCAGCTGTGCCGCCCGCTGCTCATGCTCAGCTGCCCGCCTTCATTCTTGGATTGTTTAGAACCCAGCCCAGGAAACAGGGTCAACTGTATTTGAGTGGGTCTTCCCACCTTAGTTAGCAATGAAGACAACCCCCCCCCCAGACATGCCCACAGCCAAACCTGATCTAGATAATGCCTCAAAATTGAAACTCTCTTTCCGAGTGATTCTAGGTTGTGTCAAGTTGACAGTTAAAACTAAACAGCACAGACACGGAGATGCAAGCAATGGGACAAAGGCCATAGTGGTGTCACCTGCCTAAATGTCACTCTCTCACTTGTGTTTATTTGTTTTTGTAATCAAAGACATAGTAGTGGACAAAATGTCTGTGACGAGCGCTTGCTGAGTGTTGATGCAAGGCGCCCAGCTACCCACTGCAGCTGCCATGCCTTCCCTGAGTAATGACGTGATCCCCTTGAACTGCGAGCCAGAACAACTCTTCCTCCACTAAGTTGTCCTTGTCAAGTATTTTATCAAAGACCAGGAAAGGTAGATAGTACACTACATCACGGGTCCCCCTGAGCACGCCCACGTTTGTTGACTGACACAATGCGGCTCCCATGACTTGATTCAGAGCTATAATCATGACTGACATTTGTTGCAGAAAAGGATGTGTGTGAGAGAGAGAGAGAGACAGACAGACAGAGATAGAGGCAGAGACACAGAGAGAATGAGAGAGAGACACACAGAGAGAAAAGCTGACAGAACTAAGTTTAAAAAAAAACCAATTGCCAGTTCCAGTCCCTTTCCACTGGCTAACACCACACAACCTTCCTTCCACCGTACATTGTAGTAGGATGTGCCAAGTGCTGTCTACCAGGGGGCTTGCTAGACTCAGTGCCCAGCAATCTTACTCCTAGAATGTCCCAGAACTCTAGGCTCCCCAAGGGAAATCAGGCGCTCAGCACAGAGCATTTGGCGTGTGGTTTAGGCACAGGGAGCTGTGATCATTTACAGTTTACTCTCTGGAGCCATGGAATGTTGCTCAGTTGGTAGAGCCCTTCCCTGGTTCAGAGTCCCAGTGCCACTAATCCAGCGTGATGGACATGCCCATAACCTCAGCAAACTGGAGACCGAAGCGGAATGATGAAAAGTCCCAGGACATCCTCAGATACATGGTGAGTTTGAAAGTAAAATGAGTCCCTGTCTCAGAAAAAGAATACAAATTCACTCCTCAGTGTAAAAAAATGTGTTTGATAGCCAAATTCCACAAATTAACAGCCAGTCTTGCAAAGAAGCTTTTCTGAGGTTGACAAGCAATCTCAAGTCTGCTGCTAGCCACCTCTCCACAATCCGAAGACCAGAGCTCAGAGACAACCTGCCCCAAGTCACACAGCATGGGAAGAACTCCCGCCCAGGTCTGCAGATTCCCAGAGAGAAGCACACACAGTTGCTCCGTCCTAAGCCTTCGGAGGCTCACAACTTCCACAGAAGTTGCTCCCCATCAGATGGAACCTGCCAGGGATGGAGCACGACAGGGCTCAGTCCTGGAAATACAGAGTCTCCGTGGTAACACCAATTACATCTGATGTTCAGACATTTCACTGGTGGAATAAATACAAATGTTTCCACGGTCTACCTGAAGTATATGTTAAATCTGAAAGGGGGAAAGGGCTCAGCATAGAGAAAGACACACCACTTGTATAAAAAAGTAGAAGACAACATTACTCAGATGGGAGCCTGTGCCCAGGTAAAGTCCCATACTTTGATGGTCATCACAGTGGGGAGGGAAGGTTACAACTAGCAGCTAATACAGGCCAGATGTCCTGCAAATTTTTAATACCTTCCTCGATCCATTCTCTCTAGAAAAAACTAACTCCACTCGAACTATCTATTCTAATGCCCAATTCATTATCACTTTAATTAAAGTTGCACATTCTTCACTTAAAGCTGGAAGAGTTCTTAGGGGCGGTCTGCTAGCTCCAGTGCACCCTCTTTGTGTGTGTGGGGGGTGGAGCCTCGTGGGCTGCCACGTGCACATGTATTTGCATGGTGGCCAAGGTCAACCATGGATTTCTTCCTCAGGATGCTAGCTCCCAGGTTTTCTGGCCGGCTATGCACTAACCTTGGAGCTCACCAACTCTGCTAGGCTAACTGGCCAGGGAACACCAGGGATCTGTCTATCTCTACCTCCCCAACCCTCGAATTACACATTTGCAACACCATGCCCAACTTTGAATGTGTGTGCTGGGGACCAAACTCAAGCCCTTCTGCTTGTACAGCAAGCCCTCTACCGACTCAGCTATGTCCTCGGGTCCTAGCCCAAACTCTTTAAGTAACAGGAAACCAGACCAAAAAAAAGTGAGGTTCAGCAGAGGAAGACACGTGACAGAGATGCCATTATTAACATGTTGAAATCAAAACCCTGAACCCCTACCTTGACTCTTAGCCATGTATCCTCCATAGGATGCCCACTGTCCCAGGCTGGGCCAGCAGAGCTCAGAAGACCTTCTACTTGTCATAGATCCTAACTGTGCCATGATCTGAAACGAATTTCCCATCGTGGCCTCTGAGAGGAAAACTGAGCAACAACAAGCCAATATTCTTTAGATTAGAAAACTAATACAGACGATTGCCATGCCGGAGGAGCTTTAATATGGCATTTAGGCGCTGCCTGTCTGCGTCACTTCTGGGATCCACACGATTAGTCACAAGTGCAGTAGCGCCACATCAGTGGTGGTGACATGCCCGAGCCGCTCAAGCCCCCAGTGATGACTCCAGAGATGGCCAAGAGACTTTCTGCATCCTGTCTGTCATCACTGGAGCGGTCTGTGTTTCCTTCGTGCTCAAGCAGCCTGAGAGACAATTAAGGAGCTGTTTAGATGGCCTGAGGAAACAGAGCCTCGGTCTTCTCGGGACATCCTCACCATCACACACACAGAGAATGGCAGAAGCACGAGGCTAGAGAACACTAGTCACTTCTCTCCAGAACAGAGTCCCATTGTGTGTGTGTGTGTGACCCAGCAACCAGTCCACATGAAGAGACTCTTTCCACAGTCCAATCTGAAGTATATGTTAAATCTGAAAATCCTAGAAAGTGGCGCATCACGTGTATCTGGAAGTAGAAATAACATTCCTACATGGGGCCTATTTCTAAGCAAAGTTCCATACTGTGATGGTTGTCACAGTGGGAAGGTGAGGTTACAACTGGCATCTGGTACAGACCAGATCTCCTGACAAATGTCTTACAGGGCACAGGATACTGCCCACCAATAAAGAATTATCTATCTCAAAATGGTGGTAGTGCTGAGGGTGGGGTACCTTGCTCTGAGCAGATGAGACCAATCTCAGGTCCTGGGGGTCTGAAGACCAATGTAGTGCTCAGAGACCTGTGTTGTCTTTATTACTGAATATGGAATGATGAATGGATGGACGGATGGATGGATAACGGATAGATGAGAAAATGAAAGTCAAGATGTAATTCCAAGCTGGGATGTGCTCCAGTTGGCAGAGGGCTTGCCCAGCATGCAAAGAGCCCTGGGCCCAGTCCCCATCCCTACATACACTGGGTGTAGTGGTGCACAATAGTCATGATACTTGACACATGGTGAGTTTGAGTTCAGCCTGGACTACGTGAACCCCTGCTCACACCCACCCCAAAATAATACGTTACACTTGGGAAAGACATGTCTTCCTGAGCCCAGGAGAAGCACCACGCCATGGGGACTCTGAGATTCATCCACACAGAAGTGAGACTGGGGTGTGGGATTTTTCTCCAGTGGGAAAACATGAGGACAGTTACAGGTGTGGATCTGAGTCCAGGAAACATCTGCTGAGATTTCCAGGTTGTTGTGTCCTGTTGTGAGAAACACTCTCACACATGGGAGTGGGCTAGAGAGCAGAGAGAAGTGAGGAGCTCTGAAGACACTTGACCACAAGAGTCTCAAGTCTGCTTGTATCATCTACACAGCACCTACCTTCTCCCATACTTGGGGATGTGGGCTTTCTTCGCTCGTGTTCTGTCTCCTATGCGCAGCCCTTGGTCTGGGTTTCCAGTCTTTGTCATTTTTTCTTTCATGTTACTTTTGAGGCTTCTCTCTCCATCCCACTAACCTGACACAGAAGGATCCAAGGGATACCTGTGTCCAAGAAGCCCACAAAGATGCAAAAGCCAGTGGAGAAAGCGGGACCTCCAAGCTGAAAGTATTGGGTGACCGTGTTGTGTGATCAGGCCGTAGTGACCGAGAGCTAGCTCCTGAAGAAAGGGGATGTCATAGGCTGGCTGAATGGCTCAATGGGTAAAGTACTCGTTTGTCTCGGGATTCTTAAGCCTATGATTCTGAATAGTGTATCTGTAATTCCAGGGCCTACAGAGAGATGGGAGGCAGAGACAGGTGAATTGCCAGAAGGCTGAGGGCCAGCTGGCCTGGCTTTCATAGCAGCAAACATTACAGAGACCCTGTCTTAAACCTTCTGGAAAAGGTCAGATGCCCAGTGTTCTCCTCTGATCTCCACATGGCATGGCACATGTGTGCTCTCTCTCTCTCTCTCTCTCTCTCACACACACACACATACACACACACACACACACACACACACACAGATTCAAAAATGAGAAAAGAAAAGGGTATTACTAGCCAGCTAGTGGGTGGGCCAGGGAGCACAACGACGGACTAGAAAGGATATGAGGATTTTAAAAACTGATGGAGAATTTTAAGAAGAAAGATGCTAAAAATGAGCCCTAGACTGTGACCTGACCAGGAAATTCTACAGAGTGATTATAGCCATCAGGAAACCTTTACTGCGGTGTTTCTCAGTAACCCCTACATCAGGAAAGCAGAAGTACCAGCACCAACAGAGCCTGCTGTAGCCATCTTCCAGAGAAAGCTGGGCCTGGGATATAAGGGCTCCGGCTCACACAGGCCTAATTTTAGCCCACAAAAGAAGCTCCGACATAAAAGAGTCACCAAGAAGTGGCAGTAAGAATCCGAACCTTTTGCAAATGGCCTGGCAGGACTCCTTCCCCACAAACAGAATGCCTCTCTAAGGCCAAGGTTTTCATTTTAGGAGACAAAGGTCTTTCATACAAAAAGGAGCCGGCAGGAGAGATAGATAATGGCCTGGCCCCTCCTGGGGTTCCAGGCTGACAAAGCAAAGGGTTTCGAGTCCAGCAGGGGTCACACCTCTCTCAACAGCTAATGCATCTGAAAGTATTTTCACATCTAAACAGAAAGGGCAGAGCTGGAATGCAGCCCTGAGTTACACGTCCCAAGCTCCGTGTAGCTGAGGAGCGGTGCCCTAGACCCAGTTATAATCCCAGCCCTCAGGAAGCAGGAGAAGAAGGGTCAGTGAGGGGTTTGGGGACCAGGGTTGTTCAAGAGGGACACTAAGATGGGCCATTGAGGGTATGGAGTTTATGCTGTGAACAGAGAGACAGAGAGACAACACATAGGGGCCTCTGAGGAAAGTTCAGGTCCCAGCACCAGAGAGGACACCACGGCAGGAGCTCTGAAGAGAACCAGCACAGCCCATGCAGCAGAAGTTGGGAGTCTCTCACAGCTCTCTGAGGAGGAAGAGGTTTCAAGGCACAAGCCTGCAGCTGGACTCTCCACATTCCCAGTAGGAGCAGGGAGGGGGATAGTTGGAGAACAGAAACTCACTCCCCAGGGTGAGAAAGCCTGGCACCTGTCATCTGTTAGAGAGGGACTGGCAACATCTCAGCAGGACGCCTGCCACACCTGTGGTGGGGAGAGCCTCCTACAGCAGGCAGTGTGGTCTGAGTAGCTGCTGGTCTCTGAACTTTACAACCAGAAGTTTGTCTTCCTAGCAAGTCAGAAGCCAGCCTGGGCTACGATAGGCAGGCTTTGATCTGTGACATGGGATCCTGCGTCAACCAAAACAAAGCAAAACCAGAAGGAATTACATTCACCAAATTTCCCACCCAGGGAGAAAAGGAACACTTTGCTTATGCTAAGGGCCTCACGACCCTGCTAGCAAGCGTCTAGAACCAGAACGAGAGTGTACAGCGTCAGTTCCCCTTAGCCCGTTATAACCCCAGCTCACTGCCAGTGTCCCTCTGTAAAGTCCCACCATGGGTGGTGTGTGTGTGTGTGTGTGTGTGTGTGTGTGTGTGTGTGTGTGTGTGTGTGATGCGGTGTGCACCCATTTGGAAGAGATTAATTTGATAATGAATCGCAATAGGCATCATACAGCACCTCCCCAAGGCACCCAGGCACCGTTAATATAGAAAACAGCAGGCACAGCTCAAGTAGCTGTCACTCAGCTCTGATGACTCTCTCCCTAGCCTGTCACAGGGAATTGACGCCCGGCCTAAACCCATGTAAAACGCCATGGCCTAATTGGATAAATGGCTGGTGTGTGGGTGGGTGTGCAGCCATGCGTGCGTATACACGGAAAACAATTTCTGTCCAGCTCAGCCATGTGGAGCCGCCCCATGTTCTTAGAGAGGGTTTATTGTGCACTGACAACTGGACTTACACTCCCTTCCTCATCTCCTCTATGGCCGAGATGCAAACCTCCACGCCGGCGCACTCAGGGCTTGTTTGTTCAGCTGTTTGTGAGACAAGCCTTGAACTCACTGTGTGACAGAGGACAACCTTGAACTTCTGGTCCTTCTGCCTCTCTCTGCCTGGTACTGAGATTCCAGGCCTGGGCTTGTGGGAGGGTCAAATACTAACTGAAAATCCTAAGGAATCTATAGCTGTCATTTCAAAATGACTCATTTACAGCCTGAGTTTTTTTTGCTTGTCAACGTGGTCCTTGCACGGATGGAATGGCTCCATCTTTTACACGGCTGGAAGGAGCTTATTTGATGCTAACTTGAGAGATCTAGACTTACAGAGACAAGAGGGCAAGAAACAAATACAGATTATTTCACCAAAGACCAACGATCAAAGCAGGGCAGTTGGCCATACCTGGTATTGAAACAATTCTCAGCCCGAGGAGATGGCTCGGCCAGTGAAGTGCTTACCTCACAGAGGTGAGGACTTGAGCTTGCATTGCCAAAGTCATTTTAAAACAGTGAGTATGGTGAGCATTGCAACTGGAGGATCCCTGGGGCTATCCTAGGCCCACCGAGTCTACTTAGAGAGTTCCAGGCTGGTGACCTTATTACTCACAAAGCAGAAGTATCTTAAACCTGCCCAGTTGCACAGTGTAAGAAAGGAGTCTTGGTAAATTAAGAAGTTGCATTTTTGTGGCATGCTGAACACATACGCATGCTGTCTCTCACCTCAATGACTTTGGAAGCCAAGGAAACAAAGGTGAAGAGAGTTTGAATTCATTAGAGGTTGAGAATTAATCAGGTCATCTCAGCCCCATGAGTCACAGCCATCAATTTCAGAGACATAACACCATACACACAGGCTTTAATGAGGGGGGTTTCAGAACTGTTTAAGAACAAAAACTCAGCTGTCAAGCCCTATTAAGCAGGTTGATGGAACATCCCATGGGGTACTCTGAAGAGTCTCATGGCAAGAGAAGCATGAAAGAAGATCCTTGTAAGGTGTTGCCACCAATGTGTGCAGTTCTGTATGTGTGACAAAAAAAAAAAAAAGCCATTCATTCATTAACCGTGCAGTGAATGTTTTTAAGACACCAAGAAATTAACGTGTTGGGGACTAAGGATATAGCTCAGTCAGTTAAGTCCTTGGGTAAATGCAGAAAACCAGAGTTCTCATTTCAGCATCTCCTGAGCCAGATGTGGTGGTGAAGGCTGGAGGACCAGAGATTCAAGGGCATCCACTGATGGGTACCAAGGTTGACCTCCCTATCTGAGGTCTTGTCTAAAAAAGAAAAAAGAAATGGGGGGAGGGAGCTGGAGGAAGCAAAGGAGAGGTGGGGAAAGAAGGAAATAATTAATCAATGCTTAATTAGACCCAAGACTAGCATATTTGTAGGTCAAAATGGGGCAAAATGAGGGTGTATTTCTGGTTCAGACCAGCCTTGGCCCACAACTCTTCCCAAAGGTGTCCAAAGACAGTGCCTGGGGTGCCGTCCAGTTATCCATCTGCAAAACCCTGAAATGAAGATGGAAACACTAGCAGTGCTGGTGCAGTAGGAGCAGTGCTGGTGCAGTGGGAGTAGTGCTGGTGCAGTGATGCAGTGCTGGTGCAGTAGGAGCAGTGCTGGTGCAGTGGGAGCAGTGCTGGTGCAGTGATGCAGTGCTGGTGCAGTTGGAGCAGTGCTGGTGCAGTGGGAACAGTGCTGGTGCAGTTGGAGCAGTGCTGGTGCAATAAGAGCAGTGCTGGTGCAGTTGGAGCAGTGCTGGTGCAGTGGGAACAGTGCTGGTGCAATTGGAGCAGTGCTGGTGCAATAAGAGCAGTGCTGGTGCAGTGGAGACAGTGTCAGGCAGGAAGGCCATAAGTAGTCAGGGTCCATCACACCCCAGTAGCTAACTGACCACCTCAAGATGACCCTGGCCGTCCCTGTCTCCTCCTCCTCCTCTTTTTCTTCTGTATTTTAAATTTTAAACTGAACTTCTGTCTGCAAAAGTAGCTAGTTTGAGCAAGAAGAGAGACACAACTCAAGTAGCTCTCCTGAAAAGCAATTACTATTTTTTTAATTACTGAGAAGTCGAGTTCTGCAGAGTTTTCACACCTTTTCCCCAAAGTGTCTCCTTACAAAGCCTTCCCATGTCCGTCTCTTCCAAACCTATCTGAAATTCCCCACCTCACTGTGGCAAGAGAAACAGAATTTTCAGCCCTCATAGTCACCTCAGAGCTGGGTCTGCCACTTTCTAAATATCTCCTCCACCTACTCCACCCGCACCACTGCAGCAGCTGTGCCAACCCCTGCTGGGCATCTTTCTTACTCTCTGCAGGGAAGGGGAGGATTTTTCTAAATCTCTCTCTCTGTCTCTCCTCTCTGTGTCTGTGTGTGTGTGTGTGTGTGTGTGTGGGCGCGTGCGCACGCGCGTGTGTATGTGAGTGTCAGTGTTCATGCCACAGAGCACACGTGGAGGTCAGAGGACAACCTCAGATGCCAGCCTTTGCCTCCCACCTTGTTAGAGACAAGATCTCTTGTTGACACTAACTCTAGGCTGACTGGCCACCAAGCTTCTGGGGACTCTCCTGTCTCTGCCTCCCATTTCAGTGTAGGAATCTTGGGATTACAGACACGTGCCACCACCTCTGACTTCATGTGGGCTTTGGGGATCCATACAGGTCCACAGGCTTGCATGGCAAACACTGCCCACTGAGCCATCCTCCCATCCCGAGGGGGAGGATTTTTATAAAGCTGATAAGGGGGATGAGGTAACAGCTTTGGGAGCCAGGCAAGTTCCTTCTGGAGAGAAGCATATTATACCTTGAGTTCTCCCACTCCATCTGCATGTGAACACACATGTACATAACATGCACACTGTACCGTGTTAGCCAGTGAACACGGAAGAGCAGAACTTTACATGAAAGAGTAGACCCGCCCAAAAGCAACTACTCTGTTTCTAGTTTCTCTCCTGCCTTTGAAGATTTGCCAGTCCTCCATTTAGAAAGTCACCCAGTCCAAGGGCAGCTGCCCGAACTAGAAAACTGTTCTTCCTGCCAGCGGCATGAGGCTGAGGGAATCTGCGGTGCCGTGAGCATGGGTAGACAGTCTGAGAACTCTAGCGATCAGAGTCATTCAAGAGATGAGAAGAGAAAGAGGTGAAGAAGCTGGGTGAGGAGGAAGGCAAAGGTAAAGGCGGAGAGGACAGGAGACATCAAGGAAATGGCTCCTGACCGCCGGAGGAGCCTCATCTCCTCCAAAGTGCAGTTGTTTCAGAAAGGGAGGAGAAGTGGGCGTGGGCAATGGGACGACAGGCAGGAAGCAGGCCCCTCCCACCTGCAGTCCGTGGCCGCGGACAGCTGAAACCAGCTCAGAACACACTTCCCCAGAAAAGTACAAACTCCCTTGAAACGTTAAGAGATACTTTCTCTATTTTTGTTTGTTTGATTTTGCTTTTGTAACTCCACTGGACCATGAATTCAGGCTGAGTGAGGGCCAACGCTGAGGGAAAAGGAAGTTTTACAAATGCCATGAAAAGATAGATCCAACCTGATCAGACACCCCTGCCCAAGCTGCTCTTTGTATCCTGACTTGCACACAGCCCATTAGCCATGCTAAGCTCTCTGCCCCTAAGAGGAAGATGACAAAGTCAGTCTTTATCTATGACAGGGGTTCTCAATCTTCTTAACACGACCTTTTAATACAGTTCCTCATGTTGTGGTGACCCCCAACCCTAAAATTCTTTTATTGCTACTTCATAACTGTAACTTTGCTACTGTTATGAATTATAGTGTATATATTTGTGTTTTCTAGTGGTCTTAGGCAACCCCTGTGAAAATCCCCACTCCAAGGGCTGTGACCCACAGGTTGAGAACAGCTGGTCTAGAGACACCTCATTGCGCATAACAATTGCCTACAGCACCAAGTTTAGACCCCAGCTATTCAGCAAATCTGGGGGTGTTATTTAACAGCTTTGTGCCATGTTTTAGTTTCCCTGTGGCCTCTCTATTTCTCTAGCTTTGGTGGTGTTTGGGGTTAGGATCCAGAACCTAAGCGTGCTAGGTAAGCTTCTCTGAGCTCCTCCTCAGTCCCAATGTGAGTTTCTCAGCTCTAAAACTGGAGTGACAGTCTGTAGTGACAGGCTCACCGTATAATAAAGGGTTGATATGGGGAAACATGCCGAGCCCACGGTGAGGGCTTGCTGGCAGGTGACTTCGTACTAAACACATCTCGTTTTCATGTGACAGACCCTCCCACCTGTCAGTTAGACAAGGTAACTTTGAGAAAGCAACAATGACAAGAAAGTCCTACCATTTGTTAGAAAACACAGGTAAATCAGACATGGGGCTGAAAACACTCGGAACTCAAGGGGAAGGCCACTGGAGTTGTAATCAAGACAGAACTAAGAGCTGGGAAGGTAGCTCCATTAGCAAAGCGTTCGCCTTGAAAGTGAATGAAGACCCGAATTCAACCCCTCAGCACCCATGTGAAAAGCCCCTGTGTGATGGTGTGCTCTTGCAATCACAGAATTGGGGAGCAGAAGACAGGTGGGTCCCTGGGGTTCACTAAGAAGCCAGCAGAGCCTATTTGGAGAGAGACCCTATCTCAGAAATAAAGACAGGGAGCTGGAGAGAGGGCTCCATCCGTAAAGTGCTTGCTGCTCGTGCATGGGTGCCTGCCTGCACCTCTAAAGTCTGACTTTAGATCTCCAGCACACATGTGAATAGCAAGGCATGGTGTGTGTAGTGCTGGTGCTACTGAAATGGGTTCACTGGCCAGCCAGTCTAGCTGAGAAGGCAAGTCCTAAGTTTAAGGAAAGATACTGTCTTGAAAAAATAAGGTGAAGAAGCAATTAGGAAGCTATCCAGAAATCAGCCTCCAGCCACCATGTGCACCTAAACCAGCTAGGGTACACACTTTTGCACACATGCATACAACAGAGATAGAAGATAGATAGATAGATAGATAGATAGATAGATAGATAGATAGATAGATAGATAGATAATAGATAGATGATAGATAGATAGATGATAGATAGATGATAGATAGATTGATAGAAGATAGATAGATAGATAGATAGATAGATAGATAGATAGATCTCAAGGACCAGAAGTGAAGACTAGGGAATTCTGAAAAGAAGGTCTTACTGCATCTGTATTGTTTCTTTAGTGCACGATTTTAAAACGGGTGCTTAAGAAAGGGCTTAGCATTTAGGAAGGTATGCTACTCTTGCAGAGACCCTGAGTTCAGCTCCCATCAATGGTGCCCAGTGGCTGTGACTCAGCTCTAGGGAACCTGTCGCTCACTGCAGGTACTGTACTCATGTACACAGACCCACATAAATTCAGTCATATACACATAATTAAAACTAATATTTTTAAGGTTTAAAAAATAACTTACATGCTCCTAGTAGCCTCTGCTCAGACACGAGTCACCTTCTTCTTCTCTCTTCCTGCACCAGACCCCCACTCCACCCTGCCTAGCTGATCTCTTTGCACATCACTGCACACAACCCCTCTGTCCTCCCCAGCACACTCGCTTTCTCCCCAGGATTTTCTGTGACCTCGCTGTTGAATGTGTGACTGGAGGTTGAGAATTGTAAATTGGTTCCACTCTCTCCAGTTCATTTTCTCCACCCTATCCCTTGCATCTAACATGGACCTTCTTTGTCTCAAGCTCCCTGGAAGCCAGGATTTCTGTCTCCTTCACTGTTCTGTCCTCGGGACCCTAAGCAGTTGTCACACATAAGGAGTTGGATGGATGCAATGCAGGAACAAGGCCCAGTGATATAGCGAGCTCCAACTGATATAAGGAAACTCTAATGTGTGATGTATGTGTTCATGGGTGTGTACATACATGTATGCATATGGAAACCAGAAGTTGAATCAAGTGTCTCCCTCAATCATTCTCTCCATTACTTATTATATTTTTCTAATTGCATTTATTTATTTAGGGGAAGAGCATATGCACCATGATGTCAGAGGATAGTCTGCAGGGTCATTTCTCTCTTTCACCATCTGGGTCCCAGGGACTGAACTCAGGTCATCAAGCTTGGTAGCAGCTACCTATATCTACTGAGGCATCTCACTGGCCCCTATCTCCTCTTTGGGGGATAGAGTCCCTTACTGTCCCTACTGTCCTAGCATTGACAGATTCAGTGAAACTGGTGTTAACTGACAAGTCCCAGCAACCTGCCTGTTTCTGGATCCCAAGCTTTGGAATTACAACATGTGCCACCACATCTGGCTTTTTGTGTGGATCCTGGGACTCCAAAGTCAGGTCCTCATGCTTGTGCAGTCAGCCCTGAACCATCTCTCTATCCCGCAGAGGAGAAGCTCTCCATGGTTGCCGGGAATGGAACTGAAGAGCAGTACAGACTCTTGAGATGAAAACTCTTCAGTCCATTATGCTGCCAAGAAAGCGCTGGGCCAGCAAAGGCCACCAGTCCTGAACACAGAACACAACAAGCATGTCCACGGGAGTGTGTGTCCATAGTCCTACCAGGCAGAGGACAAAGAACGAATGTATGAGTCCTCGATGGCCATACCTTTGAGTTTCACAAGTGGAAAGCCCCTGAGTTTCAAGAAGATAGCATCTGAAAGATTTATTTGGAAGGTAAAGTTTCCAGAACCACTATATTGGTGATTTTTCTCTGTAACAAAATCCCCGACTAAAACAAGTGCTGAGGTGATGGTCTATTGGTCATGTGGTTGCTATGCAAGTAAGACCTGAGTTGGATCTTAGCACCCACATAGACATGAGCCCAGTGATGTGCACTGGTAGTCACACTCTATGGAAGCAGGACAGGAGGATTCCTGGAGCTTGCTGACCAGCTGGTCTAGAAAAGTAAAGGAGAGACTCTGCCTCGAAATGATGAGGTGGAGAGCAATAAAGGAAGACACCAGACCTCGACTTCTGGCTTAGACACATGTGTGTACACACATGAATATGCACAAGTGCACTCACACACAGGAACTTAAGGAAGAAAGAATTTATTTTGCCTCTCAGATTCACAGACTGAGGGAATGCAGTCCTGCTGTGGGACAATGGTCTGTACCCTGTCACTTGTATTTTAATAAAATGCTGATTGGCCAGTAGCAAGGCAGGAAGTATAGGTGGGGCAACCAGGCAGGAAGTAGAGGAAGGGTGAGGAGAATAGGAGAATTCTGGGAAGAAGAAAGATGCAGTCTGCAGTCATCATCCAGACACAGAGGAAACAAGATGAGAATGCCTCACTGATGAAAGGTACCAAGCCACATGGCTAACACAGACAAGAATTATGGGCTAATATAAGTTATAAGAGTTATAAGAAGCCTGAGCTAATAGGCCAACCAGTCTATAATTAATGTAGACCTCTGTGTGTTTCTTTGGGGCTGAATGGCTGTGGATCCGGGTGGGACAGAAGCCTCTGTCAACACAGTCCATCATGGCAGGGAAGTCACGGCAGTAGAAAGTGACGTAGCTAGTCACACTGCAGACAGCCAGGAAGCAAAGAGTGGACAGGAAGGAACATGAGGCTATTATACCTCAAGCACAGTAACTGACTGTGGGTATAGCTTTCCAAGTCACCACCAAGTCTAACCAGGGAGCACCTCAAGTTAGACATGAGTAAAGGTAGATATTTCCATTAACTTGACCCTTTTTGACCATGGGTGCTAACTGTCAAACATTCATATTCTAAAGGTATCAGAATATGACCATTCAAAATGCAATATTTCTTCTCTAGTACATGAAAGGTAAAGACATAAGAATCCCCAGAAGATCAAGGGCCAATTATTCTAGTGTATTTAACAGCAACTCACAAAAAGACCCTCCCAAACAAGGTAGAAGATCAACACCTAAGATTGTCCTCTGACTTCTGCATGCATGCTGTGGCACGTGTGTGCACACAGACAGAGGCTGGGGTGGGGACAGAGAGAGAGTGGATGAGAGAGAAAGAGGGAGAGAGAGGGACTGAGCTGGTAGTAAAATGGCTGGACCTGCCACCTGCCCCAGAGACAACAGACATTTTACGGACTTTGCATGCTCTCTAACTAGAGCTTGAGAGACAGGCCCCCAAACTGCTAGCTCCATGCCTGACATTTTATGTATATTATAACCACATTGCATGCAGGGGTATTGATTGCATTTTTCCATTAATTTTCTATTCTCCTATAAACAGGAGTAGAATGAGATAGTAATAGCACCCTCTTAACCTAATGGCTCATCACCTGACAGCTGCAAATTGAATCATCTTGCAAAACACTTAGGCAAGTTACCTCATTTTTCTAGTCCTCCATTTGCTCTTGCAGAGTCTCTAGAGCAATGGTTCTCACCCTTCCTAATGCTGCAACCCTTTAAGACAATTCCTCATGTTGTGGTGATCCCCAACCATAAAATCATTTTCATTGCTACTTCATGACTGTAATTTTACAACTGCTATGAATCATAATGTAAATATCCTTGCTTTCTAATGGTCTTAGGCAACCCTCCCCCTACCCTGTGAAAGGGTAGAGTTAGACCCCGAAAGGGGTTGCAACCCATAGGTTCAGAACCACAGCTCTAGACTCAAAGGAATCATCACATTAAAAAATACCTAGAAGATTTTTTTTTGGTGGGAGGGGAGACTGCAAGGGTGGGTTTGAGGGGATGGGGAGAAAAATGATATTGGAATTCATGATGTGAAATCCATAAAGAATCCATAAAAGTTAAAAAAAAAAAACTAGAAAAATGTCTTGAACAGAGAAAACATTCAAAGACTTTGTTTGCTATTGCTATTATTAATATTTCTTACAAACACAATACAAAATCAAGATGCTCCATTAAGCTAGGAAGAGTAGTTCATGCTTATAGTCTCAGCACTAGAGAGTCCACACACTAGGAGGATTGATTGCTTCGAGTTCAAGAAGTACTTGAACTCCATATGAATATCACGCCAACCAAGGATTTGTAGCTACACTCTGTCTAAAGAAGAGAAAAAGGAGGAAGAGAAGGGATGGTGGGAGTAAGATAGAAAAGGATGGAAGGAGGGAGAAGAAAGAAAGAAGTAATTAATAAAATGTACCAAAAGGGATAGTTCCTTTTCAAACATTTATTAAATATAAATTAACATTACGAACATATTTTAAGTAATTCTTGAGAATTTCATACAAGAAATTTTAATCATATCAATCTCCCCTCCTTCAACTTCTCCCAACATGATGTCCTTTTTTTTTTTTGTAAAACAGTGAGTACAATTTGTACTGCCCATATATGCATAGATGTGTTCATCTCTGGAACTTCCCAACCCCTGAGTCTCTTCCACAATGATCTCTGAGCCTTGTGAGTGTGTGTTTGTGTGTGGCTGTGTATGTGTGTGTGTGTGAGAAAGAGAGAGACAGAGAGAGATGCTCCATTTGTAGCTGTGTATTCTACAGACACTTGTATACATACTTTGACCAGTTGTGAGATAAGCCAATATTTTTATAAAGACTTTATCACAAACGATTATCTCAAGGAAAGGTCTTGTGTTGTGGAATATTAATTTAAGATGTGTTGCATTCTTTTATGTTGTATTTATTTAACTCTGTGAAGCTGTGTTACTTTGCCTGTCTAAAACACCTGAGTGATCTAATAAAGAGCTGAATGGCCAATAGCTAGGTAGAACAGGGATAGGTGGGGCTGGCAGGCAGAGAAAACAAAGAAGAGGGAGGAACAAAAAAGGAGGGAGGAGGAGTCCAGGGGCCAGCCACTGAACCACACAGCCAGTCATGGAGTAAGAAGTAAAGAGAGGTAGATAGACTAAAGAAAGGTAAAAGCCCAGAGGCAAAAGATTGATGGGACTGTTTAAGTTTAAAAAACAAAAAACAAAACTGGCTAGAAACAAGCCAAGCAAAGACCAGGCATTCGTGAGTAAGAACAAGTCACCATGTATTTATTTGGGAACTCGGTGGTGGTTCCCAGAAAAACAAAGAGTACAAGACAACAACTACAAAACACCTACATTTTGATATTTCAATGTGAGGTTCAAATTCCCATAGGGCCTGAGAAAGCTGAAACAAACAGAAGAAAATAGGGACACGGCTCCTTTAAGAAGTTCTGATGTACAGCAGAGCACTTAAAAACCCCCTCCATGCTAAGTAGAAGCAAGCAAACAACAACAAAAAGAGTAATGCAGGGCACTGGAATTCCAGATCTGGGAGTTGAGTGTAGTTCTTTGTCACATACCTCCAACCACCTTTAGATGTGGCTCTAATGACCAGAGAAGTGGGTGGGGGCAGCTGCCCAAGCCATGGCAGAGGTCCTAGCTGTGCTGCTTAGCAGTTTCAAGAAGGCTCATGCAGTCAGAAAAGGATAGAAATACACCGTAAAGCAGGTTCAGATGAAAAAATAACCCGAAAAAACAAACAGAGCTCTAAACAGGTCTCAGTGTGTTTTATAATGTATATAGGTGGAAGGAAGGAAGGAAGGAAGGAAGGAAGGAAGGAAGGAAGGAAGGA
>JABTXL010021306.1:15333091-15350508 GCA_025134845.1 Neodon shergylaensis
GGAAGGAAGGAAGGAAGGAAGGAAGGAAGGAAGGAAGGAAGGAAGGAAGATCAGTTATAGAAAGAAATAAACAGTTTAAATAATAAAGTCTTAAAACAGAGATGAAAAGTAGTATAAAAGAAAAACCACTTCATGGTGGAAAATACACAGGGAATCTGGATCCTGTATGCTATTGTGTTGATTCTGAATTGTTTGGTTGCTGATAAGCAAAGGACAGCTGCTAAGAGGCATGGGGTTAAAAGAACTGAAATAAACCAGCCTGGATATTTTAAGAATGTCTTAATTTTAAAATGGAACTCAAAAAATGCATTGCTTTGGAGAAGTTTTGCTTTGATTTCCAAGGCAGACAAGAGCCTGTGGATTCCTTCCAGATTAATATGGATCAGGTTTGATCCTGAATCTTCACAGGTGATATATGTCAACAAAGGTTACAGCTGGTCTTCCCAAGATTTTGTCATTACTTCAATTTTTTTAGGAACCCCTAAAGATGCCTTCACCCACAGACAACAGGAAGCAGTCTAGAGATGAAAATGCCCATATTCCAAGAGTTGGGGTGTGGGTGGGATTTGGTTGTTTGGTGGGCTATGGATGTTTGTTATCATTTAGGAGAATACAGGAATATAGAATAGAAAAACAACTAATCACAGATATTTTGCATTGGCATGGATTTTGGTATACTGATAAAAATTTTAAGTTATTTTTGTTAAACTTTATATAACTGTATATTGTTTGAGGTATTGTGCTTATGAAGCTCATTTAAAAATGTAATGTATAATTAAGAAATGATGTTAGTAGTTAATCTATAATAATCAAACTTATAGTCACATTAGGTATGCTTTCAATGTTAAGCATGTATATTTTAGACAGATAATTTTTCAAACATTTCAAAGACCTACAGAATACAGCATTTAAGATATTTAATAATCTAGGATTTTCATGACAATGAGATATATCTGTTCCTGGCAGCACTAATTTGCTTCATAAAGGATAGTGGACATTGAAGAAACTCCATATGGAGTTTGTTGTCAATGTGGCAAGGCGAGCCATTTGGTCAAGAAACCGTTCTTGTCTTCACTGCTGGCAGTATGCTGTATAGACTGAACAAGCAGTACACAGGAAAAAGATTGCTGACATTTCCCCCAAACAAGGCAGGGCAATCCTCTGAGATTCCTGCTTCACAGAAGAGTCTGCCAGCTATTCTACAGGACACAGAGGAAAGCAACTGACAAACTTTGTCAGTATAAAGCAGAACAGTCTTTCAAATTTTCTGCTTCAGTGAAAAATCTACCAGATATTCTAGGACTAAAGGCCAAACATGGACACCCCAATGTTCCAAGGAACTTTGGGTGACTGTCCAGGCAGCCAGATGTGTTGTTAGGTAATATTACTTCCTTCTGGGATCTTTGATATAGTTAAAGACTAAATAGTGTTAGTTTTCCATAGTTATAATAAAAAATAAATCAGGTATAAAGCTTTAGAATCACTAAAGTTAGATCAATAATGAAGCATTTTCTCTGAATTTGCCAAATACAAATGAACTGGATATTATAAATGTAATTCTTATTTGATAACTGTTTTTATTGCATGGAGTTTTAGTATATTAAAGTTAAAACCTTTCATTTTTATTTAGAGAAAAGGGGGAAATGTTGTGGAGCATTAGTTTAAGATGTGTTACGTTCATTTATACTGTTGAATATTCATTTAATGGTGCAAAGATGTGTTGCATTCTTTTATGTTGTATTTGCTTAACTCTGTAAAGTTGTATCACTGTGCCTGTCTAAAACACATGATTGGTCTAACAAAGAGCTGAATGGCCAATAGGTAGGCAGGAGAGGGATAGGCGGGGATGCTAGGCAGAGAGAGTAAATAAAAGAGAGAAGAGGGAGGAGCGAGAAAAGAAGGAGAGGAGGATGTCAGGAGCCAGTCACCTAGCCACCCAGCCAGCCATGGAGTAAGAAATAAAGAGAGGAATATAAAACGTAGAAAGGTAAAAACCCAGAGGCAAAAGGTAAATGGGACAATTTAAGTTTAGAAAAGTGGCTAAAAGCAAGCCAAGCTAAGACCAGGCATTCATAAGTAAGAATGAGCCTCCGTGTGTTTATTTGGGAGCTGGGTGGCAGGCCCCCAACAAACAAAGAGAAAAACAAACAGTCTAGTGCACAGACAAAGCTTTTGGCATCTTACTTGTTGATTTTGTTTATATGTAATGTATGTGGTCACACATGCAACAGCACTTGTGACAGTCAGAGACAAACTGCAGGTGTCAAGTCTCTCCTTCTACCATGTGCACCCTGTATATTGAACTCAGTGGTCAGGCCTGGTGGCAACTGTCTTTACCAGCTGAGCCATCTTGCTTGCCCAACTTTATTCTGTCTAAAACATGCTCAATGCAGATGTAACAAAGAGCAGTCAAGGCTCTAGGCCCTCCAAACATGGTCTCAAACTTTGCGTTCGACTATAAACTTTAACAGCTGAGTTAGTACATAAAGGACGTAGAAATCTTTAAGGCGGTGCTTGCTGGAGACAGGGCTATCTGCAGGGCTCTGTCCTTTTTCTTGGAGAATTCTACAATCACAGTCTAAATTCACAGTAAGAGTCTGGAGCAACTGAGATAAGAATCACTAAAAGGTGATTCAACCAACAGAAGCTGAATATCTTCTAGATATTCTAGAGGCTAGAAGGATGATATTGAGATACCACAAGACGTGGTTCCTTCTGCAGGCCAAGGTTTTCAGTGGGTGGATGACCAGCTTCTACTGCATCACTGTGACCTCTGCCTTTACCTTGAACATATCTGCATACACATTCTAAAAGGATGCTAGTTACATTCGATTATGACTCACCCTACACTGGAATGATCTCCTTTTAAGTAATTACATCCACAACAGCCTTACCTCCTAATAAAATACATTGTAAAGGGCTGTGGGTTAGGACTCCACTGTGTGGATTTGGGACAGCACAATCAGCCTACAGTAGAGCCGTGGGTGGAGTCCAGGGCCACCCAGTATGGCTGCAGCATGAGGCAGAGCTTCTATGTAGCAGGGATTAATAAAAAACGCAAACATCACAGCAATATTCTGTCTGTTCAGGACTTTAGGCTTCCCAGCTTCTTCCACTGTGGCCCCTTTAGACCCAGGACATTTTTATGTAGCCCAAGTACATAGAGATATAGAATAGGTGCACAAATCAAGCACCCACTGATAATCAAGCATGAAGAAATATATTTTAAAGTAACTCTTTGGTATACATACAATCTTACCACTTATTAAAGATGAGAGAAAACTTGCATTCTAAGGAGACAGATGTGGTTGCTTATTTTTACACAAAGAATTAAGCCTTGGGCCAGACATGGTAGCACATGCTTTTAGTCTCTGATCCCAGCACTCGGGAGGCGGAAGCAGGCAGATCTCTGAGTCTGAGGACAGCCTGGTCTACAAAGTGAGTTACAGGACAGTCTGGGCTACATAGAGAAACCTCGTCTTGAAAATTAAAAAAAAATTAAGCCCTGACTGACTATTTGATGCTGCAGGATATAAAGCCTTTTCAATGTGTTCAGAAGTAATTGATATTTTAATCTTATATTTGTCAATGATGAGAATTCCATTTGTGTAAATCTGTAGTAGAAAATGGCAGAAGCGTGTTTAGGGCCGGGTTTGAAACTGTTGGAAAATCCATCCTAATCACAAGACAAAATCCATTTCACATTTTTATGAAAATCAAGCAAATGGCAGTTTTTACAATCAAACCTTTTACCAATATGATCAAAGGACAGACCGATCTGATGTGCACAGGCTGACAACTGAGAGAGGGGCAGCAGAGCCTTGTCTTCTGTAAAAAGTGCTGTTTCCACAGAAGCAGAGACCTTGTGTACACAGTGAGTGCGTGGATTCACGGTACACAACAAACAGTCTTGAACCTGGGCAGAGGTGTCTCTGGCAGTATTCTTTGGCACCATGTGGCCGGTGACAGGCGCCATGCAAAGTGCTTGTGCTCTGTGTTCAGAACCAAGGCTGCAGTGAAGCCACATGCCACACCATGGTGAACACTGCCAGAAACATCCGGCATTTGCTACAGATTCGCATTCAAATTCTTATTTTTTGGTTGCTGCGTGTTCAGAAACCTTCCATAGTGGCCAAATATCTTGTGGATCCCACCACCACCACACATACACACAGTTCCTGACCCCACATGACGTCACAACCTGCAGTTTAAGAAGCTGGGGTTTTAGTGCACCAGGAATATCCCAAAGGTTGGCTCCTACGATGCGTCCCACTACTGGACACAGTGGGTAGAATGTCACTCCTTTCATGGGAGAAGAAGTGAGGAGTAGCAGGCAGTGATCTAATACAGGCCCACCAGCAACTTCAGACCAAGTCTGTTGATCCTGAGAAGCCATGGGCTTTAAAAGGGAGGAGGAGGGCTTTGAAAAGGTCTATCCTTGACTTTGAATCAAGATATCATCCCCCATCCCCTCATTCTGGGAGGCTGGGTTGAAAATACCATCTGTATAAAATCCCAGCAACTATTTGATTCATGGACTCCCATGCCTGACTCTGCACGTGGGCAGGTGGATGAGATCTACCAAAGGCAACGAAGACACGAGAGAGATCAGACATCTGGTGACATCGCAGAAGCTAAGAGCAAACGCTGTGTGAAACTAAATAAGAAAATTGTTTCTCAATCAGAGAATTAAATGCTACCCCCAGGGACCCTGGCTGAAGACATTTCTTTCATGGGTAGCAATTCATTTTGGTCCATGATGGTAGAAACGTGAAGTCTCTGGAGACATCCTCCTGGGTGCCGATGGAGAGACGATGAAGAGACATTCAAATAATAGCAGGAGAGGACACACTTCAGGCCCAGTTACCACAGAGGGCTTGCACTGACTTCCTTGTTAGGGAGAAAGCAATTTCACAGGGCTGAGAAACTACCTAGTCAGCGACAATCTCCCAGGAAAATACCAAAGAGAAGGGAAAATGTAACAGGAGCCTGGAAGTTACCTCAGTGTGAGTCCTGTTGACCTTGGCCTGATCCCATCCCTTCATAAAAATCCCTGTAAAGCCAAAGTTGCTTATCTTCTGGGCCTGGAATTCCCATTTCTGGAACCAAGAGAATTCACTGGGTGAATATAAAACCTGCTATAGTGTCTTCCCCCTCCCCCACAAAAACCCCCACCTATCCTGCACACTGCTCTGAGAAGACTCTGGACAAGCAGCTAGGCCACCGAAAGCTGTGTTGTTAATGAAATTAAGAAGCCATTCTCTTACACCTCCAAAACAAAAGTGTACCAGAGAACTGAGGCGATGGCTCAGTTGGGTAAATACTTGACCAGTATGCTGAGAAACCCCACTTTGACCTCCAAACCCACTTAAAAAGTAAGACCTGGTGAGGTATGCTTCTAATCCAGAGTGGGGGATAGGGGTGAAGACTGGCAGAGAAGATTCCCACAACCACTGTTCTAATTGGACAGAGACTCTTGGGACAGACTTATTCCTAGTCAGAAATACTTAGACTTAAAACTTCCATGGTCTTCTGGGCTTTCTCCTGTGCTCCAGACTCAAGCCCCACTGCTGTTTCTCTTTCCTGCTAAGAGCCGTTGCTGAGCTATACCCATGTAGTCATGTGAAGTTTAAGGTTGGGCGCATTGCTTCAGACCCACTAAAGACAGGATGGGTTAGCTAACTCCATTCAAGGACACTGAGGTGGTCAGTGGCCACCTGCTGTCTCTGGGACTGTGACTTCGCTGCCTGCCCTCCTGCACATCTTCCTTCCTCCACTCTCTGCACCCCCAGACCACCTGACCCCTGTCCTGGACACTGTCATGAGACCCCTGGGCTCCTGTCACTGTACCACACCACACTCTTCTGGGCTAGTTTCCTCCAGTTCTCATGCTTCCAGATAAATCTGCCTCAAGTCAGGTCTGTAGTCACGGCCCTCTTCCATTTACAAAGGCTGTCTACCAAGTAAAGCTCAGATTCGGCAGCCTGACATTCAGGCTCCAACATGCTGGTCAAATGCCACCGCTCACATATGCCGTGATCTCTCGTTTAGCCCACAAGTAACACCCAGCCTGTTTTCCCACATCCAGGGCTGCGCATATGGGAGACAGCCACTTAGACAGACGGAGACATCTCTATGGAGAAAAGTGTGGCTATAAACACACGGTAGTGTACCATGTATCTTCTAAGAGAATTGGACAAACATTGTCACTTGTAGTCTCTGCTTTCACTTTTTTAGCGTGTGTGCAGACACACATGTACATGAAGGCCAGAGCACAACCTCAGGAATCAGGTGTGATTCCTCATGTGCTATCTACCTTGTCTGAGACAGGGGTGCTCCCTGGAACTCACTAAATAGGCTAACCTGGCTAGCCAGCGAGCCAGAACGGGTCTGCCTACCTCTGCCTACCCAGCGCTGAGATTACAAGCCTCTTTAAGTGTGGACTCTGGGGTGTTAACTGGGATCTTTACCAGGCGGGCACTTTACTGGCTGAGCCATCTCCCTATCCTGGTTTCTGGTTTCAGTTTTGACTTTGGTTTTTTATAAAGTGTGTGTGTGTGTGTGTGTGTGTGTGCACGCCAAGGTCTGAGGACAGCGCACTGCAGAGGTCTGAGAACAACTCTGCATAGCCGATCCTCTCCCTTTTCCTTTTTCTGGTTCTAGGGATGGAACTGGGTCACCAAGCTTGTGAGATAAGCGCCTTTATCTGCTGAGCCATCTTGATGGCCCAGCTTTTGTCTTTTTGTGGCTGTTTTTATTTTGAGGTCTTGTTAAGCTGCTCAGGTTGCTTACAATCCTCTTGCCTCAGCCTCCCAAGCAGCCGGCTCTCTGGGCCTGTGTCTCTAGGCCCAGCAAGCAATTTACTATAACCACCATGCTACTAAAACTCTTCTACTATACCCTTCCAAAGAGATCTAACATCCTGAAGTTCTAGAATAATCTGTGGTGCTAGGAACACACACTTCTAGAGGATAAGATATGTGGTGTGTAGTCAGACTGAGCCCTGTGAGCTCACAGCTGAGAGAACCCCATGGGAGCCTGCAGGATCCACACGGGAAGTGGATTGGAACCAGGGCAGGGAGAACCGAGACAAATGGAGGGGTGGGAACCAGCCCATTCAGTTTCCTAGAAAACACAAATTCCTCCAAAGTTCCCAACTCCCTAACAGGGATTCTAATTCTTTTCACTTAAGATTATTAGGGGGCATTCATAAGGTTAATCCCAACACTCAGGAAGCAGAGACAGGCAGATCTCTGTGAGTTTGAGGCCAGCCTGGTCTACAGAGAGCACTCCAGGACAGTCAAGGTTATAAACAGAGAGTCTGTCTCAACAAAACAAAACAAAAAAGTTATATTGGGGGGGATGAGAAACTGGCTTAGTCAGTAAAGTCCTTGTCAAATAAATAGAAGGGCCCTCGTTCTATCCCCAGAACCTACATAAAAGTCGGGCCCAGTGGTGTGCGCTGTAATCCCAGAGCCAAGGAGGCAGAGACAGGATTCCCCAAAGATCCTTGACCACCCAGCCCAAACTGCTTAATGACTTCTAGACCAATGAGAGAAAAAGAGTGGGCAGTGCCTAAAGAGTGACAACCTGAGTCTGTCACCTGGCTCACACATGTAAGGTCACGCACATGTACACACATGCACACAGACAGACAAAAGATAGTATTAAGACCCTTTCCTGGAATCTGCAGAACCTGACAGTTTCCAGGGAAACAGATGTATATCATACTGCCTCCCCACCACCACCCCCACTCCCACCTCATCCTTACTCCGACCCAGGAGTGACCAGAGAATCGCTCAAACAGACAGTCCCCTCTACTGTAATTAACAGTTTGCAAGAACAAGACAAGATGGGTGGTCCCACACCCCAGTGTTGCCTACAGTTCTCCTGAGGCACGCTGTGATGGAGAGTCCCCGCTGTCCTGAAGGTCATGAGAACACTCAGACCAGTAGGGAGGGGGCACTGAGCGGAGGAGAACCCAAGGTCCTCTCTTTCCTTTCGCTTCTCTGTCTAGCTGTTTGGATCTTGCGCTGGGAACTTAGGTGAGAGCAGGGTTAATCATTTCTTCCCAGTGGCTAAAAGCTTGACTCATGAAAAATTGAAGTTCACTCTCACTCTGGGATTCTCTACATAAAGATTTAACTCAGTGGGAAGATTAACCCCTCCGAAGGAGGCTCAGTCATCAGCAGCCCTCGGTCCAGCTCTGCAGGGGAGGAGACTCCCACACGCCAGGCATGGCAAGAGGCTCATTTCAGAAGGCCTTGGGACTTACTAGGTGGAGAATTTAAAGGCTGTAGGCAGCTGCTTCAGTGAAAGCGGCAAAGCGAATTGAAGTTCCCAGAAAAGAAGTCACACTTGAGTTAAACACTCTGCAGATGGTTGAGTAAAACCAGTGACTATGGAGAGCCGGGATGTTGCAGGGCCAGAAGCAAAGCATCCTGGCACTCTCAACCCCCTCGGCTGCTGCTTGTTACCCACCTTGTCTGGTCTAACACTTTTGTAACGATAGGATAAATCCTAAAAGACTCCCCTAGCTTCCACCAACCCAACGAATGCC
The DNA here is from genome assembly GCA_025134845.1 of Neodon shergylaensis. Taxonomy (NCBI): domain Eukaryota; kingdom Metazoa; phylum Chordata; class Mammalia; order Rodentia; family Cricetidae; genus Neodon; species Neodon shergylaensis. The sequence continues at coordinate 15,341,652 of JABTXL010021306.1, forward strand.
ATCGGAGCCATCTGAGGCCCACAGCAGAGACTTCTCCATGCTGCCGTAACCCTGCCTACCTGCGTTTCCACCATTGTGTCCAAAGGGCGTCTTCATGTATGGCTTCCTTTATCTTGTTGCTATACAAAGGATATGAAACTGTCACCTCGCTGGGAAACGGAATTTGGGCAACCTGAATCTGTTCCAGGGCAATGGTTCCTCTTATTTGGCTAAACAGTAAACTCTAGTTCCCTTTGAGGTGAGAGCTGTTGTTTCCCCCACACACCCCCACCCACGGCAGGAGAAAATGAGGGCATCTGTCTTTTCCTTTCCCCTCATTTATTCAAGATGTGAGAAAACAAGAGAGATGGGAGGAAGACTGGCTAGAAGGAGGAGGAGGGAGAGAGATGGGGACAAGAAAGAGGGGGTTAGTGAAGATTAAGGTGGACTGATGTTTAGTTCATTGATAAGCTTATTTTATTCCATCATACGCAGAATCAAACTTGCTGCAAGTTTGCAATGAATGAGACTCAGTCTGTCTTTTATTAGGTGGTATTTACATCCCATAACTTATTAAATAAGAAACTCCACTTTAAAAACATCCTTGCCACTAAAGATAAAAAAAAAAAAGCAGAAAGTGGCTATGCATAGGTTACTTTGTCACCATGTTCTCTCTGACACACATCAGGGTCAAAACAAAGACACGTGGCACAAAAAGGAACTCTGCTGTTCCCCAGAGCCCTGGATGTGAGGACCGTGGCTCCCACAGCAATCGCAACTGCTGACGTTGGTGCATCCACTGATTTAGATGCTCAGTAAGTAGATAACCTACCATCATTTTTATCAAATGTACAACATGCCCAATTCAGAAGCAAAAAACCACAATGGCCAATAATTTATATGCTGAGGATACAAGAATATAAGCTAAGATGCAATACGCTACATAGGGCTGGAGAGATGGTTGACTCAGTAACACTCTCTGCACAAGCATGGGGCTTGAGTTCAGATGCCCAGCACCCAAATAAAAGTCAGGGATGGTGAATACACCTGCTGTTTCAACACTAAGAGCAGAAGAAACAGGAGAAACCCTGGGCTCTCTCACTAGCTAGTTTAGCCAATCAGTGATCTCCAAAAGTAAAGAGGAGAGCAACTAAGGAAGACACCTCTGGCCTCTACACACATGTGCACGCACAAACACACACACACACACACACACACACACACACAAATGCTACATAGATTCAGTCATTGATAAGTAAGGGCTTTGGTGAAGTAGAAAGTTAATTGCTCTCAATGAAGAAAAAGAAATAAGAGGAGAAACCTTTGCAGGCAGCTTGCTGCAAGGCCTGACTTACTGTGCGCAGGGCTGCACAAATGATTATGCACAAGGCATAAACTCTTCAGCCGACTTCCACAGGCACACTTGCTGGGAGCAGCACTGTTTCCTCTATGAAACACCCTGGCTGGTCCAGGCTGCAGCCTCGAAGAGCTCCCTCTGATAGGACTGGTTTTTACTAGGTTGTAGTCAAGGAACAGCATTATCTGCTGTCAAATCTGTCTATGCTGGACTTATTGTCGTACTGATTACACAGTGCTAAATATTGATAGTAATAACAGCTTGCAAGGCTACATACCCAATATTGTTCTAAGAATATTATTTGTATTATTAATATATAAATATTAACCTCATTTTTGTTCTCTCTCCCTATCCCTCCCTCTTCCCTTCTCCACCTGCCCCAGGTCCTCTGTGTGTGTGCACATTCCTTGGAGGTCAGAGGATAACTCTGGGTATTGCTCTTCAGGTGCCTCCCACTTTTTGTTTGAGACAGGGTCTCTCATTGGCATGGAACTTCACTAGGCTAGCAGCCCAGCAGGCTTCAGGAATCCACCTGTCTCTGCCCCATCTCCCTATTGCTGGTATTACAAGCACAAGACAACAAACTCAACTTTACACAGAAATTCTGAAGCTCATACTCAGATCCTCAAGCTCACTGAGTAAATATTTGCTGACTCAGATGGCCAGAAGGCACTTAAGGAATTGCCCAGCATCTTTAGCCATCATGGAAATGTAAATCAAAACAACTGTGAGATACTTAATCTTACACCTATAAGAATGGCTAAGATCAAAAACATTAATGAAAGCTTATGCTGGAGAGGATGTGGGGTAAGGGAAACACTCCTCCATTGCTGGTGGGAGTGAGAACTTGTGCATCCACTTTGGAAATCAGTATGGAGGTTTCTCAGAAAATTGGGAATCAACCTACCTCAAGAACCAACAAGGCCCGTGCCAGAGACCTCTGCGTGACCGGGCACAAGCCAAGGTCATCTGCAGGAATAGTCCTGAGCCATTTTCCTTCTCCATTAGAAGAGTCCCGAGCCAGTGACCTCCACCAGAGCAGGCACAAACTAGTAACCTCAGTGGAAGCAGCCCAAAGAAAGCAACCTCAATGGGATCCCCCAGGATTGCAGACCCCCCGGGAGCACCGAGCAACTCTGGAAACACTGAGTGACCTCCAGGGTGACTGGAACTGTGGCCCTGACTGCACCATGATGAACAACCATCTGAGCCTTGGAAGACTGATCACCAGAGACACAGTCCCAACTACACCAATCAGAGGAAAAGATGGGTAGACACGGTAAGAACACACTAACACCACAAAGAACAACACAACACTAACAAGGGGTTCTACAACAGCAAGACTTGAACACCCTACTATAGATGAAACAGAAGAAAATAACTTAAAAATAACCTTAGGAGAATGTTTGAGACCCTTAAAGAGGAAATGAAAGATTCTCTCAAAAGAAATGGAGCAAAAGTCAAACAAAAATTGGAAGAAATCGACAAATCCCTTAAAGAAAACCAAAAAAAGCAATAAAACAGATGAAAGAAATGATTCAACACTTGAAAACTGAAATAGATATAATAAAGAAAACATAAACCGAGGGAATTCTGGAAATGGAAAATATGAGAAAATGATCAGGAACCACAAATGAAAGCATAAAGAACAGAATACAAGAGATAGAATCTCAAGCACTGAAGATACAATAAAAGAAATAAACTCATCAGTCAAAAAAAACATTAAATCTAACAAAAGCTTAACACAAAATATCCAAGAAATATGGGACACCATGAAAAGATCAAACATAAGAATAATAGGGATAGAAGAAGGAGAAGTTCAATTCAAAAACACAGAAAATATATTCAACAAAATTATAGAAGAAAACTTTCCCAATCTAAAGATATGCCTATGAAGATACAAGAAGCTTACAGAACACCAAATAGTCTGGATCAAAAAAAAAAGTCCCCTAGCCACATAATAATCAAAATACTAAAAATACAGAATAAAGAAAGAATATTAAGAGCTGCAAAAAGAAAAGGCTAACATATAAAGGCAGACCTATCAGAATTACACCTGACTTCTCAATGGAAACAATGAAAGTCAGAAGGTTCTGGTCAAGCATTATGCAGACATTTGTATGCTAGAATATTCTACTATACTCAGCAAAACTTTCAATCACCATAGACAAACAAAACAAGATATTCCATGACAGAACCAGATTTAACCAATACCTAGCCATAAACCCAGCCCTACACAAAGTATTAGAAGGAAAACTCCAACCCAAGGAAGTTAGCTATACCCACAAAAACACAGACAATAGATGATCTTACAGCAACAAATTCCAAAGAAGGGGAAAACACACAAAACAACATCATCAACAACAAAAACTAAAATAACAAGACATAGCCATCACTAGTAATTAACATCACTTAATATAAATGGACTCAACTCACCTTATAAAAAGACACAGGCTAACAGACTGGATTCAAAAACAGAACCCATCCTTCTGCTGCATACAAGAAACACATCTGAACCTCAAAGACAGACATCGTCTCAGAAAAGAGTTGGGAAAAAAATTTCCAATCAAATGGATCTAAGAAACAAGCTGGTGTAACTATCCTAATATATATCAGATCACCATTGTTTAAAATTAGAATTCAACAACAACACTAATCTCAGAAAGCCCACAAACACATGGAAATTAAACAGTGCTCACCTGATTCATCAATGGGTCAAGGAAGAAATTAAAGACTTCCTAAAATTCAATGAAAATGACCACACAACATACCCAAATTTATGGGACACAATGAAAGCAGTGTTAAGAGCAAAGTTCATAGCACTAGATGTCTACATAAAGAAGCTGAAAAAAATCCCACACTAGTGAGTTAACAGAACACCTGAAAACTCTATAACAAAAAGAAGCAAACTCACCCAGGAGGACTAGACTGCATGAAATAATCAAATTGAGAGCCAAAATTAACAAAATAGAAACAAAGAAAACAATACAAATAATCAATGAGACAAAGAGTTGGTTCTTCAAGAAAATCAACAAAATAGACAAACATTTATCCAAATTAACCAAACGGCAGAGAGAGAATATCCAAATTAACAAAAATCAGTATTTATCCTTAGTGCATGAACTGGCTCTTTGGAGCCGATTCTCTATAGAGGGATATCTTGCTCAGTCTAGATACATTGGGGAGGGCCTTGGTCACTTGAGAGTGATGTGACAGACTTTGTTGACTCTCTGTGGGAGACCTCACCCTCTCTAAGGAGTAGATGGGGGTGGGGTGGGGAGAAGGTAGGAGGAGTGGGAGGATGGGAGGGAGAAGGAACTGGGATTGGTACGTAAAACAAGATTTTTTTTAAAAAAATATTTATTTATTTATTATGTATACAATATTCCATCTGTCTGTATGTCTGCAGGCCAGAAGAGGGCACTGGTACTATCATCTTGTCCTATTTGGCAATCCTCATGTCACTAGAGACAATATCAAAACCAAGGTGAGTGAATTCTAAAGAAAAACAGCAAACGCTGTCTCCTGTCCTCAACATACACATGCACACATATCCTTCATCTGTGCACACACACATGCAAACACATGTACACTAAAAACACACTGTACATCATGAATATCTACAAACAATTTTTGTTTTTCTAATAATAATTCAGTATTGATGAAGTACAAATACACAGGCATATGGGATTTTCTTTAATAAAGTTCATAAGCATCAGTGGGGAAAAGATGAAGAAATTGGGGCTGAAGAGGTGGCACGGTGGTTAAGAGTACTTGCTGCTCTTGAGGAGGACCCACACAGCAGCTCACAACCCTCTGTCACACCAGTTACAAGGACTTCAATGACTTCTTGCCTCCACAGGTACCAAGCATGCACACAGTGCACTTAAACACATGCAGGCAAAACACTCATACACTCAAAATAAAATGGAAAAATGAGGAAAGTGAGGCCCAGAGAGATTAAGTCATGTGACTCAAGCCACAGTAATCAGGGCTTGAAGCCATGTTACGTCAGAGCTGGCATTCTCTACCGAGGTACCATCAACACATCATATTGCCTCTTTCCCCCAGGATATGCACACCTATAGGTACATTTGTAATACAATTAAAATCTAGTAATAGTAGTTTTGTTTTGGAAGTGAAATCAAGGCAAGGGAAGATGGACTTTTACTCTGACGTTGTGCGTGTGTGTTTCTGATAGAATGAGTGTCTATGACTGAAGGGGCAGCATTCTCCAGTCAGGAGATCTGTCTCACATGGGCAGCTTCTGTTCTGTTTTGTTTGTTTCAAAGATCTTATTCTACCTTTGTGCACACGTTTATCTGTGTAAGGAGGGCATGTGCACATGAGAGCAGGTGTCCACAGAGACCAGATGAGGGTGCTGGATTCCCTAGAGCTGGAATTGTAGGCGGTTTAGAACCCAAACTTGGGTCCTATGCAAAACAGTTCACATTCTTAACCACTGAACCATCTCTCCAGCTGCATGGTCAGTTTTTATAAATACCACCAAGGCTGTTTATTTTCTTTTATTAATCAGCCCTTGCTTCACGTTCTGTTTTCTACTCTGTATTATTTTTGCATCTCCCAATTCTAACTTCATCGTGCTTCTGACTATTCTAGTCCTTTCTCACAGTCTCCATTCAAACTTCAGGTCTGTTTTTCAGACTTACTTTTCTAAACTAACTTCTACATCATTCTACCAAGCGGTCCAACAATAACCTCTTCTATAATATTCAGTGGAGTTGTATGCATGGACTTTACTGAAAAGCATAGCCTCTCCAATAAAGAGAATTCCAGTTTGGATGCTGTGGTTCCACATCGAAGTTGACTTCTGCTGTTTGTGGAGAACAGATGTGATGGGCATGTTGGCTGGAACAGCCAAGCATCACAAAATAGCTGGGGGAATGGGAACAGCAGTAGGTAACACCTACTTTTCCAACCAGAGAATCGATATCAGAATTAATGGAGGATCACACAGTAGCAATCCAATTCATTCGCACAACATGTCAGGAGTGCCCATGGAGCCTGACTGAGTAAGAATACCTGTGCTTTAGATGTAGCCCGGGTTGATTACTCTCCCCATTGCTGTTATGGGCTCACAGTTTAAGGGATACAGTCCAGCATGGCAGCAGGAGTATAAGAAGACTGTCCAGCCACTTTGTGTTTGTGATTAGGAAGCAGAGAGCAGACCTGAGGTGAGGCCAGGCTCTCAAATCTGCAAGTCTGCCCCCAGCAATCCTCTCCCTCCAACAAGGACTCCAGTTCCTAAAGGTCCCAAAGCATCCCAAACAGCACCACCCAGCTGGGAGCAAGTGTCCACACATGGAGGAGGCACCAGCGCTGCTGAAGCACAAAGGCCCATCTTCTCCAAGGGAAGGAGACGATGCCTTTCCACCCCAAGGGCCAGAGCGGATGCTGTCTGACAACCTGATGATCTTTTTGCTATTCTATGGTGCCAGTTTTCCTGAATCCCCCAAATCCTGAGCACTGTTTAGGCCCTAACCCTGAACTCTGTGGCTTAGTGAATAGAATCCACCCTTATGAGAGAGGTCCCCTGTACTTTGCATCTTCCATCAATAGAATCCATCCTTGTGTTTATTACAAACTCTTCCTCCCTAGGCCCTTACCCTGAGCACTGTTATCAGTCAACAGAACTCACTCTTACTGCAAAGGTCACAGGTGCTTTGCCCTTTGCTATGCCTAAAGCCTTGTTGTGATGATTGTCAAGTGGAGACAGTCCCTCAAAGTTTGTTGTGATGATTGTCAAGTGGAGACAGTCCCCCAAAGTTTTACCATGCGTAAATGTATAAGAAAAATAAACTGCAAAATCAGACTCTGAAGTTTTACTCAGCACCTAGTAAAGTGGCTCTGACCCAGAGTTTCCTTCTTCACCTCCTGCAGACTGTTTCCTTATCCACTATAACACTTGTGGGAACCCCAACACAACACACAAGCCCATGAGGGACGTTTCATATCCTAACCACAGCACTGTGTGGTCTTAGGTGAGCTATGTAACCTCCCTGATCCTCATTTTCCTCCTAAGTGGAAATAACTATACACCTTCGGGATAACCATTCAGGTCACATGATACAACCATGCTGAATTTCTACGATGCTGTAGGCACCTAAGGGATGGGGGCAGCCTGTTCTGACACTGTCTCCATATGACTAGACCATTTCAAGGTCATAGCTCGTTTTCAAAATGAAAAGGGAGACAACTCTAAACAGACAGCGATCCTGTTATTTCCAGCACCGTTGAATCAGCGATGTCTTCGGGTATCTGAGTGTCCTCTAGCAAGCCCCTCATCTCCACAGCACTGTGCAGAGAACAGAGAAGCAGGAGGATGGGGAAAGCTAATGAAACTGGCATGCAAAAGGGAGCTGAGCAAACAGCACAGACCCTGGCACACCTAGCAAAGCCAGCTCTGCGTGGGCACTCACTGTGCGCCAGGAGCCCATCCCACAAGCGTGGCAAGAAATAAGATATTTCCAAAGGGCTGCACTGGGGCCTGACAAACCAGGTCCTCTGCTAGGCTAAGCTAGCCTTCCCCCCATCTCCCCTCATTGCCATGGCAACACTCTGTCAGAAGGCACACCACCTCCAGCCTGGGAAACAGGCGCCTGTCCTCTTCAGCACTGAGAAATGTCTAGAAGGTTCTTTGAAACTGACTTAGTTCTCTATGTTCTGTAGGGAAGGGGGGGAGGGGTCCGCTGTTAATCAGTGATTCGGCAGATCAAACAAAACCTACCACAAACACAGGCAACCCCGGCTAAAACAGACTAGACTAATGATGGGAAGAAAACATTTTGACAGCCACTCGGCCAAGTGTCAAACACTCAAGAGAACACTGGCTTATAAAAGAAAATCAGCAAGCCAGTCCAATGAAAACCAAGAACTGGTGCATTCGGGAAGCACCAGCCCCTCTCCAGGGCTTGATGAATTCCCTTGTCGTGGAAAGGAAGAAGAAAGCCCTAGAGGTATCTGCCGGAGCATGTGCTAGGGCGGACGAGAGACAGATCCGGGGGACACTGCAGTTCTGATTCTCACAGGCTGCAGCAAAGAATCAGAGTGTAGCTTGCTAAGATCCTGGCTAGTAGATAAACAATGATAAAGTGTGGGCCTGGGCTGGAGAGGTGGCTCAGACAATAAAGTGCCTGCTGGGAAGACACAAAGACCTAAATCCAAGCCCTGGAACCTAAATAAAATGCTGGGCCTCATGGCATGCACTAGTAATCCTGTTTCTGAGGAGACAGAGACAGGAGGATTCTTAGAACTCAATGGCCAAACAGTCTAGCCAAATTGGTGAGTTCCAGGTTCAGAAAGAGGTAGACAACACCCTCAAATTCACCTGTAGCCTACACACACACACACACACAGAGAGAGAGAGAGAGACAGAGAGAGAGAGAGAGAGAGAGAGAGAGAGAGAGAGAGAGAGAGAGAGAGAGAAGAAGAAGAAGAAGAAGAAGAAGAAGAAGAAGAAGAAGAAGAAGAAGAAGAAGAAGAAGAAGAAGAAGAAGAAGA
>JABTXL010021306.1:15352012-15371596 GCA_025134845.1 Neodon shergylaensis
GGAAGGAAGGAAGGAAGGAAGGAAGGAAGGAAGGAAGGAAGGAAGGAGAAAAAGAGAAAGAAAGACTGGAGGAAGGGAGGGGAGGAAGGAGGGGAAGGGGAGGGAGGGAAAGAAAAGAAGAAGGAAACAAAACAGAAAAATAATGTGTTCTGTTGTGAACAGGTTCACGTGTTGAATACTTGGTTGGTCCCAAGCTGATTTAGAACATTCTGGAAAGTTTTGAGGGGAGACCTAGTTGGAGGGTGAACTTTTGAAAGTTATCCCTGTCCCCAGGTCCCTTTCTCAGGCCCCTTGTTTCCCAGTCAGATACTCTCAAATGTCTCAAGTGGCTTCACATGCTTAACGCTTCCCTGCAGTTGACCAGGATGTTACGGAGCGGCAAAGAGCTCGACAGAAAACCATGAAGTTCTTGTTGGAAACAATATACAAGCTAGAGGAACACATAAACAAAGTTCTCAAAAGCCATCTGCAGGCCTCAGTTGGTAGAGTCATTGTCTAGCATGTATCAAGCCCTGGGTTCTATTTCCCCAGCACATGGTGGTACATGCCTGTAAGTCTAGCATTTGAGGGGTAGAGGCAGGAGGGTCAGGGGTTCAAGATCATCCTTGAATATATCACAGACATAATCTCTGGTTAGATGCTCAGCTTCCTGTGTTAATGTGAGTGGTAGGGATGCTACCCACGTCTTCTCTGGTGACAGAAACTTGTATCCAATGCTCACTGCACAATTCTTCCATCCCATGGCTCTACAGATCTCTAAGCTCCACCCCTTTTCCTCAACACACTCTCTGATCTAGCTAGTTTTACCTGTTCATTTGCTACAACCAAGAATGATCTTGGAAGAAAATCTCAGATGACTTGCCTAGATCAGACTGGCCTGTGGGCATGTCTTTGAGGGGGGGCTATCTTGATTAGTGTAGGAGGGCCGAGATCATTTGTAATGGCACTATGCCCCAAGCAGACCATCCTGAACTATATAAGAAAGCTTGCTGAACATCAGCCTGCCTGGCTGTCAGCTAGTAGCATCTCCATCATTCCCGTCACACTTCTTCGACTGCGAAGTGAGTTCTTTGATCATAGGTAATGCTCCGTGGACTAGCAAGCAGGCCTTCCTGCCTTCAAGTTCTTGCTTGAATTCCTGCCCAAAGTCCCTTCAGTGATGAACTGGAATCATAAGCCAAATTATCCCTTTCTTCCTAATTTTTGATTTTTGTCAGGGTGTCCATCATGACAACAGAAATAAAACTAAGTCATCCTCAAATATTTCCTTTAAAATGTTCCTCTTCACTCTTCAAACAGTATCTCAGACATGAAATCTAAGGTCATTGGCATGACAACCATTACTGTCCTTCAAAAGACCAGAACACACAGTGCACAACACGGAAATCCTAAGGAACCCCTTCACTGAAGAGAAGAGAGATGAAGATGAATGACTCCAGTCTATCTACGTGCCAGGTAAGTCTTCAGTAGGGGGCGAGGAGGAAAAATCCCACATAAAAAGAGACAATGCAGGAAGCCCAGCACAGGTCCAGCTGCAGAACACGGTGCCCTGACAGAAGTCTCCCCTGTCTCCCGTTTGAATTTCTACGACCGGCCACATTTCAGTAATAGTAAATGGAAACCTTCCAAAGTAGACATCCCTGAGGTTTAGAGCGCTGCTCAGAGGGGCAGGATGCAGCCTCACTGCTCGTTGTGAGCATGGATGATTCAGTTATGTTATACCCCGCCAGGAGCACCCCTCTCTGTAGAATATCCAGGCTGTGTGTGCTACCCACCCAAGAGTCACTCAGTCCTCTTGGGAACCAAACCATGCGCTGTTAGACTAGGGGTTATACTTAATCATGGCTCCAAAATGCAAACATGGCAGCACTGGCCACTTAGATATGCCAATGAGAAGGCGTAAAATTTTTCCTCAGTTGAAAAAGGGAAGCATCTTGACTTGAAAGAAGAGAACTGTTGAGTTTGGAAAGCTCTGTTATATAATGGATCTTCTCTCTGTGAAATTATGTCATAAAGTTAGGAGAGGGATGTGGAAGGGAGCATGGCGGGAGAGGAAGGATGAGTAGAGCTGGGTGTACTCTAAACACATTATACACATGTATGAACATACCAAATAATTCGAATATACAAAAAATTTAAAGTTAAAAAAAAAACAAAAAAAGCAGGGGAAAGACTGAATAAGGCTCCCATGTATCCAGGCCTGGTACACAGTAGAGTCAAGTCTCCAAACAAGCCTGCTCCCCAGGGCAGATGCCACCTCCAGGAAAACTAATGTCAGGCTGCGTGCTGTGGCATTAAGATGTTGGAGGAATTATTTTCTCAGCTATACTTTCAAGTCTCCCCTTTTTATGTCACAGATGTATTTTTTTATTTTATGTAGCTTTTATTGATTCCCAGTTCCATTTATCTCCCTGCCCCCTCACATCCGCCTTCTGCCCATGTAACCTACCCCACCCCAGACAAAACAAATTTTAAAAGAAAAAAACAGAACCAAAGAAGCAAACAAGAAAAAAACAAAAGGAGAAGAATCTCATTGTGGAAGCTGTAGTGCAGCCCACTGAGTCTCGCAGTTCACCCTTTAGCCCCTCTACTTGTAAGTGTTCATTGCTATGAGTCCTTGGTCTGGTTCAAGACCTCTGACTTCTGCTGCACTATTGATAATGGTCTCTCATTGGGGCTCCTCTTGGATGTCCTGTGTCATGGAGATCCTGCAGTTTTAGATCTTTAGGTTTGTCCCTTTCACAGGCTCCCACAGTCTATAGATGCAGTGGATGTTGGGGTGGGCTAACTCATAGCCCTGGATCTGGGCCTGCTGGCTTACCCTCATAGTCACTACCCAGGCAAGCTCTCCAGCACTGCCTAGGCTAGCTCGCCCAATTCAGCCTGCAGCAAGGGTTGGCGCCAGTTCTCCTGTTCGCAGGTCCTCAGACCTGACTCACCCACACTCACACCACCTGCCCAGGTGGGGAGCAGGGGCATCTCTACTGACTGCTATAGGAAGCATGTGTGTGTGGGGGGGGGAGTCAGCTCTCCTGCTCCCATGCCCTCAGATCTGGCTCACCTATGTCCCTGACAGTAGGGTCAGCTCTAGTGTGCTGTCCAGACAGGGTGCAGAACCCCCTCTCTTAAATGCTGCGGCCAGTGAAGGTTAGGGTGAGTTCTCCCATTCTCATGACTCCAGGGCCAGGTCTCTCCCCTCCCACAGGTGGTAATGGGTGAGCGGGTGAGGGCATCTTTTTCTCAGCCACTCCACCGCACGGCAGGTGAAGAGGATGGGCATGGCCAGCTCTCCTGTTCTCAGGCCCTCAAAGCTAGCTCACCCACGTCCCCGACAATAGGTTCAGCTCTAGTGTGCTGCACTGGTGAGTTGCATGCCCATGGTGAGGGGTAGGGCCGTCTTTCTCGAGTGTGGTAAGGTAGCTCTCCTCTGAGGGCTGGGGCCAGTGCTCCTGCTATAGTATCTAGCAAGAGGCAGGGCAGTGAAGGGTGCTGGGGCTGGCTCAGTGCAGCCCTCTGATTTTCATACACATGGTTCCTATGACCTCCTGTGTTAACACTGGCTATAGACATCATAACAGACCCCAGCTGCAGCAGGACCATGAACCCAGACATGGCCCTCAGCAGCAGCTCAGACCCAGACGTCACCATGGCCCTCATGATAGCACAAGCCACCCAGATCAGTATGGCCCTGGTAGCAGCATGGCCCTAGGACACCAACATGGTCCCAGGTGATTGACATCTGGGCATCTGCGGAGCCCTCAGTGATAACAGAAGGCATGGACACCACCCTAGATCCTGACTGCTGCAGGATCACAGATACAGCAGATACAGACATGGCCTAGACAGTGGTCTGGGCCCTGGGCAAACTTCCAAAGTATCTGACTTCTTCCTCATCTTCCTGACTGGAGACAAAAGCCTGGCAGCTGAAAACAAAGGCCTGTAGCCTCTTGTCTCCACCAGCAGGCCCCCTGCTAATGGCTGGCTCAACAAGTCCTAGGCCAGTTCAGGACATGTCACACAACAGTAATGGGCCAACCAGTCATCCTGTCTTTCTTCAAACTGACCAACCCTAAATTGTAAGGAAGACCCTTCAAAGACTCTAAGAGCCCTGACTCCCAAGGAGAGAGTGGACTTCGGCTCCCAACTCCCCTCTGCTTTTCAGAGGGTCTTTTTCCTGTGTGTGTCTTTAATAAAAGTCTTTCTTCATGGGGAAAAATAGAAAAAGAAAAAAGATGTCTGAAGGCCACACAGTAGTGGAAAGAAGGATTTAGAGAAAGGACCACTAAATGGCTAGAATAGGACAGAAGCCAGAGAAGGAAAAGTGTCCAGTGCCACCTCACAGATGACTGCAGGAGCCTGGATAAGACAAGAAGCCAGGAAGGGCAGGGGAGGGAACACATGTCATGGGAGCTACAGAAGGTAGCTGGGAAGAAGATGTAAGCCTGCATCCATAAAGGGAGGGACAGTGGGGCATCTTCTCCATACAATTGACATCACCATGATCCCAAAGTTAGGGGTGAATGTGTTAGAGACTTCAATGTGTCTGTTGGAGAAGGTGAGGTCAACCTTTAAAAATGGAGAGATAGCCGGGCAGTGGTGACACATGCCTTTAATCCCAGCACTAGGGAGGCAGAGACAGACAGATCTCTATGAGTTTGAGGCCAGCCTGGTCTAGGTCTAGAAGAGCTAGTTCTGGGACAGGCTCCAAAGGTACAGAGAAACCCTGTTTTGAAAAACCAAAAGAAGAAAGAAGAACAAGAGAAGAAGAAGAAGTAGGAGGAGGAGGAGGAGAAGGAGGAGAAGGAGGAGAAGGAGAAGAAGGGGAAGAAGGAGAAGGAGAGACAGACTCTGGTGCTATGGATTGAAAATCTAGTTGAAGCAAAGTTGGAAGTCTTCCAAATACATATACAGATTTAACTCCATTCAAATACTATTAGTAAATTCCTTAACTGGTTCTAAAATTCAGATGATTTCTAGCCAGAGAGTTCAGTGGGTAACTTGATGGCCTGAGTTCAATCCTTTCCACACAAACCATAAAAGGAGAGAATTGACTCCTATAAGTTATCTTCTGACCTCCACACAGGCACTGTGGCTTGTACATACTCACAGTCTCAGCACCCCCCACATAAATAAATATTTAAAAAGTCACATGGAAAGATCTAGAGAAAAACATTTCTGAAAAAGAATGCATAAAAGCAATATGCTCTCCAATGTGAAGGTTTACTATGAATGTGTTGTAAGTAGCATAGGGTAGGGTCAACAAAGGGTTAGACAGCTGTCTCACTGAACCCACAGAACTGTGGCCATGACTTCTTATGAAGGCACAAAAGCAAATGAAAAAGAAAAAAAGGTGTCCCCTTTGACAAATGACAAACAATTGGATGTGCATATGCCAAAAAAAGCCACTTGAGGGGGCTGGAGAGATGGCTCAGTGGTTGAGAGCACTGACTGCTCTTCCAGAGGTCCTGAGTTCAATTCCCAGCAACCACATGGTGGCTCACAGTCATCTATAATGAGACCTGGCGCCCTCTTCTGGCTTGTGGGGCACACATGGAAGGAATGCTGTACACATAATAAATAAAAAATATTTTAAAAAATATTTTAAAAAAAGCCACTTGAGCTGTAGTGATGGCTCGGTGTATAAAGTGAGGACCTACGACTGAATCCCGGGTAAGACTGGGCACAGCAGTGTGTATCTGTAATCACAGTGCTCCTACAGGGAGATGGGAGGTGGGCACAGGAGAATCCCCCAGAAGTCCATGGGCCGGCTACCCGAGATAGATCACACAGTGCAAACAACAAAGGACCCTTTTCTAAATAAGGTGGAAGATGAGAACCAACACTGAAGTTGGTGCTCTGACCTCAACATGTGCACTGTGGCACGTGTGAACTGAGAGAGAGAGAGAGAGAGAGAGAGAGAGAGAGAGAGAGAGAGAGAGTCCTAGTTTCGTTTTCTGTTGTTCTGATATAAACATACTAACCAAATAGAAAGTAACGTTGTGGGAGAAAGGGTTTAAGCTTGTACTTGAAGCCACAGGCCATGACTGAGAGACATTAAGGCAGAAACCAAAACAGAAACCATGGAGGAACACAGTCACCGACTCATACTAACTTTTCCCATAGCCCAGGGCCACCTGCTCAGAGATGTCCTGTCCAAAGTGGGCGGGGCTTTCTTACATCAGTCACAAATCAAGACAAATGCCCTACAGACAGGGCCACTGGCCAATTTGATCTGGACAAATCTTCAGTTGAGATTTCTTTCCCAGGTGCCTCTACTTTATATCAAACAGAAAATTAAAAACTAACAAGGACACATATATGAGGGCCAATATTTGTGTTTATGCATCATATAAAAACTAACAGAATAAATTGAGGAACTGAATATAAAGCATGAGACTATTAACATCCCAAGCAAAAAGACAAGAGGAACCTTTTAGGACACGCAGTTACGCAAAGAGATCGAAAAACAAGATACTGATGTCATAATTCATGGGGGGTGGGAATGCCTGGGAAACTGGGCTGATATTTTTGCAAATGATGCTACAGAGAGAATGATCTAAACTGCCAACTAGGAACTTAAGGTTTTTTTAAATCACATACTTGACAAAAAAGTTGTATTCAGAGTATATTTTATAAACTGTCAACACTGTAAGTAAACAATACATTTCTGCAAATGGGGAAAAGATTTGAAAAGCCACTTTGCTAAGGAGGCTACACAGATGGCAAATGAACACAAAAAAATATGCTCTGAGTCATTACCACTAAGGAAATGCTAATTACTCTGTGATGAGAGGCTGGGCTCAGTGGGTACAGTGCTTTCCCAGAATGCACAAAGCCTCGGGTTCCATCCCTAGAACTGTATAAAGTGGTTGTGGAGCACACTCTATAATCCCAACACTCTAGAGGTAGAGCCATATCTTAGTCAGTGTTCTGTTGCTGGGGAGAGACACAATGACCATGATAACTCTTACAAAGGAAAACCTGTAATTGAGACTGGCTTACAGTTCAGAGGTTTAGTCCATTATCTTCATGGCGGGACAAGGCAGAGTGCAGACAGACATGGTGCAGGAGAAGGAGCTGAGAGTTCCACATCTTTGATCCACACGCAACAGGAAATGAACTGAGACATTGGGCATGACTTGAACATGTATGAAGCCTCAAAGCCCACTTCCACAGTGACACACTTACTCCAACTAGGCCATTTGTTGGATGTAGTTACCCACGTTGGCATGCCAATTTGTTGGAGGAGGGAGCTTGTTCGTCCTGGTCTCCCAGAACCAAAAATAACCACATAGAAATTGTATTAATTAAATCACTGCTTGGCCCATTAGTTCTAGCTCCTTATTGGCTAATTCTTACATATTAATTTAACCCATTTCTATTAATCTGTATATTGCCGTGTGGTGGTGGCTTACCAGCAGAGTTCCCAGCATCTGTCTCCAGTGGGCTACATGGCTTCTCTATGACTCTACCTTCTTCCTCCCAGCATTCTTTTTTGTTTCCCCCACCTACCTAAGTTCTGCCCTATCAACAGACCACTGCAGTTTCTTTATTCATTAATGGTAATCACAGCATACAGAGGGGAATCCCATATCAACTCCCCTTTTCTGTTTAAATAAAAAAGGTTTTAAATTTAACATAGTACAACCACAACATTTATGTCTTCTTTATCCTCTATTATAACTAAGGAAAACTATAACTATGACTATCTACTCTTCAACTCCATCAAAGACTTCAGAAGGATATATTACCCAAGTAAACAGAAAATGCATTGTTAGCAACATCCAAAACTCTAGAATTGACAGAGACATCTTACTGCCTGGGCAGTCATCCAAAGTTCTTCTGTACTGTTGGGGCATCCATCTTCAGCCTACTGTCTCATAGTATCTGGCAGACTTTTCCATGAAGAAGGAAATTTCAGTCACTTTCATCTGTGTCCTGCAGAATGTCTAGCAGACTCTTTCAAGAAGCAGAAACCCCAAATGATTGTCTCCCCTTTAGGCAAGTTCATCAGTTATTTTTCTGTGGGTCCTGCATGTCCAGTTCATCAAGCAGTCCAGGCAAGAGCAGTTTCTTGCCCAAATAGCTAACCAATGCCATAAGGAGCCTCTTCGATGCCCATCTTCCTCTTGAAGTAATTGATGCTGCAGGAGCAGATGTGTCTCACTGTCATGAATAGTCCTGATTTCTTAAAACATTTAAATGCCATATTCTGAAGATCTCTGAAAGATTTGAAGAATACCTAACTGAAATATATCTCTACATATCTAGAAAACATAACATGACTACAAGTTTGACTATTATAGATGGCTATCTATTAACCTTTATTTCTTGATTATACATTACATTTTTAAATGAACTACACAATCACAATACCTTAATCAAGAGCAGAAATACACATATAACAAGATTGACTTTAAATTTGGATCAATAAAACAAGATATATATTCTATATATTCTATATATTCTATATAGCATATACCCTTTAAAATGTAAAGAAATATTTATAGACAATATTTGGGAATGTGGACATAGTTCTGTCCAAACTTCTTCCTGCTGTTTATTGGACAAAGTAATTTTTGAGGGGTGTTCAAGGCAACCTTTCAGGGGGTTTTGGTCCATCAAACAATATTAGTGTGGAAGCAAACCACAGGTTCTCATCCTCAACAAAGTTGCCAGCATCTGTCTCCAGCAGGCTACATAGACTCTGCCTTCTTCCTTCCAGCATTCTGTTTAGTTTTCTCCACCTACCTAAGTTCTGCCCTATCAACAGGCCACTTCAGTTTATTTATTTATTTATTTATGGTATTCACAGCACACAGAGGGGACTCCCACAACACCCACACTTACTCCAACAAAGCCATACCTCAGGAATCCTGTCTTACTTTACTTCTCATTGCTGTGATAAAACACCAAAAATGACTTGGAAAGGTAACCTTATTTTAGCTTACAGCTTAAAGTCCATTAACCAGGGAAGTTGAGGCAGGAATCTGGAAGCAAAAGCTGAAGCAGAGGCCATGGAGGAGAGCTAATTACTGGTTTGCTCCTCACTGCTCGCTCAGAGAGCTTTCCTATATACGCCAGGATCACCAGCCCTGGAGAGATCATCCACAGCAGACAGGGTCCTCCCACATGAACCATTAACTAAGAAAATGCCCTGCCGATTTCCTAATCTAATGGAGGCATTTTCTCATGTGGTATCCTCTTTCCACCTGACCCTTGGTCTGTGCCAAATTGAAAAAAGTAAGCCATTCACAATATACAACCTCTTTAAATTCTATAGAATGAGACCTTTTTTCATTTATGCATTAATCACTGAACAAATTGCAATAAAATCAACTCTAACACACTCTTTAAAGGTATATTTGCATGCATGTGTGTGTTGAAGGAGCTGCAGGTTGCATTCCTACTGCCTCAGCTCCTGGTCGCCTGGCTAGCTTATGCCCCGAAATAACAACACACAAATTGTATTCATTTAAACACTGCCTGGCCCATTATATCTAGCCTCTTCTCGGCTAACTCTCGCACCTGGACTAGCCCATTTCTAATAATGTGTGTAGCACTCCAAGGTGCGCTTACCGGGAATATTCTAGCCTACGTCCATCTTGGGTTGGAGCTTCATCGCCGGTCTGGCTCTGAGAGGAGCTATGGAGTCTGTCTGAGGCGTCTTACCTCACTTCCTCTTCCTCCCAGCATTCTGTTCTGTTTATTCCACCCACCTATGTTCTAACCTATGAGGGCCAAGCAGTTTCTTTATTTATTAACCAATGACCTTCCTCCATCATGTATGTGTGTGAATTAATATGCATCACATGACAACAAATGCCCAAGAATGTCAGAAGAAGGTATCAGATCACCTGAAATTGGAGTTGCAGGTGGTTGGGAGTTGTCTGGTGAGGATACTGGGATCTGAACAGAGGTTCTCTGCAAGAGTAGACATGCTCTAACCACTAAGCAATCCCTCCACTGCCTTGAACAGATTCTCAAGAGACATTTTAGTTTACCCAGAGGTTCTGGCTCCACACATTTTTCTGGATACACGCATGACTTTATGACAGGAAGTTTTAATGAAGGCAGAGTCGGAAATAAGTGACAAACCCGACACTCCTTAAAGATGTTCACAGGTGTGTTCATTTGTGTGTGTTCTGTTTCCACACTAGAAAACTCAGATATAATTTCTCTTTCTTCTCAATAGATGTTTTGAACTAGGTAGGAAGTGATTTCTTCCCTAGCTGAGGAGTTATTGTCAATTAGGGCTGCTGGGGCTGAGGAGGGAGTCATTTTCTTCAGTAGTATAGCTCCCATAAATAGCCCCTCACCAAGACTCATGCAAGCAACTCTAATTAAACTCAGAGGGTTATAAAGTAAGAGGGGATGTTTGTGAAGAAGGAAGGTCCTAAAGGGAGTGGGTAGAGTATTAAAAAAAGAATGGTGTGGCTATGACCTGAATATGTTATATGCATGTGTGAAATTGTCAAAAAGAAAAATAAAATTATTTTTAAAAAAAGTGATCCTCTTTATACAAAAAGATGTAAGAGAGCTGAAGAGACAGTGAGTAAAGTTACCTGTATCAGCATATGGGCTTAAGTTAGATCCCCAGAGTTCACACAAAGAGCAGGTGAGTTGGTACACTATACTTTCAATCACTGAAAGGTGGAGACAGGAGGATTCCAGGGCTCACTGGCCTGCCAGCCTAGCCTAATTTGTCAGTGAGAGATCCTGCCTCAAAGAAGATGGATGAAGACTGAGGAACAATATAGGAGGTTGACCTTTGGCCTCCACCCATCCCCCACACACACCTTACACACATATGTGAACACACACACAGGCGGGGGTGGTCTAATAAAAGAACAAGAAGGGTACATGCAAAATGCAGGAAAGAGGATATCTCTACCAGGCAGAGGCAAGGCTGAAGTGGGCTGCTGTCAAAAGAAACCCCAGCCTATCTGCCAGGCTCTGTTTTCAAGACAATTACTCACACACCGTATATCAGAGCGCACACAGGAGGGAAAAGCAGGCTCCCTAGGAACACTGAAATGTTAACAATGATCCACGCTGGGTGTTAGCAAGTGAGTAATTGTGATTCTCCTCTTTATGGTTTTTCTACTGGGAAGGGAAAAAGGAGAGGCGGGAGAGGAAAGGTTTCCATCTCTGCCCTGCTATCACTGGCAGTCTCAAGAATGATCTCATCATGGGGCTGGAGAGATGGCTGAGTAGGCAGTGCCTGCCGTGCAGTCATGAGGACCCAAGTTCCCTCTCCAGCACCTGTGTAAGAAAGCAGTGAAGGGCGGTGTGACACATGCCTGATGTAACAACACAGAGCAAGGGGGTACCAAGAGGATCCTGGGCCCTGCTAGCCACACAACATAGCCCAAATCAGTAAACTCCAGGTTCTGGGAGAGACCCTGCCTCAAAAATAAGGAAGGCGCCCGACATCAACCTCTGGCCTCTACATGTACACATGTATGCATACCTGCACGTGTGTGCATGCACATACACATACCACATCACTCTTCAAGCTTCACAAGAGATGAAAAGAGCAGGAAGTTTCCAACAGTCTTTCATACAACAGGGGAGCTAATCACCAAGTGGTGGCGTCTTTGGGCCAGGCCTGGCACACCAGGACTATCTGTTCAGCTAACAGTTCCTTTGGTTTCTCTGAGAATGATTGTGAACTAAGCCTTGTGTAAGAATACTTCTTCCAACACCACGCATGCCTCCAACTCCACAGGGCACAGCCGATGGCTTAGTTTGACTCAAGGTCTTCTTCAACCTAGTCAGACTCTCCTCTGGGAGTCCTGAATCAGGTCTGCATCATTGCCAGGACTCTAAGTGACTAAGCTTCTACCTCAGGCAGCTGCATTTCACCTCAGGACACTGAACCAACAAAGATCAGAATCCCATTCTTGCATGAAAAGTCTTAGGATGGAGTATGGTTTTGGGAGAATCAGGCTGGCTACTGTCACTTAGAAATTATTAATACTAGTATTTAAAAGCCTGCCTGTAACCCTCCTGGTAGGAATGAAGATAGTCTAAAGAGACTGCCCTTAGGGCTTCTATTGCTGCCATGAAATATCATGACCAAAGCAACCTGGGGAGGAAAGGGTTTATTTGGCTTACACTTCTACATCACAGTCCACCATCAAAGGAAGTCAAGACCAGATCTCAGAAAGGGCAGAAACCTAGAGACTAATGCAGAGGCCATGAAGGGGTGCTGCTTCCTGGCTTGCTCAGTCTGCTTTCTTACAGAACCTAGGACCACCAGCCCAGGAGTAGCACTACCCACAATGGTCTGACCTGAAGCCTGATCTTATAGAAACATTTTCTCAATTGAGGCTCCCTCTTCTCTGATGACTCTAGCTTGTGTTAAGTTGACATAAAACTAGCAAGTAAGCCAGGTGGTGGTGGCACATACCTTTAATCCCTGCACTCGGGAGGCAGAGACAGGCAGATCTCTGTGAGTTTGAGGCCAGCCTGGTCTACAGAGCTAGTTCCAGGACAGGCTCCAAAGCAACAGAGAAACCCTGTCTTGAAAAACCAAAATCAAAAACAAACAAACAAAAAATTGTAATAGTGCTATGCCTGTCCCCACTTCGGCTACTAGACTACAGAAGAAATGGTGCCTCCCCCCCAAGTTGGATCCTTGCCTGACAAAAAGGGAAAGGCTGAAGGCAGATGCAGGCAGAGGAGGGGCTTGTCCCCAAGAGATGTCACAGTTCTGATGACCTGTCAGACTAACTTGTAGGAGAAACTGGAACCCAGTCAATGATGGGTCAATGATGGGTAGGACCACACTTGGCTGGTACGGCTCAGCTATGCAACCTCTTGTCTTCTATCTCAAACTAACTCTCACATCAAGTCCCAGATGGGCTTGGGGTAAGGCGGGAGAGGGAAAGGGCCTCTTGTTCCTCTTCCCAATGTGGCCACAGTAATGTATCCCTTCCTTCTCTGGTTTTCATTATCACTTGTCTCTTTAGCCGGCCTAATGAGGTAAGATGGTGCAGCTAAGAACTCTAGTAATATGTTGGGTGATTCCCAAATCTGTGAGTTTGTCGAACAAGACAATTACCTAGGATAGAACCCAGTAGAAGGACAAAGATTTATCAAATTCAAAATCCTTCAGGAATTTCTTGCTATTCCTAAAGAAGTCAGAGATAATAACCCATGTGTAGAATACTCTGCCTTGGCTGTTTGGACCACTGTTGGATTGGGTTCTGGATGAGTCTGGAGAAAGACATTGATAACCCAGGCCCCTAAGTGTGTATACTTCATAAGTCCTTAATGACTCGGTGTCCTTGCTACAACCTCAGAGAGTGTATGTGTGTGTGCCCGCGCGTGCGTGTATTAGAGCTCATGTGAATATGAATGTATATGCAAGGACATGTACATGCAGGTATATATATGTGCATGCACCTGTGCATGAAAGCCAGAGGTCAATCTCAGATGTCATCTACCTGTTTGTTTGTTTGAGATACATTTTTTTACTAGGACCTGAAACTTGCTGGTTAAGCCAGGCTGAATGGCCAGAAACTCTGTCTCAGTCTCTCCTGTGCTGAGATTATAAGCACACCACTGCAGCTGCCTTTCTGTGGGGGATCTGGGACTCAAACTTTGGTGCTCAGGTTTGCATAGCAAACACATTGGTGTGAGTCATACCCCTGTCCCCACACACTCATTTTGACTCGTCAGTTCTGTGTTTATTTTGTCCACATCAGGTGTGCGTGCTGGCTGCTCTGAATGTATCCTCCAATGGCTTCCACCCACTGCCCCACAGGTGAGGACAGAGAGAGTTGTGGGTGAGGCAGCACACACAGGCAAATGCAGGACTTTGCCTTTGTCTCTCCTACTACCGTCTTCTCTCTACTCACTCTGCAAACTGGCGAAGGGACGGAAGGCAGATCATTTTAGACGGTCAGTCTACTGTCTTCTCAGATTAGTGACTCTCAAAGTACAGTTTTAAATATTCTATTTCTGAGGCTAGAGGGATAGCTCAGGAGTTAAGGGGGCTTACTGCCCTCAGGACTGGAGCTCAGAATCTAGTGCCTACACTGGGTGACTCAAAAATGCCTGTCCATTCCAAGGAATTTGATTTGATATCCTCTTCTGACTTCTGAAGACAACACGCACACATATGTGCGTACACACACAAGTAAAATAAGATAAATGATTTTTACAAACGATGAGTCTATCCCTATCTCTGCTCACTAACGTGGATAAGTGACAGGCAGCACACGCTGAATTCTAGTTTCTAATCTAACCCCAAAATCAAGTTCCTGAGTCTCAGAAAGCCACCCATCATAAGATGGGGTGTCTTCTCTGTTACTTCGGGTTCCTCGTTCGTTAGATTTAAAAACACAATGTGTTAGCAGAAGGGTCTCAGTTACCTTTCTCCTCTCCATGACATAACACACAGGAAGCATAGTTCATTGAGTGTAGTTTAAACAAAGAACTGATTCTCTGAGAAGCTAAGCACAAAGAAACTACAAAGAAGGTTGGTTACGTATCACTTTCCTTTGGAGCAAGGTAGACCTGGCTCACACGTGGCCATTTCTTCCTTCAGGTCTGCCAAACAATTCAGCTCCTGAAAGAACTCTCACAGGAGAGACACTCTGACTCTCAGCCTCCAGCATGTGCTACATGAAAGAGACCACCACTAAGGGCCAAATCAAACAAGAGGCACAGGAACCTCGTGGCCACATCCTCCCCACAGCAGCATCCGCCAGAGCAGGGCCCAGGGCTGCTCCCCTTTATTTCTGGAGAATGGGAAAACAGAGGAAAGGAAAAATCTTTTGATCCCTTTCAGAATATGCCAGCACACGAGACCAAAGGTCCTCTCCTCAAGTAAATACCTACCCCTTCTGATGCCTGCCCCAAAAGGAATTCTTCTGAGCTGTTTTTCACCCTTGACCTCTTTTATCCCCACTCCATGTAGGAAGACTCTGTGTTATTCTAGGCACACATAGGAGAAAAAAATTCACAGAGCTGGGAAAATGGCTCAGTTAGTAAAGCACTTGCTACTTAAGCTTTGGGTCCTGAGTTTTTATCTCCAGCAGCCAATCAAAGCATGCAGTGGCACATGGGTGTGATCCTAGTGCTGGTAATGTGGAGACAAGAAGATTCTGGGGTTCAATGAGTGGGCAAAGAGCCCCATGGGGTTCAGCCCCTAACAGCTCCTGGATCCCTCATCAAACACTAGACATGGATGTTCAGAAGCCTTTGAGGCAACACCGGCCTCAGTATCCTCACCAGGGACTCAAGCCAGTGTCCTGCAAATGTGCTTTTAATTCTCCAATGCATAGAAACACAAAAGTAAGCCTGGCTGTAGTGGCACACACCTTTAATCCCAGCACTTTGGAGACAGAGGCATGTAGATACCTATGGGTTCGAGGCCAGCCTGGTCTACAAGGTGAGTTCCAGAACAGGCTGTTACATAGAAAAAAAACCTGTCTTTGAAAACCAAAAAAAAAAGTAAGGAAGGAAAAAGCAAAAGTAATAGCAATTATTGTGGTTTTAAGTCACTCATTGGGGGTGATTTGCTATATAGCTTCCGTGACTAGATTACAGGTTCTTCTTTGCTTTATTCATTGATGTGTGTGTGTGTAAGAGAGAGGTGCTGCATGAGCTTGTCTGTGCACATGCATATGGAAGCCAAAGGTTGATGTTAGGTGCTGGGCTGGTATAGTTTATGTCAACTTGACATAAACTAGAGTTATCATCTAAAAGGAGGGAGCCTCAGTTGAGAAAACGCCTCCATAAGATTCAACTGTAAGACATGTTCTTAATTAGTGACTGATGGGGGAGGGCACAGCTCGCTGTGGGTGGTGCCGTCCCTGGGCTGATGGTCCTGGGCTCTAGAGGAAGGGAGGATGAGCAAGCCATGATGAGCAAGCCAGTAAGCAGCACCCTTCCCCAGCCTCTGCACCAGCTTTTGCCTCCAAGATCCTGCCCTGTTTGAGTTTCTGTCCTGACCTCCTTTGATGATGAAACGTGACGTGGGAATGTAAACCAAATAAACCCTTTTCTCCCCAGGTTGCTTTGGTCATGGTGTTTCATTGAAGCAACAGCAACCCTAAGACGGAGGTCATCCTCAACTGTTCTCCACTTTAGTTTTTGAGACGGACTCAGTGAACCTAGAGCTCACCGATTTGGCTAGATTGACTGAGCAGCAAGCCTCGGGGACCCTCCTGTGTCTGCCTCTCCTCCCCACTCCTCTTGGCACTGGAGTTACAGAAGCCTGCCACCATGCCCGCCATTTCTCCACAGACTGGAAATCTAACTCAAACCCCCAGAATTAGGAGCAGGCTCTTTACCAGCTCAGCCACCTCCCCAGCATCAACCCCTACAGAATCTGCAGCACAAAGGAGCCTTCTCTCAAGATAATCATTTACCACCTCCGGGTGAGTTTAGAACATCGCACCAGCGTTTAATTTCACAACTCTCCCTCCGTGTACAATAAGGACACTTGAAGGAAGAAAGCATAAGAGTTTAAATTTCTGCTTAGAGATCTTGAGACTTTTGCAATACCTCTTTCAGGATTGTAGAGCATTCTTGCGGCATCTGAAGCAAGCGTTGGACCGTGTGCACAGTTGGAAGTGTAGGTGTCCTAAGCATCCAGGAGAAAGGTTTGGAGTGAGGGCAGCAGCGCCGAGGGAGATCCTGACCTGCCCTCTTAGGCATCCTTGTCCCAACCCTTGCCACCCCCTGGCACCTGCCACCCCCTGGCACCACAGCCACACCCCAAAGTAGCTTTTGAAAGCCCGCAGTCAGGCATCCTGATTAACACCTAAAAGCACAAAATAGAGTACAGGGCTGGGAAGATGGCTCAGTGGTTAAGAGCACTTGCTGATCTTGTAAAGACCTACCACCCAAGCAGGACAGCTCAGAGTCCCCTGCAACTCGAGTTCCAGGGAATCTGACACCCTCATCTGGCCTCCATGTACCCCATACACACATGTGGCAGACACACATATATATAAATAAAAATAAACTATACCTTTAA
Organism: Neodon shergylaensis; assembly: GCA_025134845.1. Lineage (NCBI taxonomy): Eukaryota > Metazoa > Chordata > Mammalia > Rodentia > Cricetidae > Neodon > Neodon shergylaensis. Next base: position 15,369,012 of record JABTXL010021306.1, read on the forward strand.
GAAGGAAGGAAGGGAAAGAGGGAGGAAGAGAGGGAAGGAGGGAGGGAGAAAGGGAGGAAGGGAGGGAGGGAGAGAGGGAGGGAGGGAGAAAGGAAAGAAAACAGAGTTGTAACAACCAATAACTCATCCGGAGACCGCCTAGAATCCTGCCCTGAGCAGCAAGAAACACATTAGAGGTAAAAGAGATGTATTAATGCCAAGGCAGGAGCGGAGAGGAGAAAGGGGGCGTGTCCAGAAGGAAGCTTCCCTTTCAGAAAGCCAATGGCTTTGCCTTCTAACTGAGCTCCCCGCTGGGATCTGAGATCACCGGCTCCCCATTTGTAACGGGAAACCTTTCCATCAAGAGCCAATTACTTGGTGTGAAGATCCCTGATTTTAAAGAACTTTGAAACCAACACCACATCAGTGCCTAAATGAACAAAAAATCTGTCTGTGATGTTCTGACTCTTTCAAGCTCGGTTCCAGTCCCATTCTTATTGTTAGATGATGTCTCTTCCCATGTCCCTGTCCTGGGCAAGGCAGGCCCTCTGGACTCCATACCACTCCCCCCCCCCCAGAAATAGCCTCTGTGGCGCTGTCCAGCACATCTGCAGACCAGTGACTGCGGTGGCACTGTCCTTCCCCGGCTCTCCGCAAGAGCTAACCCACACAAACAAGGCAAGGCTTGGCATCTGCTGCAGAACTGGGGTACCCAGAGGCCTCTGCTCCTGCCTGTGATTCAGAATGCTCACCATCCACACAGACAATTCAGTTCTCCTGAACCAAGTGACGTGAACCCAGCTATAGATAGATGCTAGGGGAACCACATTCAGTAGACCATATCCAGTGCCTCTCTCCGCAGTCTAACTCTCTATAAATACCAGATTCCTTGGGTTAAAACTTAAACAGACCTGGGGATATAACTCAGTAGAACCCTTGCCCAGTATGCATGAGGCCCTGGGTTCCAGCTCAGCACTGTAAAACCCGTCACAGTGGTGCCTGCCTGTAATTGCAGCACTCGGAAGGTGGAATCAGAAGGGCCATGGAAACCAAGCAGTTCTCAGCTACACAGTGAGTTCGAGGCGAGCCTGAGTCACATGAGCCTCCCACCCACAGTTGACTATCCAGGCATCCACCATGACCCATCTCTCTTCCCCTTCCTTGTGATGCCCCCACAACCCTCTTCTGGGACCCTTCCTTCCTACCACTGGATTTGAAACAGAAATACCATTACCACAAATGTATGAGGTCCACACCACTCCCTACTCCTTAGAGGGACAGAGTACAAGAGATGCCAAAGCTGGAGTTGATGAGGATGAATTGGGGCCAATCCCCAGCACTGATGGACCCAATACAAAGTCACAGGCTTGTGAGCACCTGGGACTAGCTCAAGGCCGAGCTTCAGCCCTCACCAGCTGTGTGACTTGGGGCACATTGCTCAACCTACCTTTTCGGAACTTTGCTGCCTCGGCCATTAGAGGGGAGACTAAAAGGGAGAATCCCATAGCGCTATTGTGGAGAGGAAGTGAGCTTGTAATTGCTAGATAGGTACTCAGAGTCTAGCCTGCTGTGGTGGGCATCCCACCTGTCATATCTGTCATTGTTATCAGCTTATCCTCTATCCCGCCATGAGGGGGGTCAGGATTTGGAGGGGCTTTTTCACCAAGCCCAATGACCTAAATTTAATTTCTGTGACCATAGGTAGAATAATAGAATTGATTCCTGAAAGTTGCCCTCTGTCCTCCACACATAGGCCATTGCACATGTGCGTGCACACATACACCAATGTAATACAATTTTATATGTACGTATGTGCACACCTACATGTGAGCATGTACATGTGAGTGCTGGTGCCCATAAATGCGAAAGGAGGGCATTGGATCCCTCGAAGCTCGAGTTAAAGGGAGTTGTGAGTCACCCACATGGGTACTAGGACCCAAACTCAGGTCCTCTGCAAGAGCAGTGTGTGCTCTTAATCACTGAGCCATCTCTCCAGCCTCAAAATTTTTTAAAGGAAAAATTGAATTTGGTCTGTGAAAAGTGAACTGTAAATATGTGTGTGTGTGTGTGTGTGTGTCACACTCGCGTGCGGCTGCACACGCATGCATGTGCATGGGGAGGGGAAGGGTGTGTGCTCATGTGCAAGTGCACATGTTTGTTTAGACGTGTGAGGTTCTCTCTAGAATCTAATAAACCAAGTGTGATGGTGAACCCTGTATTAGGAAATTGGACACAGGAGATCAGAATTGCCAGGTCACCCTCGGTGACACAGGGAGTTTGAGGCTAGCATGAGCTTCATGAGGTTTTGTCTCAAAGAGTGTGTGGAAGATGGGTGCCAAAATGAGCCACAAATGGTGGAGCATGTCTGTAAACCAGCACATGGGAGATGGAGCCAGGAAAGTCCACTAATTAGAAGTCAGCTTGGAATACATAGGACATCTTGAGCTACAGTGTGAAACCTAGGATGGAAGGATGGATGGACAGACAGACAGGCAGGTGGGCAGGCGGGCAGGCAGGCAAGCAGACAGACAGACAGACAGACAGATGGGTGAATAGATAGATAGATAGATAGATAGATAGATAGATAGATAGATAGATAGATAGAT
>JABTXL010021306.1:15371606-15382501 GCA_025134845.1 Neodon shergylaensis
GATAGATAGATAGATAGATAGATAGATAGATAGATAGATAGATAGATGATAGATAGATAAGTAGACAGATATACACAGACAGACAGACAGACAGCATGACACTTGACACAATCTAGAATCACCTGGGAAGGAAATTTCAACAAAGATTAGGTTTCCTGTGGGCTGGTCTATGGAGCAGTAGCTCTAGTCCATTAATAGAGGTGGAAAAGCTCACTCATTACAGGTGGAGAATTTGAAAGGAAGGGTTCTGAACTGAGTAGGAAAAGAAAATCAGGCTGAGCACCACTGCTCTCTGCACTTGACTATGGATGTGATGTGAGTAGCTGCTTCGAGTTCCTGCTGCCTTGGCAACCCTACTGATGGACTGTAACCTGGAACTGTGAGCCCGATAAACCCTTTCTCTCTTACGTTGTTTTTGTCAGGGTATCGCAGCTACAAACAGCAAAACTAGTACAGGAAGGCAGGCTGGCAGGCAGAATGGTTGGAAAAGAGCACTCACAGATAGTAAATATTCCACAGCTCACACCTGCCAAAAAGAGAGAAGACCTCGTAGATTGGCTCAAGCCAGAAAGATGTTTTACTGGGAATGTGGGAGCCTAACAGAGGCCTCAGCTAGTCCTCCACACTACACCACACCACACACCCCCATCAAGACCACACCACACCCCTCCTCTTAAATCACCTGGCCATCTGCTGGTAGGAAAATCAACCCTTCAGGATAACAAACATAAGAGAAGGGCCTGGGACCCAATGCTAGGTAGTTCACAGGTTCTCTGTGACAAGAGCAAACAAAGCAGGATAGAGCAAAGGATGTGGCTCAGTCAACAGAGTGCTTACCTAGCATGCATGAGATTCTGATGTGATGGTTTGAATGAAAATCATTCTCCATATTCTCATATGTTTGAATGCTTGGTCCCCAGTTGGTGAAACTGTTTGGGAAGGATTAGGAAGTGTGGCCTTGTTGAAAGAGGCATGTCACTGGGTGGGCTTTGAAGTTTCTGAAGACTTGTGCCTTTTTTTTTCCTTTTTGCCACAGAGAGCCAGTCAGTGAACCACCTACCATTTTGGCCACTGGCTCTACTCTTCCGTATGCTATCCAGGACAGTTGGTTTCTATCCTAAAAATTCGCCTTGATCGATATTAGGATAGTATTAAACTAAGTGTTTTGGTAGGGGAGATTTCAAGACAGTCTAATATTGATTTTGTATTGGTAATCACTCCTATGCAGCATCACAATGAAAAAGAGCAAGCAGGGCAAAGTGAAATACAAAATGTGCTGTTTGAAGCAACACAGAGCACCTGGACATTTAATGTTGGAAGCAAAGCTTGTGCTAAAAAAAAATAAATAAATAAGGAGATGCCTGATTTAAAATGGGGGAATGCCCTCAGGGCAAGACTCCCAGCTAAGCTTTCAATTCATAAAAAGAAGGGCCAGAGGAATATTCTGTTCCTAAAGAGTAACAACAAAGAACATCTTATGCAAATGTGATTCAAGGGAGCCAGACTCCACCCCATGAAGTCAGTCAAACTTATCAGTGTTGTCAAAGGGAGTCTCTGATGGTTTGAAAAAGAATGATCCCCATAGGCTCATATGTTTGAATGGTTTAGTCATCATCAGGGAGTGATACTACTTGGGAGAGATTAGGAGATGTGGCCTTGTTGGAGTAGGTGTGGTATTGTTGGAGGAAGTGTGTCACTGGGGGTGGGCTTTAAGGTTGCAAGGGTCCAAATCAGGCCCAGTTGCTTTCTCTCTTATTGTTGCCTGTGAATCTGGATGCAGAACTCTCAACTTCTCCAGAACCGTATCTGCCTGCATGTTACATTGCTCCCCATCATGACCATAATGAACAAAATCTCTAAAACTGTAAGCAAGTCCGAATTAAATGCTTTTTTTTTTAATGAGAATTGCCATGGTCATGGGGTTTCTCCACAGCAACAGAACACTGACAAAGACAGAATCATGAAGGATATACAAGCAAATGGGTTGTAGAATCTTCATCTGTGGTTAGGTGGAGCCTCTGAGGCCAGATATATGTTAGGGGAGTTCCCTACATGACGGTCTTGAGTGGCTGTTGTATGAAGTGAATCCTGGAGACCCCAAGATATTGGAGATGCCAGAGATACCTGCAAAGAAGAGCTACAGTGGGAATGTAAAGAAATGGAAGCAGAGTTAGAAGGAAAAGTCTGCTGCAGTCAGCAAAGCTGAAGAGGAGCTCCATCTAACCTCTCTCACATCAGACCTGAACCCGCAGGATTTGGAGTTTGTCCTACTGGGTTTCAGTCTGGCTTTTGGGGTCCAGCATTTCCTCACTATGCCCCATGCCTCCCTTTTGCAATGGCAGTGTATATTCTGTCCCATTGTTGCTGGAAATATGTGATCTGATTTATGAATTTATGAGGTTACAATAAAGACATTACCTTGAGTCTCAGAAGAGACAACACAACTTTTAAATTGTGTTGAGATTGTGAAGGACTATGGGGTCTTTTGAAGTTTGACTAAATGCATTTTACAAAATGATGATATGGTCATGAGCCTACAAGGAAGTGAAATGTGGTGATTTGAATGAGAATGGCCCCCAGATGCTTGTATGTCTGAATACTTAGTTCCCATTTGGTGGAACTGTTTGGGAATGATTGGAAAGTGTGACCTTGTTGGAGGAGGTATGTCACTGGGGCTGGGTTTTGAGGTTTTCCTAGACTGTCTCTGTCTATATGTTTCTCTCTCTGCCTTCAACTGAAGATCAAGATATAAGCTCTCAGTATTTGTCACTATACCTTGGTTCCATCATCGTGAACACTGACCCTCTGACACTGTACATCCCAAATTGAACACTTTTTAAAATAAGTCACCTAAGTCACAGTGTCTGATCACAGCAATAGTAAAGCAACTAAAACATCTTGAAGTCCATTCCTCACATTGAAAAAATAGTACAAATACATACCTTCCATCCCAGGATTGACAGATGATGAATGATAGATAAATAAATAGGTAGGTAGGTAGGTAGGTAGGTAGGTAGGTGTAGAGAGCTGCGTGGAGCCGCCCTCCGCGATCCCGAAAGCGAGTGCTCTCAGTGAAAAAAAACACCATATATGGCAGAGGCCGGACTCTTGCGATCATCACCCGATGATGGCAAGCCGCTTGCATATGCGTGGACCAATGGACGGTGCCCACGTGGCTATCCAGGGTTGGTTGCCTATGCCTACTTAAGGGCTGGGAGAGGCTTGCCCGGGGAGAGAGAGATATTTTCGATTGTAAAAGGTCCTGAATAAAACTGCAGTGAGAAGAGCTCCAGTGTCGCGAGTCATCCTTGCGGGTCGAGGGTGGTCGTGACAGGTAGGTAGGTAGGTGGGTAGATAGACAGACAGACAAAGAGATAGCTGACAGATTAAAAAAAATTAAGGTCATAGCAAACTCAAGGTCAGTCTAAGCTACATTAAACCATGTCTCTAAAGAAAAGCCCTGACTTTTAGCATTTGCCAGTTTTCAGACTGGACTCAGCTCACTGCCAACTGTAAGCCAGCCATTTGAAATGAACCATCTTGAAAAACAAAAATCATGAAAAGTGAGCAACAAGCCTGCCTGAGCCAGCCCACAGCAATTCACTAAGAACGTCATAATGAAAACATTCAGATCCCTGAATCTCCGCTCCTTCTGATGAATAAAGCATCACCCTTCTGTATACTCTCTCTTTAAGGGATGTGTTCACAGTGGGTAATAGATCAGCTGCAATGGATGTATAGATAGATAGACAGATAGATAGATGATAGATAGATAGATAGATAGATAGATAGATAGATAGATAGATATAGATAGCCACATAGACATAACTATAGATATATGCAAGTATTGGGCATATATATTTATAGCTGAATAGACCTTGTTATGTTGGCTTAACTTAGATGTCATTACATATCACACAGTGAACGACTAAAGTGTACAACTCAAGATTTTTGGTGAATTCAGAATTCTATAACCATGAGCGTGTTGAACTTCAAAGCACTGTTGCCACCCCTAAATGCTCTCTGCCTCTTAGAAGTCATTTCTTATGGGTACCAACATTTCCAGTCCTAGGCAACCATTAGTCTACTTTCTCCTTCCACACATTTGCCTAGTGTGGATAGTTCACATAAATCAAATCATACATTACAGATCATATATTATGTATAGAGAGAGGGAGGCTGGAAAGATAACTCAGTGAGCTAAGTGCATGAGGACCTAAGTTCTAGTCTCTTTATTTTTGGTATGGAAAAACTTCTTTAATATAGAAAACAGAACAACAATACTATGGAGTTGACATTTAAATTGGTAAAGATGGATGAAATTAGACTACCTAGCTTAACGAGGAGTGACTTGGTCCCATACAAGCAGTTGAAGTTCTTCAGAGAAAAGACTGGATCCAAAAGCAGGGGGAGTTCTTCCTCCAGACTGCCTTCACAGTTCCAACCTTGACAGAATTGTTAGCAGATTAACTAAGTTCTAGTCGTAGCACCCACACTTAAACAAAAAACAAGCAAACAAGTATCTATCCCAGGGACAGGAGGATCCCTGAGACTCCCAGGCAAGCCAGCAGCACATAGTCAGTGAGCTCCAAATTCAGTGAAATACAGTGAGCTACTCTGTCTCAAAACAAGGTAGACAGTACCCGAGGAAGGATACTCGAGGTTGACCACTGGCCTCCACACATGTGTTATTTGGGAGCTGCAAGTACAGAGAAAGACTTGCTATATTTATCTTGATGTGCATTGAGGTTTTGCCTGTATGTGTATCTGTACAAAGATGCCAGATCCCCTGGAACTGGAGTCAAAGACACAGAAATGACACATTTTTAGCCTCATCATGTAATAACTTTCACAAGCAAAAGGGAAAAGAAGCTAATTTCATCTTGAGGTAGAGGAACAGCTTAAATGTTTGAAAGATCTTTTGTAATAAAATCAGCCAAAACCAGTAGAATGCAAAACAGTATTTGTAATATGACCATCTTGATATGCTTCTTAAAATAGATTTTAAAAGTTGTCAAAGCAAACAAGCAATATTAAAATGGCTCTGCCTGGGATCTGAAAGAATGGAAGACTAGTGTCTTTCCCCCCAAAAAAATGGTGTATTAATTTTATAATTTAATTTTGTAATAAATACCTGTGTTACCTAATTTTTTCACTGATGTGTCAAAACACTTGACAGCATTTTAAGGGGGGGGGCTTGTTCGGGCCGACAGTCAGAGAGGAAGGCGAGACATCAGGAACATGAGGCAGCCAACCTCGCTGCATCCGCAGTCAGGAAGCAGAGGGAGATGAAGGCTGGTGCTCAGCTCACGCCCTCCCGTTTTTGCAACCCTGGACCCCAGCCATGGACTGACACGGCCCACATGCAGGGTGGGTCTTCCCTCTCCAGTTAACCCCTTTCTGGAAACAGACAGGCCAGAGATTATGTTTCCATGGGGATTTTGAATCTAGTCCTGTTGACAGTGAAGTTACACCATCTCAGTAACTAATTCAGCTTCACCTGTTCAACAGCCTCACCCTGTGTCGTGTGTTCCCCACGGAGTGCACAGGAGTCACCAGAGTCTCTGGAGACACAGGAAGGAGGGAACTCATGACGCCTCCTTGGGGAACAGTTTAACTCGGGAAACTGACCATGGGAACCATATCCTTTCAAGCAGTCTATGGCTCCCTACGACAGAACACGGGGTAGACATAAAACCCTCGTCCACCTGGAGTCGCCTCTTTGTCACAGCTTCTTCCTGCCTTCATGGAAGCAGATTAAACACAACTAATTGATTTTTTCCAGCTCGAGAACACCCATTTCCCATTACTGTAATGAGCTATTAAAAATCACCTTTAACACAACTGCCCACCCCTACTGACGAAGGTTCTCTGGCTAACCAAACTTTAGTTCGACTTCTAGTCTTCCCCTAGACCTGTCTGTGTAGGTCCCTGTAAAATGGCTTCAGCAGGGTATGGTGGCGACATTTCTGTGACCTTAGCACTTACAATGGGGAGCCAAGAGGACAGCAACTTGAAGGCCAGGCTGGGATATAGAGCCAAAATGTCTCAAAAAGAAAATAAAAAATCTTAACCAAGAGCTGTCATAATTCAGGCTAGCCAGAAACCACGCCCTCGAGATGTAATCACCCCACAACCTGACTGTGCTCTTCATCCTCCACATCCCCCAGATCCCGGCTAATGATGTAGGCCTGGCTTTAGCAAAAACTCTGTTAACTTTGCTTAAACAAAAGCCTCCTTAACAGTAAGGTTTTTTATGGAAATTTCTATTTTCTCATGGCAAGAGACTAGGGCAGCTGGTGAAAGGGACACCAAGATCCACATGAAAGAAGCTGGGTTGGCAGAAAGTTTAGAGACTCTCCAACCCCGACAGAGCTATGTGTAAGGGATAGGACAAGCCAAAGGAAAGCCCATGCTATACATGTGAGATAAAGCGGGGTCTATGCAAATGGCCCAGGTAGAGTCAGGACTCCCGTGGCCCAGTGATATTTGTTTGGCTAAGCCCAGTTTTCTATCCCACTTCCATTTTGCAGAGTGCTATTTCCTAATAAATGGCCTCTGTCTCTACTAAGGACCCTATCTTTGTCTCTATCCGGAACACTACTAATGTGTACTCTGAAACCCAGTATTGTCCCTTGGCCAGTTCTGTATTCCAGGACCAGAGATTTCAGCAGATGTTCTTGGACTCCCCAGCCCATCGCTGTAACAGCCTGACTCCCAGCCTGCTCCACATTTTATATTCTCAGTTGTCAGCACTGTTCAGGTGAGCTCTGTCTCTCCTGCTGTAAAGACCCACAGCCATGGTACCCACACCTGTCCCCATGCTAGAGTAAGTCTTTCTCCTAGCACTGATACAACATACCTGGCCAGCATCTTCAACACCAGCCCAGCAGCCAGAACTCCCTGGGAAAAGCAGCAATAGAACGAGTCTTAGAAAGCAAAGACCTGGCCAAGTGATGGTGGTACACCTCTAATCCCAGCTCTAGGGAGGCAGAGGCAGGAGGATCTCTGTGAGTTTCAAGGCTAGCCTGGTCTACAGAGTGAGTTCCAGGACAGGGTCCAAAGCTACAGAGAAACTCTGTCTCTAAGGAAGGAAGGAGAGAGAGAGAGAAATATGAGAGAGGAGAGAGAGAGAGAGAGAGAGACGAGAGAGACAGAAAAGAGGGGGGAAGGAAGGAAGGAAGGAAGGAAGGAAGGAAGGAAGGAAGGAAGGAAGGAAGGAAGGAAGGGAGAGAGAGAGAGAGAGACGAGAGAGACAGAAAAGAGGGGGGAAGGAAGGAAGGAAGGAAGGAAGGAAGGAAGGAAGGAAGGAAGGAAGGAAGGAAGGAAGGAAGGAAGGAAAGAAAAAAAGAAAAAAGAAGCAGTGGTTCATGAACTGCTACTCTCTTCAGCTTTTTAGACTTTGGGGGTTGCAAATGGTTCCTAAGAAGGCAAAGGCTTGCTGGTTCTGTTTTGAGTGACAGGATACCGTGGAGAGTATTTATATTGACATGTAGACTCCCCACTGGGATAAGGCAGATACTTGTCGCTTTTGTCCTCAATGTCTGTTGATTGATTGGTTTTCATTTTGGTTTAGCTTGTGTTTGTTTGTTCACCTTTTGTTTTGGTTTGGTTTAGTGTTAGTCTCATTATGTAGCCCAGAATGGCTTCGAACATAAAATAATCCTCCTGTCTCAGCACCATCAAGGTCGGGATTATGGGCATTCACTACTGTGCCCTGCTGTCCTAGCCCCCCTGTTCCTGGCCATACTCAACATGAGTGAGTCTGGAGACCACAACTGTGGCTTTTGAATCGTCATGCCTTGGTTGAGACCCAATTTCTGCTGCTCCACAAGCTCCCTGGAAGATACTGTTTTATTTTGTTCTGGTTGTATTTTTAAGAAAGGGTCTATAGCCCAGGCTGGCCTCAAACTTGCTAGGTAGTCAAGGATATTCCTGAACTTCTCATCTTCCTTCTTCCATATTCTGAGGGCTGAGATTGCAAGCATGTTCCCCTGCCTGTATGCGGTGCTGATGTTCAACCCAAGGCTTCATGCTCGCTACACAAGCACGCTACCATGAGCTAACTCACCGACCCAAGGCTAGTTCTTTCGTGTCCCAGACTCTGTAACAGGGAGACCAAGGCAAACACTGAACGTGGCTGGTCCTGGAAGCAATAGCCAGCCCTGGCACTCTGGTGTTCATCTGAGAGAAGTATTATTCTTCCAAGCACACAGCAGGTGATCAATAAATGTCTACTGAATACATTAATCCTTTCAAGTTGCTGGGTTTTAATTGCTCTAAAATGAATTTGTATTGAACTATTTTGTTCTGAGCCTGAGTAGATAAGCTACATTTTAATGAGACTACTATATCTGAGAACAACTGTTACTTCAACTGTTGAAATGGCAGTTTCTCAAAAGAAAAAAAAAATCTGCCAAAATCCATGTGCACGAAAATTCTGGGTTCATACTCAGAGGTGACTAGCACACACTTGGCAGCTGACAGAGCGCTGGCTCCCCTCAGCCACCAGTGACAGCATCTGTCCTGAGTCAGGGCTTAGTGGAGCCCACACCAGCAGTGGACACTCCAGTTGCTGGCCATCGAATACATCCAGATGCTGCGTGGGAGGTGGCCAAAGACAGGAGGGTGGACTGGTGGACAGTGGCTGTTTGCGTCATGCTATGTGCACACCTAACTCTACTGTGTGCTTACTACAGACATGAACAGGCATACCCAGCTGTTGTGTGACTTTTCCCAAGGAGATGAAAAAACAACTACTCACCCCATTTAGGGCACCTGTAACAGAGCAGAAAAAGAATTGCACCCCAGTCTAACATGGTGATCCAGTGCGTGTAATTTGGGTTATCCACAGGAGTATGAGTGAGGGGCTGCTTACGGGAGCATGGGGGAACTGTTCAAGGGAGTGGATGACCTTGGATTCCGATCCTGCTTCCTCCACCTCCCGAGTGCTGGGTTACAGCTGTGCACTACCATGCCCAGTTTGCGCAGTGCTGGGAACCTAGGTTTTAGGCATGCTGGCCAAGCACCCTACCCTATATGGAAATAATGGTTTGCTGCATAACATTTTTGGGCAAAAACAAATTTTAGATACAGCTTTAAAAGAAGTTTAGTTGCTTTATAAATTACTAATGACTGGTTTCTTTTCATGAGATTTTCATTTTAAATGAGTATTTACCTTCAAGGGACAGATAAAAGGATTAGATTTAAAGACTAAAAATCAAAGTCAGGCTTTAACCCACAAAGAGACCTATAAAAAGTTTCCTTTAAAGTCTAAATTCTACCTCCCATTAATCTTTCATTTTCTGTTGGCTAAATCACCAAAACTTGCTATTCTTCTTGGAGTTCCATGCCCAGGGCTCTTTGGAGACCACATTAAAGGGCGGGGTTTCCATCAGATCTGACAGCTCACTACTCCAGGTCAAAGGCGTGAGGACAGCTTCCCCATCCCTGCTCAGAAGGTCAGGGAGACTGTGGGTTAGCAGGGGTTGTGGCGAACCTCAGAGGACAAAGATAAAAACTAGGTTCAGATCCAGGTTTGCCACGAGTCAGCTATGTAACTCTGAGCTGATAACGCCGCTGTACGTTTGTTTCTTCATGAAGTCGGCGTAAGATTAGACATAAACACGTATAGGACTGAGCAGACCCCAGGCACGTAGTAGGTGTCTGTCCTGCTTAATTTTGTCAACTGGACGTCAGCTAGAGCAATGCTTCTCAAACCTCCCTGGCCTGCTTCTGGTCATGGTGTTTTATCATAGCAATTGAAACCCTAACTAAGATAGTATCCAACCAAGATTCACTTTATGGGCTAAGGATGGACTCGGTTGGTTAAAGTGCCTTGGAAGTGTAAGCACCTGAGTTTGATGCTGGGAGCCCTTGGAAAAAGCCATGGCAGCTGCCTGTGCTTCTCATTACAGCTGGCAAGGTATGCGGTGGATACAGGCAGTTTCCTGGAAGTTCTTAAGCCCTTTCACTTGGTCTATGTAACATTCCAGACCTATAAGAGATGCTATCTCAAACAAAAAGAATAAGGGGCCTGAAGAATGATACCCAAAGTTATCCTATGACCTACAAATGTACACACACACGTTCATACACGTGCCCTACACACGTCATGTACGTTCATATACACATACATATAAAACTATCTTTACAACACACAAAAAACCTTGAACACAAGCAATTCATCATGGCACATTTGATGGGCTTAGGTGGAAATTAGGTGCTATTGTGTATTTTACATGCTAAAGACCCATTAGTATTGACTGCTTAAGAGCTTGAGCCACTGAAGGTGCCTTGGTGGGTACCACATTCTCTAAGCCACACTCTCATCTCCATCCAACTCATGCCACTCTCTTATGTTTACCACTTGTCCTACACAGTCACCTGTGAGTCACTGATGTTCTGGGCTCCATCCTAGAGTCGTCTCTGGGAGTCATACAGGACCATGTTACAATCTATCGCTACCCTTGGGTGACCTCGATGAGGCCTGAGCAGAGCCTCAGCTTCATGCTAGGGAGAAAAGTCCTGAGTCCACTAACCACCCCCCCCCAACACCCTACTCTCCAGTTCAACTCCTTGCAACTTCTTCCACAGGAACAGCACCCCTGCATTCTTACCCATGAATGGCTTCCTGCAACCCCCCAGAGGCACTGCTTGCCCTCCCCCATGGCCTCTTCACACTCACTGCCCATCTCTCCTCCGGCTCCCCTTCTTTCTCTGTCACTCTCCTCCAGACCGTGCAACCAGGTCCTGCAGACCCACTACACAGATTCCACATCAGACATTGTGCCTTCTCTCCACTGACCAGCACCCACGGTACACAATATGCTCTTGGTTTACAAATCCCTCTCTCTCTCTCTCTCTCTCTCTCTCTCTCTCTCTCTCTCTCTCTC
>JABTXL010021306.1:15394528-15422746 GCA_025134845.1 Neodon shergylaensis
AAGAAAGAAAGAAAGAAAGAAAGAAAGAAAGAAAGAAAGAAAGAAAGGAGAAAGAGAAAATCATATATGGATATAAAATATGCAAAAAATCAGAATTTAAAATTTCAGAAATGCATAATTGAAAAAATGAAACTTTTTAAAGCAGGAAGTGAGACTCAGGAAAGACTTTGAAAAGAAAGACTTGAGCTGTAGAGACGGCTCGGTGTTGAAGAGCTCCAGCTTCTCTTCCAGAGGACTCGGGTTCAATTCCAGCATCCACGGTGGCTCAAAGTCCATAACTCCAGCTCCAGAGAACCCAACACCCCTTCTTGCCACCATAGGAACTGCATGCATGGCAAAATACCCATTACACATAAAAGAAAACATGAATAAAATTGTTAAAAGCATATATTTAAAATATATATTTTTTTGCCGGGCAGTAGTGGCGCACGCCTTTAATCCCAGCACTCTGGAGGCAGAGGCAGGTGGATCTCTGTGAGTTCAAGGCCAACCTGGTCTACAAGAGCTAGTTTCAGGCCAGGCTCTAAAACTACAGCGAAACCCTGTCTTGAAAAACCAAAAAATAAAAAATAAAAATAAAATAAAATACATATTTTTGGGTTTTTTTTTTTCTAGATAGGATTCCTCTAGCCCTGGTTGTCCTGAAACTTACTCTGTAGACTATGCTGGTCTCAAACTCAGAAATCGGTCTGCCTCCCAAGTGCTGGGATTAAAGGCGTGAGCCAGTACCACCCAGTTAAAAAAAATATATTTTTTAAGAAAGAAATTTTTTATTTCAACAATGTGGGAAATTTACAAAAGAATATGAATAAAACAAAATAGGCATACTCTTAAAGAACTAGGTGAATATAGAGAAAGTTTTATTAAATCATATAGAACCTGGGAGGAGAGGAGAGGGGCAGACATCAAGGTCAGGCAAAGAGAACCCAGCATACGCACACATTAGAGCTCTCTAAAGAATAAGAATCAAGCTACAGAACAAAGACAGACAATTATAACTCAAAATTTTTACAAAATAAAAGGGCAGGAAGCTATGCCTTCTATCTGGAAAAGCTGAAATTGCTCTTGGATTTTGTTTTAAGAGAGTAATGATTTGGATAACCAAGAAAACCTCACATTACCGTTGAAAGGAAGAAAATGAAACATCTCATCAAACATTGTTAGCAGTGCTTTGTGCCCTGACACAATGGGGTAATACGTTTAAGATACCTGGGAAAGAAAATAGAAACCAAAGATTTTTATATTCAGCTAAAATTCATGTATAAAGGCCACAGCGTGTGCGGGGCAGGGGTAGCAACAGACACAAATGTGACAATCAACTGTCCCTGAAGCTGAAGAGAGGGGAGGAAGTTCTCAGGTGAAGTATCACTGGGGATTGTCAGAGACTGTTTAAAACATGTTCATTTGTAGACCGAAGACCAAAAGATGGCTACGAGAAAACAGAGTGTCCATGTTGTCTATAGGACCTGATAGTGTAGATGCTGGACCATACTGCTAAGAGTGGCGACGCATTGGAGACTACATAAAAAATGACAGCATATGAAAAGGTAAGAAAAGTTCATTGGAAAGATATGAAAAAGTGTAACTTCAATGACTTCCTTAAAGGGAGGCTATTATTTCAAATTAGGTATGTAAAGAGAGGGAAGAGGAAACAAAAGGGGATCAATATATAATAGAGCAAAATAAATATAAAAAAACAACAGCTTTTAAAAGCAGGCTGAAGGTGTAGCTCAGCTGGTAGAGGGGGGGGGGGCTGTGCACAAAGCCCTGGGTTCAAGTCCCAGCTCCGCATCAACAGACACTAACCTGTAACCACAGCCCCCAGGAGGTGGAGACAAGGAGGGTCAGAAGTTCAAGGTCATCCTCAGGGATGTTTATAGAGAGGTCAAGGTCAACCCAGGCTGGAAACTCAGTGGGTAAAAAAGGGGGGAGGGGTTCAAATGTATCGGAAGAATGGCGGCACCACTGCTGTGTTTTCCACTGATTCTGACATTACTGTATAAAGTTCTTAAACCTGAGCTGAACAGAATCAGAAACTGACACCAATAAATTCCCTACTCAGTCCTGACAACCCCTAACATGTCACTGCATTTGCTTCCAAAACATTTTTATAACAAAAGTCACAGTTCTGATTGACGCTCCTTGAATGCCCTTCACTAATCGTCTCAGTCCCCCCAAGCGACCCACTCCCCTGAGTTTGTTCCTCTTACCGTCCCTGTACTTGTCTCATTAGCGACTTCCTGAACCACAAGTACCTTGCGGTACCTACCGCTGAGGATTACACAGTTAACAGAGCCTGCAATTCTGTGTCTGTGAATACAGACATGACGGAAGTGTGTACAGCGTCACTGGGGGTCACAACTCTGGACTTGGGATCCTGGTATTTACTGGGTGAAGCCAGAGATCTTATTTTATAAATATTTACACACACAAGCATCACACACAACAAAGGCTCCCCTCTTGTACTTCTCGCTCATGCTAATTTCAACAGACACCTGTGCCTAGAACCCAACTTTATCAATAAAGAAGAATTTGTTTTGTTTTATTCTGTTGTTTTAAAGAACACTCACATACACACACACACACACATACACACACACAGAGGAATGTAATGACCCTCTGAATTAAGAGTGCAGGCTTGGTTTTATTCAGACCTTTACAAGGAGGTATGAAAGCAACCCAGAAAGTTCAGTCACCCAGAGCAACCCCACTCCAAGTACTGAACAATTAAGACACAGTCTGCCCATGTAGCTATTACATTCCTGATGGTCCGTGCACATGTACGCACAAACATATTTCTGAACAATATCATACAAAGGAAAATATTGACAATATGGTATGACTGTTCTCCCTCTCTTAAGTCCAAATTAGCCTATGTAGTTTGGTTTTTGTTGTTGCTGTTTTGGGTTTTATCGGGAGGGGGGAAGGGGAGGCAGGGAATTGAGACAGGGTTTCTCTGTGTAACAATTCTGGCTGTCCTGGAACTCTCTCTGTAGACCAGACTGGCCTCGAACTCACAGAGATCCGCCTGTCTCTGCCTCCTGAGTGCTGGGATTAAAGGCGTGCGTCACCACTGCCTAGTTTAGCCTCTGTAGTTTTAACTCACTTGTCTCCATCACCACTTTAAGCATTTGTATGTTTAAGTATGCACCTGATTTTCAAAACTTGCCTGTCCATTGTACTATATTCAGGAAACATTATTTTTATTGGTGGTGTGTACAGGCGGAAGTTCATTTTAAGATAGTAAAATGGAAATACTAAAATACTTGTTATAAAAAGGGTACACAGGGCCTGATTAAGCCAAAACCTGCATCTAAGTATAGTGCACTGTTTGGAGGCAGGAGGGATGGCTCAGATTTCCTGCTAATGGGCTGCTGTCTCCTTCCTAGGTTTTTGCTATTAGAAACTAAAGTGATGGGGTGAGTGAGACGGTTAGGAGGGGAATGCCCTTGCTGTGCTGGCGTGATACCAGAGCCAACCTTGGCTTTACACACACACACACACACGCAAATACAATCTTGTATATTTCCTCAGCCATACGTGAGTGAATGCTTTGTAAATGCTTTCTACCAGCCAGCTCATCTCTTTTACACGCTATTCTCTAGTGCACAGGGATTTTTTTTAGTTTGCCTATCGCTAAATTGATTGGTGTATACTTGGGTGTCCGAGAAAACCGTTATGCCATGCACTGGCTGTGCCGCTCCTGGGTGTCTATCCAAAGGACTCCAAGTCAGTGAGATCCATTCACATCCACATCCAGCACCTGAGGGATAAGGCGAGAAGCTGGCCTCCTCACGGGCCACCGCCGTGTGTGCTTGCACCAGCACACAAACACCCACATACAAAAAGAAGCAAACATGGATAAAGAGACATTAAATCCAGAGAGAATTAAAGCATTCTACAAGAAAAAGGCAACTATCTGCTCAATCTGAGGAGCAGCGTTCAGATCCCAGCATTAGCGCCACAAGCCACAGCCCAAGCCCACGGGCCACATAGTCAAACACAGCTATGGATATGGCCCAACACAAAACTATAAAGTTACCCAAAACATTATGAAACAGTTTGTGCAATATTTTGTGATTCAGCTGTGCAGTTCTCATGTGAACTTCGTAGATGACAACACTGTGTCCCAGTGACAAACAGCTAGACATGCCATGCATGCTGAAGACCGCAAGGCCTTTCCCTGAGTGGGATGGAGTTCCCTTCTGCGTCAAAGCCTGTCATCGCCTGTCTGCTTAGACCTGAGCTCTTCTGGGGGAGGCAGCTCTCTCTCTTTCTTAATGTCCTGTGCGCCGTCCTCACAGTGCCTTTCGCTCACCAAGGAGCACAGCCTCAAGCGGGAATGAGGGATGGCCACTGGGCAAGGATCTCTAGTCAGGGAGGGAGAGTTTGCTGACTGTTGGTGTTAGCTGTCAAGTGAACAGAGTCTAGAATCACCCAGGAGATGGGCCTCTGAGCATGTCTAGAGGGGACTTCTTGGTCATATGAACTGATGTGGGAAGACCCACATTAATTGTAGGTGGGGCTATCTCCTAGCCAGGGGATCCTGGGCTGTATAACATGGAGAAATAGAGCTAAACACCAGCAAGCGGTTATCTCTCTCTGCCTCTTGATTCTGGATGCAGTGTGACCACCTGCTTCAAGCCCCTGCCCGTGTGCCTTCCCTGCCGTGATGGACTGTACCCTTAACAGCAGCTGGAGATGAAGAGCTCATTCCTAAAGCTTCTTCCGTCAGAGTGTTTTATCACAACGGCAAGCAAAGATGCTAAGACAAATATTTCCCCTCTGGCTTTTCTTCCTTTTCTTCTAGGTTGTTTTTTGTTTGTTTATGTGTATGTATGTGTGTCTGTGACATGTGTGCAGGTGCTGAAGAAGCCAGGAGAAGATGCCAGATCACAAGTGGTTGTGAGCCACCTGACCAGGATGCTGGGAACTGAACTTGGATCCTCTGGAAGAGCAGCAAACACTCTTCAGCACCGAGTCATCTCCCCAGCACTCCTCTCATTATCAAAACAGGGTCTCAAAGTCAGTATGTAGCTTGAGGATGACCTTGACCTCTGACACCCCTGCCTTTCCCTTTGGAGTACTGGGATTAGAGGGGTGCACCACCACACCCGATCTATGCTGTACTGGGAATTGGACCAAAGGCTTCCTTAAGCTAGGCAAGAACTCTTCCAAATCAAGCCACATCTTCAGCCCCATGGCCTTTTTTACTTGGGTCTAGAAAGAGTTCTCTATCTCTCTCCCACTCTCTCTGTCTGCTTTTGTCAGAACGCAGCCCAGGACCCTGTGAAGTCACATCTTGCGCTTGCACTAGAAATTCACCTTAAAGGGGCAGTTCTCAGAGGCTGAAGTCACAGCCAGCAGAGCAGAAATCCTCTCTCTTCCAGCTGGCTACCAAGCACGGGTACTCATAGACAGGGAGGCAGCCAGATAAGCCCTCACCATCTCTGGGGCCAGCTCCTCCCCTTCAGACCTGAGCAAGGAGTTTAGGACAGGCCTGGCATGGTTAGAAGTACAGCTGGGAGCATACCCTCAGCTCCCTTGTGTATCCCGGGCCCTCGTGCTAATGCACGCTGACCACGCTTTAATTAAGGCTGTGTGCAGAAAGCGCTGAGAAGGGAGGCAGGACAGGCAGGCAGCTGCTGGAACCCCTCCTCCGCTGCAGGCTGCAAACAGCAGCCCTTTGTGAGCTGGAAGCTGGGGAAGATGCCCCGTGCTAACAGCAGTGGAGGCCAGTCACCCTCAGTCCCACAGGAGGAAGGGAGGGAGGGGAGGGGAGGGGCTCCTGAAACTAGCCGCTTACATCCTCAACAAAGCCCAAGGTGCAACTTCTTTTAGCTCCCTTGCACCTGAGCAGGTCGCCCGCCATTCCTTTGTCTGGAATCCGCACTTGAAAACACACTCTCAATCTACTGTCTATAGTGACCTCAGCGGGGAGATGTCAAATTCACTGCAACCAATACCTCCAGGCGAACTGTGTTAGCGACCAGGAAGAGAGCCCAGAGAAGCTAGAAATCCGCTACTGAGGAGTGTAGAATTTCACTGAGGCGATACTGCTGTGATTCAAGGGCTGTGTGACATGTCTGATCTTCATGTCACTGGGAAGGGACATTTACATCACTCTGGAGGACCGCCTAGAAGAGGTGGCCTCTTTTTACTTTTATTTTAAGGGTTAGATACAATTTGGTGAGAAGCCAACTGTTGAAGTATGTCCCTGTGACCCCGCGCTCAGGAGGCTGAGCTGGAGGAGGAGGGTTTTCAAGCCAGCTTGAGCTACATAGCCAGACTCTGCATAAAATGAAATAGAGATGACTCTGTCCCTAAGGTGCCTGCTAGATGGTCATGATGGATACCCAGCTGCCTCCCCAGCATCCGTGTCTGTTAGGGAACACATTGACCAGCCAGCCAAGGCAGAGCAGTGAGATCCAGGCCTAGAAGCAGACTGTCTCAAATGGTGACAACAATAATAAAGATCAGGCAGAGAAGGATTGAGGGAGACCCCAGCACTGACACAATGCACACTTATTCACAGAAACCCAAGCACGTCACACACACACAATCACACAACAAAAAGTCAATAAAATAGAACTAAATAAGGCATAGTATAATGACATAAGATGGCTAAAAGCCAGGAAGCAGGAAATCTAAGAGGAAGAGAAGAGAGAGCTCGTGGGTCTGAAAGCAGCAGCACCTGGGGACCACAGAAGCATCTATGGACTGCAATCGCTGTAAGCTGGGGGATGGGCAAAGACCAGGAACCAAGAGTAAGGTCATGGCAGGCCTCACGGGACACGATCAGACTAAAACGCTGCTCTGTGTTCCTGAGTTTCCAGGGCCGGCAGCTCGGAGGGTAACCTGAGCATCTCTGCGGACACAACCATGAGGCTAGGAAGGAAGAGCCCAGAGGCGGGAAGTTTTCAGGGCCAAGTTCCCATTGCCAGTTTCTGCCCGGTTCTGACTTCTGTTTCCACCTCCCTGAAGCAGCCTCTAGAGTTATCATTCACAGAACACATTGACAGAGAAAAGTTATCCCCCCAGCAACCCCAGGATGTGGCTCAAGACTTCCTGCCCACATCCCCCTGAGCTGCCCTGAGGCCCAGGTCAGCAGCAGGCAAATGCTCCACTTGGAAGCTGCTCTGGGAAGAAACTCACAGCGTTTAGAAGACCAGCAAGGAGAAGAAAGTAGCACACAGAGGGCTTGTAGGGTACTGTGCCTGGCAGGATCAGAAGAAAGAGATAGATGGACAAGGGAAGATGCACCAAGTACCCATAGGCAAGTGGTTCTCAACTTATGGGTCACAACCCCCATCTGGGTTGTATATCAGGCATTTAAATTATGATTCATAACAGTAGCAAAATTACAATTATGAAACAGCAAC
Source organism: Neodon shergylaensis (assembly GCA_025134845.1). NCBI lineage: Eukaryota > Metazoa > Chordata > Mammalia > Rodentia > Cricetidae > Neodon > Neodon shergylaensis. The sequence continues at coordinate 15,401,911 of JABTXL010021306.1, forward strand.
AAAATAATTTCATGGCTGGGGTCGTCATAACATGAGAAACTGTGTTAAAGGGTCGCAACATTAGGAAGGATCAGAACCACAGCTCTAGGCTCACGAATGGTTATTATGTGCACAGACTTCTCTTTTCAATAAAAATAAATAGAAGACCAGCAAATCCAGCAAAGAATCAGCTACCTGCAGAATCTGTGCTAGGTGCTGAAGACTTTGGTTCAGGAAGTATTTCAGTGGAAGAAGCCCTTAGGGGCAAAGGCACAAGCATTGGAGCTTCACAAACCACACAGCCTGAGAGAGGGGAGCCCAAAGGGAGAAATTCAGTACATATGGAGATCTCTGTCAGCAGTGTTGTAGGGTCAGAGCCTGGGCCTTGGTAGCCGTAACAAGCCAGGTTCAGCGGCTCATCCTTGGCAGGGCCGTAAGCAATGATAAGAAACAGAAAGCAGCAGGTTGCTTAACACAGCCACACTGGGAAAGGGAATGGACATAGGCTGACCCCCAAGACCGTCTTTAGAGTAACGATAGAGGGTTAGGCTTAAAGGGAAGGCAAGACACATGCGCAAGCTGATCAGCCCTGGTCACGATGCGGTCCCGCCCCTCTATGCCATCACCATCTGAGCTCCAGCCTCTCCTACAACATGGCCTGACCTGACTGTCACCAGAACTGTGTGAAAGAAAGCTCCTTCTAGGGAACAAGCCTCTCCTCTGGCCGGCACCAGACTCCAGTTCTTTCCTTCTCTAGCAGGAGATTCCTGGACAAATTCCAGTTTCTTGGGGTGCATGATTTCAATAATCTGATAACCAAAGAAGAAAGGTGCAAATTCTTAGATCATCTTCCCTCCTGCCAGGCCATCATACAGCCTCTTCTAGGTGGTGAGGCCACGTGACTCGGGAGGAGGATGTGAGAAGCAGTCTGTCCTATGAGTCCAAGCAAAGAACATGACTCTAGTCCTGCTGAAGTTCAAAGGGCCAGGTCTGGCCAGGGTGGACCCCCAGCACTCAGGAAGCAGAGGCAGGAGGATCTCTGTGAGTCCAAGGCCAGCCTGGTCTGCAGAGCTAGTTCCAGGACAGCCAGGGCTACACAATAAAACCCTGACTCATAAAACAATACCTAAGTATAAATAAATAAGTAAATACCACTCTAAACACTCAGATTTTACTCTTAGAACCCAGGAAGTCCCCTGGGGACTCTCAGTCATCTTCTTTCTTCCTTTCTTCCTTTCTTCCTTTCTTTCTTTCTTTTGTTGTTGTTGTTGATACAAGGTCTCCCTTACATAGCATAAGCTGACCTCAAACTTTCAATCCTCCTGCTTCAGCCTCAAGGTGCTAGGGATTCAGATGTGTGTCACCTGTCCTGGAAGTCACCTTGTTTCTTCTCTATCTGACCATGTATCCACTGAGGTCAGGGGACACCTTGGGAAGTCCCCAGACTTCTCTACTAATGCAGACAAGTCATGTGATCTTACCTTATCTATCTCACTTCTGTTACCCTTAGGGTATAGAAATAAAAAGGACGTGGGCTTCAAGACGGCTCAGCTGATGGGGGACTTGCCACCAGGCCTGAGGACCTGGGTTCAGTTCCTTGGACCCACATGGTGGGAGGAGAGAATGGACATCTGGAAGTTGCCCTCCGGCTTCCACACATGACACACACATGCATAAAAATGAAACAGTAAATGGAAAAGCTTTCTATTTATTATATTATATTATCATGCTTAAAGGTCAAAAATTTAAACTAAATCAAATATTAAAATTCCCACATAGGGGGGCTGGAGAGACGGCTTAGTGATTAAGAGCGGGGTTCAATTCCCAGCACCCACATGGTAGCTCACAACTCTCTATAACTCTAGCTCCAAGGGATCCAATACCTTCTTCTGGCCTTGGGCCCCAGGCATGCGCATGGTACACAGACATATATGCAAGCACAATTTTTTTTTAAAAATCCCCATATATAAAAAAAGAAACCACTCCTTTCAGAGGTTTGCTTTCCTAGTTCTGAAGTTGCCTAATGTACTTCCATGTTGTGTGTGCCGGTATGTGTGACTGTGCACGTGTGTGTAGAGGCACATGTGTGCTTGTGTGTGGAGAACACAGAACAACCTCAGATGTCATTTCCCAAGCACCTGTTTGTGTTTCTTTGAGATAAGGGTCTCACTATGCTGCTTTGGCTGGCCTGTGTAGAGCAGACTGGATGCAAACTCACAGAGATCCACTTTCCTCTGCCTCCCAAAAGCTGGGATTCAAAGGATGCACCACTGCCTCGCTCCATTTTGGTTTTTGTGACAAAGTCTTTCACTAGCCTGAAGCTCACCAATTAGACTAGGCTGGTCAGCCAAGGCACCCCAAGAGTCTCCTTGCCTCCACCTCCCCAACAAGTGTGCACCACCACACCCAAATTGCTTGTTTGTTTGTATTTTTAACATGGGTCCTGGGGGAGTCAGATTCAGGTTCTGAGATCTTGGTTTGGAGTACTTTTGGTTTAAGGGGCTTTGTTACTTAGTTTGAGGTTGTTATTTTGTTTTAATGGAGCTATATATTTGCTGTGTGGTTGGTGTTAATTAATTGTCAACTTGAGAGAATCTGGATTCACCTGGGAGGCCAGCCTCTGGACTTGCCTGTGAGGGATTATCTTGATTTTGTTAACTGAAGTGGGAAGACCTGCCCACTGTGGGTGCCATCATTCCCTCGGTAGGGACGCTACACTGAATAAACTGGAGAAAAGGAACTAAGCAGGAATCTTGGCCTTGATTCTTGACTGTGGATGCAACAAGATCAGCTACCCTAAGCTCCTGCCACCGTGACTTCACCCCCATGATGGACCATACCCTGGAACCAGCAGCCAAAATAGCCCTTTCTCCCTTAAATTGCTTTGGGCATATTATTTGATTGCATCAGCAAAAAAGAAACTAAGACACCACCTTAGAAAATGATTTTTCCCCTTGATACTGTTTCCAACATATCTTCATTTCCCACAGAACCAAGCAAGTATCCAGCCCCTAAAAATTAACATACTCAAGTCTTAAAACCAAAGTCAAAATACATTTTCATCGATCATCTTGACAAAGACATCAATGTTGGCAGAACTCTGAGTTTTATCCTCTCTCTGGCCTCATTATTACAACAGACCTGTTTTCACATTCGTTCATAAGAAGAGTGCTGCTATTTTCTACACTGCCTACCCATTATATGCTGAATCTATTTTAAAACCAAACTAGGACTTCCCTCTGAAATATTCTAAGATGCATTACCATAGTTTCATATAGATGCTCTAGCTTACGCAAATCATTATCTCACCAAGAATTATAAATTGAGTTCAAAGGGGAGATGGTTCAGTCAACAAAGCGCTTGCTGTGCAAGCATGAGGACCTGAGTTTGAATCCCCAGCACCCATATAGAAAGCTAAGGGTAGCTTCAAGTACAGTGAAGGACTGTGATAGAAATTGCAAGGACTTGCAGCACGCATAAGCATATAGCCCTACACACGCACGTGAGCACACATGCACACACACACACAGGCACTGAAGTCACTAGTTTAAATGGGGCAAAATATGATTTATTGTCTATGCTTTAGGGTTTAACTAAACCAGAAGCAGTTAGAAGCAGCTCACAAGTGAAATGAAAGGCTTATAGAACATAACAGATCATAATAGACAGCACAACAGCATCCACATCTTAGAGGCAAGAAGTTAAAGAGACTGGAGAGATGGCCAGCGGTTAAGAACACTCGCTGCTCTTGCAAAGGAGCTGAGCTCAGCCCCCAATATCCCTGTCCCACAACTGGCCAGAACTCCTGCTGCAGGGGGTTCCACACCCTCTTCGGGCCTCCTAATATGTACAGAACATACACGGGCAATCACGTGCGTACAGTAAACGCGAATCTTTAAAAGGAAAGTTAAAGGATTTAAGTTAAATAATTCTATGATAAAGGAGTACGATGGCTTTCAAAAAGAAACCCTTCCTAAGCCTGTGACCCGGCCTCATGGAGACTTTTTCCATCAAAAGTAATGGAACGTTTCTAGAATAATTCACCTGACTGGGTATTACAAGTGAAGCCAACTTTTCCTCCTATTCCTTCCCTATTACATGGCGTAAGCACATGAAATATAACACTATTATTCCAAAAGGAAGACGCATACTCTACTCTAGTCCTTATTCAAACACTCGGAGGAGGCTGCTGCCGTAACAGCTTTATAGGGCATGGGGACACGCCTAAGGAGCCTTTATTCTGTCTGTAAATCACCCCCCCCCTTCATTTCATTCCTCCTTCTTCACATATGTAAATTACCATGTCTGATCTCCCGTGCCCCTACCAGCCACAACAACCAAATTGCCCTCGAGGGACATCCATTGCCTTGTTATTTTGGTCTAGTATTAAAAAAGAGAAGGCAAGGGGAAAGAAAAGCTATTTATTATACTTTCAAAAAATCAGAGTTCTTCCTGATTAGATTTCTGGCTCACTGATAAATGTTTATTCCCTGAAATATATTATTTCGGTATTCTGAATATTTGGTTATTTTAGAGCCAGGCTATTGTACACTGTTTCCAGTATAAATTGTCTCTAATAATATATGCTGAGCTTTGAAGGGAGCATTTGGTCAAATTCTAATTCCTGCCCCCTTGGGATCCAGCCCCAACTTCCAGCAGAAGCATCAAAGGCGGCAGAAGAGAATTTTAAACAACTTGCACACAGCCACACGGCCTAAAGACCACAGTCTTTTCCCTCCTCCCCTGAAGCACCTTGTGGGATGCTTAGCACATCGAGCACAGATCTTTCTCTCCATCACAAAATTTTAAACACAGTGCCTTGTTCCCACCATTAAAAAAAAGAGAGAGAGAGAATCCAAAAATAAAAATAAAAAAAAAAAACACAATTCCTATGAGGGTTGAGCTGTAGCTCAGGGCTTAAACTTGTGAATCATTGCACACTTAATAAGAATAAATAGCACATGCATCTCAGTGGAGAAAATCCACCATAGAAATTCCATATTCCCACACAAAATCATCTATAGACAGAAGTTGTTCCGTTCTCATGGCATCTCAGAATTGTAGGAAATTATTTTCTTTTCATGCCCTAAAACCCTGAAAGAAGGCCTTTCCATGTTTCTTTCATTAAAATCGTACGTGTGACTTCATTCCTGACCTTGCACGAGCCCCAGTCAAGAGGGGAAGGAGAGAGCTTCCTGCAATACTGCACTCATCGAGTTGCATTAGGCTCAAAATCCAAATCTCCGGGATGCGTATTTGTCATGTCAGCCCGAGCTGAAGGCATCTGCCAAGAGACTATTTTCACTATTCGGCTGGTGCCAGCCAGAATCCACTTCCACAAACCTGCATACTGATGAGACCGAAGCTCTCAGTTATTCCCCTCCGCTTCTTTCTCATACCTCTTCCCTCTGCAGAGGAGTGAAGCCATTTTACTAATTCATGAATACCCTGATTATCCAACCATCTAAAAAAATTTTTACTCATCAATAACAGTCAACTAAAAGCAAAGCACATCCCACGGGGGTTAGAGGGAAAGACAGGCAACTGCGAGTATTGATTGGCGAGACTTCCTGATACTCACTGAAGGCAGCCACTGCCAGGGCCAGGGTGACAATAATGGAGAACCAGGATACCCACAGTGCCTTCTTCCTGTAGTTCTGGGCTTCATGGGGTTTCAGCCGGGTGCTGCTTTCCAGTAAACCTGATAGAAACAGGAAGGAGAGGGAGTAAGGCATTTTCATACAACAGAACGCACAGCCAGAGCTACGGCCTCTCATTCAAAGATTGCAAACCCACAGCCTGTGGGCCAAGATGTGTTTTGTCTGGCCCACACTACGTTTCTACAACTAGGAGACTGCACATCAAAAACAAAACAGAATTATCAAGTGTTCTGGCATTCCTTATGAAACGACAGGCCCCAGCAGTATCAGATAAGAATTTCCACAGGGCAACAGAAATTCTCCAAGTTAGAAGGACTCCTCCACACACCTCACCACTTCCTGAGGTCACACCATGCCAATCTTCATCCTCTGCACGAAGCCACTTGGCTCAATAGAATGTTCTCATCCCAACAAAACCCTTCATTAGGAAAGAACTGTAGTAACTAGTTAGATGTGTGGGTTCCCTAGCTGTGAGCATTGATCCATTAGTACAGTCCCAATAGCAGTGTGGGGTTTATACAAACCAAGGAATCTGGGACCATACAAATGCCCTCTCTAGACCCCTAGGCAACCAGTAGCCATCAGGCCCAGATTATACAGCATGTTTTCTCTTTCCTTTGTATTGAAGCACACATTAAGCAAATAACTGATTAACCAATCAATTAATTAAAAATTTAAAGCCTTCTCAGGGATCTAGGGAGAGAGTTCATTTTAACAAACTGCATGCCATACAAATATGAGGACCTGAGTTTGATTCCCCAGAATCCTTGTAAAATAAATGGGCATAGTAACACATACTTTTAATCCTAGCACTTCAGAAACAGGGACGAGAACATCCCTAGGGCTCACTAGCCGGCCAGTATACCCTGCTTGATGAGTTCCAGGCCAATGATAGACTCTGTCTCGAGGTGTATAGCATTCCCAAGAAAAGACTTCTGATTAAACTACACCCACAGATGCATGTACACACACACATACATACTATCTGAATCTGAAAGTACATTGAAAACTGCTAAAGCCAGACCTAGCTTCCTAGGAAGGCTTCAAGTACAACAAGGCTTATTTCCTATGCTTTGCACGTAAAAAGTCCTTGACAAGAGTCTGTGATAACTCACCAGCAATGCCCACGGACACATCTCCGGGTTGATTTGTACTTCTTTCTTATCCTCTGAGAATAAAAGTGTAGGGGCTGGAGAGGTGGTTAGAGCACATGCTGCTCTTGCAGAGGACCCAAGTTTGATTCCCGTACTCATGTCAAGCAGATCCCAATTGTCTGTAACTCCAGCCCCAGGGGATCTGACAGGATCTCCTGTCCTCCTCATATGCAGACATGTACACATACCGTAAATAATAATGATAATAGTATTTGTATTTTAAAAATAATAAAATTGTAGCCAGGCAGTGGTGGTACATGTCTTTAATCCCAGCACTTTGGAGGCAGTTCTCTGAGTTCAAGGCCAGCCTGATCAACAAAGACAGTCCTAAGACAGTCAGGGCTACACAGAGAGAAGCTCTGTCTCAGAAAACCAAAGATGATGATGTGTGTATATACTCTTTCTTAGTTACCAGCGACTTAAAATATCAGTCATGTATCTTATACAAGTAAAGTCAACTGTGCCAGCTCTGGTTTCGGAACGTATCTTTCAGAGACAGGGCGGCCTCGTCACACTAGCTGTAGACAATGGTGAACAGGAAGGTAAAGCTTAGGCACCATTTGTAAAATGTCACAGCATGAGATGTACCACACACGAGCACCATTCCTGTATCTGACTGACCGCCACTATTGGAGCAGAAAGGACAGGAGATTGTTCTTCTTATAATTATGGTCATGACTGACACACCTACAAGACAGGTTAACATGAGAAAAACAACATAAAAACATATAGCAAATGTATTAAAACAAAGATCTATGCAATGGGTTAGAGATGTTGTTCACTCAGTAGAGTGCTTGCCTAGCATGCAAGAAGCCCCAGATTCCACCCATAGCACTGCCTAACCACACATGGGGATGAATGACTGAAATCCCAGTACTTGGGAGGTGGAGGAAGGATCATAAGTTCCTTGTTGTCTCCATCTTCAGATACATAGGGAGTTTGAGTGCAGCCTGGCATACATAAGATTCCATCTCAAAAATTAGTAAAACCAACAATCAGATATTGGGAGGAAAGGATGAAGAAGAGGTGAAAGGAAAGAAGAGGAAGAGGGAGAGGAAAGAGGAGAACGAAAGAAGTGGGAGGGGGAGGGAGGGAGGAAGAGGAGCGGTGAAGAGAGAGAGAGATCCCATCCTATGTGACGTGGAAGGCTTCAGAAATAAAGACCCAAAAGCCAAGGGGAGCTATTTTTATGCTCCGATTCAATGAAAAATGCATATCCCTGTGGAGATGAGATTAGATAAGAGACGAATGAGGCAGAGAGACTCAGCGAGACCTGTCTGCTCTGAGCCTTAGTGTTCCATAAAAGACACCGATGTGCTGAGTATGGCACAGGCCCCCTTCTGGGACGAGGTCTTTTGATTGACTCACCATTAGACAAGGGCAGTCAGAGAGTTTCTCTCTCTCTGTCCAGCTCTCACACTTCGGGAGGGGGTGTGCAAAACAATAATTCTTGGGTTTATGGTTATCTTTGAGGTAGGAGGGTAGAAATTTCTTTCCTGTTTTTTTTTTTTAACATTTGGGATTTTTTAAATGTGTGCGTGTGTGTACACTGGTATGTGTTCGGGTTCATATGCACATGCATGTGCACATATTTGGAGGTCAGAGGTTAACCTCAGGTGTTCCTCAGATACCGTCTGCCACATATTTTGTGATAGTGTCTCTCTCTCTCTCTCTCAACTTGGAGCTCACCTATTCTGCTTAGGCTGGCTGGCCTGTGGGTCCTGGAGATCTGCCCATCTCCAGCTCCTCAGTGCTGGGGATACAAGCATGCGCCACCACACCCAGCATTGGTTTTACATGAGTTCTGGGGACATAACTCAGGTCCTCATGCTTGCAAGGCCAGCACCTTACCAACCCAACCAGCTCCCCAGCCTGGAATTCTAGTTTCCATGGTCAGCCTTGCGGTGCAAAGGGAAGGAGAAGAAAAAGGACAAGGCTTTGTTTTTAAGGTCTTCTAGAAACATTCAGCTCAGAGTGTCCAGCAGGCCAAGGTAGTGTGCTTTGGGAAATCCTTTTCTGAGCCCCATCACTGCCCAAAGCAGTTTCCTGTTTAAAAGAATCAGGACAGCTGGGCGTGGTGGCCTGTGCCTTTAATCCCAGAACTCAGGAGGCAGAGGCAAGGCAATCTTTATGAGTTCAAGGCCAGATTGGTCTACATAGTGTGTTTCAGAACAACCAGAGCTATACAATAGAGTCTCTCTCTCTCTCTCTCTCTCTCTCTCTCTCTCTCACACACACACACACACACACACACACACACACAATTATAACAAAGATCCAGCTGAACTACCTCAGCCCAGTCATCTTTGAACAGGCCTCAAAGCATGCAGGACTTTGCAGACAGGTGTTTTGTGAGTAGGTAGCCCAAGAGACATCAGAGTGAGTAAAACCAGGCGGGGAAGGGCACTTCTATAGGATCAAAGGATAAATGAGAAAGCAAGCAGGCATTACCAGCCCCATCTTCACCTTTGCACTGGGAAACTAGCCTCAAACCTCCTTCATTAATTCAGACACGGAGCTGCAGTTGTAGCTGGTTGGCACAGGGTCTGCCTACCACACACAAGGCTAGGTTCTAACCCCAGCACCAAATAAAACAGGCAGGGTCATAGACAGCTAAGATCCCAGCCCTCCCGAGGTGGAGGCGGAAGATTAGGAGTTCAAGGCCATCCTCAGCTCTACAGTGAGATTGAGGCCAGCCTAGGCTACATAGACTATCTCCAAATAGTAAATAAGTGAGAGCAGGCTGAGGGGAAGAATTCAGGCCTCTTGTCTGCACAGATTCTGCTGCAGGTCCTGGAGCCTTCGAATGATAACAGCACAGTTCTCTGTTTCTTCCTGGGCTCAAGAAGAAAAATCTCTTTTTTATCCCTAACAGCAAATCACTCCTGTGTCCACGGGAAGCTATAACCTAGAATAAACAAGTCCCATGCACCTCTAAAAGCTCCCTTCCCTTTCCCAAATGAGTTAGAAATCTATCTAGAGAAATGGTTCAGTGGGTACAGTGTTTGCTGTGCAAGCCTAAAGTCCTGGGTTCAGATCCCAGAAACACATAACAGACAGACATGGAGGCATACCTGTCACCTTAGTGCTGGGGAAGTAGAAGCAAGAGGATCATGGAACTTTCTGCCTAGTCAGTCTAGTGAAAAGGCAACTCCAAGTTCAGTGAGAGACTCTGTCTTGAAAAACAAGGTAGAGTGAGATTTCATCTCAGGGAAGCTACACCCATGCAGTCTCATCAGTATGGCTGCCTACACAAGATCTGAACAAGGATGACATGGACCCGCATGCTAGCACGGAAGGAGGAAATGATATGGAGTCTCAGCCCTAGACTAAGAACCGCTGGCAACTAAGGAACACTGAGAGCAGGAGAAACAGTCTTCTCCAGAGATAAGTCCGAAAACTGGTTACCAAGTGATCAGCCCTGTAGGCTGAACTTATATATAATAACAATTAGAGAAACAGAGCCTGTGAATTCGAGAGAGAGCAAGGAGGGTTGTTCAAGGGAAGGGTTGGAGGAAAGAAAGGGAAAGGGGAAAACGATGTAATTATATTTCTAATTTGAAAATTAGGAAAAAATAAGACTCCAAAACTGGTGTTTAAAAGGGGGTGGTTAGCCGGGCGATGGTGGCGCACGCCTTTAATCCCAGCACTCGGGAGGCAGAGGCAGGCAGATCTCTGTGAGTTCGAGACCAGCCTGGTCTACAGAGCTAGTTCCAGGACAGGCTCCAAAGCCACAGAGAAACCCTGTCTTGAAAAACAAAAACAAAAACAAAAAAAAGGGGGGGTGTGAAATAAAATTTTAAAAAAAGTTTTTTTTCAGTTTTTTGAAAATGTTTCTCTATGTAACAGCCCTGGCTGTCCTGGAACTCACTCTGTAGACCAGACTTGGCCTTGAACTCATAGAGATCCCCTTGTCTATGCCTTTCAAGTGTTATGCTTAAAGGTGTGTGTTGCCACCACCACCACCACCATCCCTGAATTTAAAAATAAATTTTAAGTTGAAAAACCTTTATATATATATATATATATATATATATATATATATATATATATATATACAAACACACACGCACACACACACACACACATACATATACATACATACACACACACACACATATGGTGGAGAGCAATCAAGAAAGATACTTGACATCAACCTCCGACTTCCACTTCTGCGCGCGCGCACACACACACACACACACAGAGTGTGTGCTTTCTTCCTGGTCCATTGGTTTCAGGAGAAGTGAAACCACACCACTTAAGTAGCAGCTCAAACGAATGGTTCATTTGCCAGGCATTCTGACAGCACCCATTTTAAGAGGTTTGTCCAGCGGAGGCAAAAACATGATCCCTTTGAGAAGCTGGTTTACTTTTCCACAGGGGGACAGCCATTACTGGGAACACTCCTGCCCACTCTGCCAAACAACATTTCTTTCTCCCTCCAGAGCTGGCTGGTTTCGCCAGCACACCTGGCCCTGACCACGCCTGCCCTGTGAGTGTTTCCTCTGGCCTCACCAGGATCAGCACTCACTACAGAAGATTCAAGTGGGAGCCAGAAGGGGCTGGACCACCTGCTCCAGTGAGCCAGGAAGACTGGAGGTTCTTCCGGAGATCCTTCCCTGTGGTTCCCCTGGGAGACTGAAAAGTTGAGGAGGGAAAAGCAACATAAAGTCATTATCACGGAAACGCTTCAAAAGAGGAAGGACTTTTCTCTTTCAGTGCAACTGTGCTTATCTCTTTGTTTCCTTTATAAAAATGCAGCTGCGGGGCTCAGGAGGAGGCTTAGTGGTAAAGCACTTGCCACACAAACATGAGATCCCGAGTTCAAGTCCCGGAATCTACATAAAAACGCAGGAATAGTGGTGCATGCTTAGGTCCCCTGGACGTTCACTGGCCAGATAATGGAATCAACCAGTGAGAGAATCTGTTCCCAAAATAAGCTGACAGCACTTGAGAAATGGTACTTGAAGCTATCTCTGCCCTCTACATATGAGCACCAACATACACAAATAACATAGACATACATAGGTGCCCACATGGCTGATGCCAAGAATGGGCATGTTCTATATCCCCCAAAGGAAGTAGAATGTGATGACCCACAAGGACTCAGCTCAGAAGTGATGGGTCTCCACACAGATGCTCCTTCTGCCACCCAAAAGCCACAGGGATGTGGGGGAAGAGTGAGGGTTCAGACAGCAGTGTATCACAAGTGGGAACCAGGCAGGCTAGCCCAACAGAAACAGGCCTCAGGTCCATGTGCAGCGCTGCAGCCCCCTGCCCACAGCCAGTCTCCAGGATGGAATTTTAACCTAACTTAAACTCCACAATGTGCAATGTGGCTCTGACAATGCCAAGGGATATGTTAATGAAGGAGGACGGGGGGGGGGTAAACATATGTGAAGATATCTGAAGATGCTATTTCCTCAGCGGTCTGAACGACTTGTCATTGATTTCTCCTATGCTTATCCACTTTTGTTGTTCTTGTTGTCTCTGGGTTGAGTCTCACTCTGCAGTCAAGACTGGCCCAGAATTTGATGTGTAGCCCAGGCTGGTGGCCATGAACTCACAGTGATCCTCCTGCTCCTCTTTCCCAAGTGTTGGTTGGTGTTCTAGGCCAGAGTCACCACACCAGGCCATTGAGCTTTAATGCTCTGCAGAAAGGTGTTTTATTGTTTGTTTGTTTGTTTGTTTGTATTGGAAAGGCAGCTAGGGAAAAGTGCCCAGTAAAGTCTATAACTATGTAAGGAGGACCACATCCTAAGGTTTGAGACAAAATGATAAAAAATGGATATTTAAGAAGGAGAGAGGGAGGAAACCACTAAGATGAATTGGGCCTCTCTCCTGTGTGTGTGTGTGTGTGTGTGTGTGTGTGTGTGTGTGTGTGTTAGTTCCTGAAGGCCTTAAACCACAAAATGTTTGCTTGCTTCCTGAGCCACAGGCTCAACCAGCTGTCACAGTAGTGTTGGGACATTCTGGGCTCTCTGGAATTCTGAGAAATAGCCCATATCTCTTCTAAGAAGAAAATGTCCCCAAAAATCCCAAACCACTAGTTATAAAGCAACTTTCCAATAGGAATCAGCAGTGGTCTGCCATAGGGTTCTACCGCCTCAGAAGGAAGTCAACACAAAAACCAGTATGGAAGATGCAGCCAGGGTGCCCATCCCCCACACCCTGTGGGGATGGGGCCTAAGCTGAAAGCCATTTAAAGGGAGAGCTGGAGACCAGGGAGCGGTCCTCTTCCCAGGTTCCTGTCGCTGGTGGGAAGGTGGTCCTAACCCATGAACCATTTCCAAGAGATAGCAAAAAAAAAAAAAGGATATAAGAAAGATAAAATAACACAACCATATAAAATATTACACCCAAGCTTCCAGGAGGCTTCTGATTTAACTGGAGTTTTTCCATTTGTCATTAACCCTTTGCAGCCAGGAATGGGTGGAACAAAAGAAATGTCACAGCGACTTTCAGCTAGCTCAAAAATGGCACAGAACCCCGGGTTCTGTAGGGGACACAATGCATCCTAACAGAGAGATTGTGTGTGATATGTGAGCTTCCACACAGCAGTGGCTTATGAACAGCCAATGCTTTCAGGAGACAATATAATAGAAAATGAAGTTCATTTGACCACTGACAGAAAACCTAAAGAATGTATTCAGAAAAGGGTTTTGTTTCCTTGTAATTTAATGCTGAAGCAGGGCCTCTTGATATTAATAAATATCAATTCATTGCAGTATGGGTTTCTTGTCTGTCCTTCTGCAGGGGTTAGAAGAGACTGGCCAGCTCTTACAGATAACCCGCAATGCTACAGAATTAAGCCCAACCCGGGGCATCCGTCTTTCTTCAATACAAAATGTTTAAATCTTGCAATGCGAGTTACCACGGAGTAAAGGTAATTCTAACACCCCAGAATTAAAGCGAGAGGTTCTTCGGGGTTTCCGAGGGTGCCACCTTCTCTCCTGTCCTCAAGGCTATACAGTTCTGAGGGAACAGGGAATGAACCTGCAACCCCGGTGCAGAACTCGTTCCAAGCTGGAGCAGCTCCAGTTCCCCGCACAGCATCTCTGCCGCTTCTCTGGGAAATCTGTTTCCATGTCATCCTGTTTCACACGCTACAATTCGAAATCTCTAAGAAAGAAATCCTGCATCCCAACACGAAACCGGAATATAAAGATGTGCAAGGTACTAAGAATAGGACAGAAACCTGCTGGAACTAAAATAATATAAGCACTCTACAGTCGACAGATGAAAGCTTCCAAGAAAAAAAAATGAGTAGAAGTGTTCAGAGCCGGCTGCCTGGGAAGGGCCTGGCTGCAGAGACCCCAAATCTGCCACCAAGGGTTTTAGCGAAACCGTTGATAATTTTCGAGGGGTCCAATTCGGAAGCAGCAAGAAAGAGCAAAGGTGTAGTAGATGCCGTCGTCTCCGCAAAGAATCGGAGCCGAGGGCCACGAGGGCAGGATGGGGAAGGAGAGCCAGGAGGGATGAATAAGGGAGCCCTGGCGTTGGATGCAGGCCCCCTAAGGAGACAGTGACTTCCGGGAGATGCACGGGTCCAAAGCCAGCGTCCAGGGAAGGACTCTGAGAGCTGGACACACGTTCTCCAGGAACTATGAGCTTTGAGTAGCATCTGTGCAGACCAGTTAGCGGTCAGAGCCCCAAAACCCCAACCGCTCTGCCAGCACCCTCACACTGTGGAGCGGTGACCGCAGTGACCCAGGACCTCAGAGAGAGTCAGGCCCTATTGAGTGCAGAGGCTAAGGGGACCTATGGGGCACCCCGCCACAAATCCGGCAAAAAGAAGTTTCCCCGGTGAATGGCAGGGCTCGCGCGGCGGGATGCATTAGAACCCACATCTCCCAGCACGGAGATGAACCCTCTCAGTCTCCTCTAAGCGACCAAGAACCCTATCTACAAACTTTTCCCGCGGACACCGGACAAGGCTGGCCTAGGCACCCGCCGGGATAGGGAACCTGAAAGGGGCTCCCAGGAGGCACCGCCCCCGGCCGGTACAAATCCCGAGAGGTGGGACTGTCGTATCTGCTCTCCGCGCTGAGCCGCGCGTACAGGGGACAGGTGGCTTCCGAGAGGCGGTGGGGAAAGGGCCCGGGGCGGTGGCAACTCACCTCGATCCTCCAGCCCGTCGCTGAACTGGCCGCTCTCGCTGATCCGCGGCTGCCGCTCCTCGTCCGGCTGCACTGAGGAGCTCACCGGGGCCGGGCTGGGGGCGGGGGCGGTGGTCGAGGGCGCGTGGCCCCGCGGTGGTGGTCGCGGAGCTCCGGGACCAGGGGGGCTGCGGCGCTCGCTGCCCAAGGCCGGATCCATGGCGCCGGGGCTGCAGATCCCCGAGGAGACACCGACCGCTTGTCCGAAGTGACAAGGGACCGAGGGCGCGGAGACGGAGAGCTTTCACCCCGACCGCGGTGAGCGGCAGGTCCGCCGCTAGCTTGGCGTGTGGAGGAGGCTGGGGCCGCGCTGTCGCTGCTGCGCTCCGCCCCCGGGGGCAGGTGCGGGCGACAGGGACCCGCCCCGAGGCGCTGAGCCCGGCCACCGGGATCGATGCACCGAGGCGGGTGGAGAGAGAGGGCCCCTCACGGACCAGGCGCGCGGAAGCCGAGGGACTGTTAGGGGGCGTGGGGACCAGCCTGCAGCTAGCGCAGGACTGGGCGAGGGCGTGACGGAGGACGCGCCCCCCACTCGCGTCGCGGATTGGTGCCCAGGAGGAACCCTTTCCACCCTAATTGCTCTGCAGTCGTCCGAGCCTGTGGCCGCGCGTGGGCAGGAGAGAGAGCGTCGCAGCTCGTCCCTCTTTCTCTCGTGGATCCATGCAGGTTACAGGGTTTGCACCTGGTTCCCTCCTGCCCAGGCCGGTATCGGAATTCACCTGTCCCCAAGTCCTTGTTTCTCCTGCATTTGAACGGCTTTAACTCTCCTCCCTATTTCCCTCCACCAACTTCGATGGAGGAATTGCTGAAACCGTGGTTTCTCCCAATGCGACTATCCCTGGGCCTTTTTCCATCCATCTGTCTCATTTCCCTGTCTGAACATCCAAGATCAATCCCCCTTGAAGACTCCTCTTCCTGCCGGTCCTTCATCCATGTTCTCCACATCGCTGACCCTGCCAACTTCATACCCTTGCGCGGTGGGGCTAGTCTTTCCAAGGAAGCTGCAACCTGGTCCACGGGGCCGGCCTGGGAAGACTCACAAGAGAATCAGCTCTATCGAGTTTAAATTTTATCAATAGGTTAGTATCAGTCTCTAAATTTAATCTGAGTGCTCCAACATGCCAATGCCTTTATTTAAAGGAATCCACCCTAGTTTCTTTCCAGAGTAACCGGTTTCCTTTCTAGTTTCTGCTCTGCCGGTGATCATGGAAGTCAGCCTAGAATTTAAACGTCTCTGCAGGGTTCCGGAGATGAAAAGGGGGTGGTGGTGGTTATATTTTATTGGGATCAGATCTGAGTGATCTTTTTTTAAAACATTATTTTCAACTATAAACTGAAAGCGTCAAACTAGGTCATTTTAACAGCCCCTTCTTTTCCCAAAAGAAAAAGAATCACGCCATGCTTGCTGGGCTTTAAGGCACGTGCGCGCGCGCGCACACACACACACTTATAATTTCTACCCTCTGGTCCTGATGCTGCCCTCGATAACAATGCTTCAAACGTACTGAGTCCCGGTCCTCCCACATCCTGGATTGTGGGGCGGGGGTTGCTCCAGGTTATTCCATTGGATGTCCTGTCAAGGGTTCTCAGACAATCACCTGGCTACCAAGAACAGAAAAGGCTCAGGCCTTGAGCGCAGCTGGAGGGCGATATCACAGACTGCGACAGAGTTGGCTGAAACCTTAGCGAGAGTGTTTTTAGACTCCATTTCCTCCTTATTCTGCTTTTTGAAAATCATTTTTTCTCTCTCTCTCTGGTGCTGGGGACAAGAGAAGAGTAGATTTACACAGGGTTTAGCACGAAACTATATCCCCCTCCAGTGTGTGTGTGTGTGTGTGTGTGTGTGTGTGTGTGTGTGTGTGTATGTTTGGTATTTTAACAAGCATTTCTTCTTTGCTCTCTGATTCAGTTGATCTTGAGAACTGCCTAGAAGTCTTGGACCGGCCCCCTCCCCAAACCCCGCCTCCCGCCCCTCGCCGCTGCAGGGGCCGCGGCCTCGCCTCCAAACATACACAAGCTGTATAGCAGGCTCTCTAAAAGAAAGAATCATTGTTCCGGTTCCTCTGTATCCAGAGCATCACACATGTAAAGGTGTAACTGAGCAAACTGGGGCTCATCAAGCTCCCTCGTGTTCGGTACCACAGCAAAGTCAGTACTTTGAAAGGGAGGAAGAGGGTTCAGGAGCAAGAGCTGTTGTAAGCTTCTCCTGCCTTTTATGCTCCAGCTCTCCCCAAACCAAGGCCCTGCCGATTCACTGGGAGATTATATTAGGCTTTCTTTAAGGGAAACGGCGTGGCCGGCACCTTGCTAAATGTTTCACAAGCATTCCCTCCCAGTTCAGCTGCGGCACAATTCGCAGCAGCTCCGCCCCCTAGGGGACATTCTTGAGAAGTTCAGGTGCTTTCTTTGATGCCACACTAGATGCATAAGCCTGCCTGGGTCTTTGATTCTATAAAAATGTGCTTCCAATCACATTAGAACTTTAACTGTGTTTTATATGTGGACATGAAATATGTTGACATCTTTTGAGTATACACAAAATTTTCTAAAAATACAACTAGCATGTAAGTCTAGGCATATGGAATTTGTACTGGCTAGTCTTTTATCAACCTTACATGCAAACTGGAGTTATCTGAAAGAAGGGAACCTCAACTAAGGAAATGCCTCCATGAGATCCAACTGTAGGATTTTCTCAATTAGTGGAAACTGGGGGAGAACCCATCCTGTGGTGGGTGGTACGATCCCTGGGCTGGTGGCCCTGGGTTCTTCTGTAAGAATCCAGGCAGGAACAATCCGGTAAGCAGCACCCCTCCATGGCCTCTGCATCAGCTTTTGCCTCCAGGTTCCTGCCCTGTTTGAGCTCTTGTCCTGACTTCCTTTGATAAACAGCAATATGGACGCGCAAACAAAATTAACCCTTTCCTCCCTGGGTTGCTTTTGGGTCACAGTGTTTCATTGCAGCACTAGAAACCCTCACTAAGACAGAACTCTTCTAATTTCAGGAACTCTGGCAGCTGAAGGCAGCTGCATTCCCCATGTCTGAGTCAGCAGTCAGCATCTCTGTGCCCATCATATGTGTAACTGCCACAGGCCAAGGAATTCCATGTGTGTTTATGAATATATTTATTGAGATTTTATTTCAACACTCTAAACATGAAGAAAAACAATGCCAAAAATATTCTAGAATCTTGTCATCCTCCTATTTCTAAATCACAAGTAGATGCAGACCTCTGAGTTCTGCTGGCTTCCAGTACAGTTCTGAGTGGTCATTTATCACAGCAAATGCACATTAATTATGTATGGTGCTACTTTTGTTCCTCTGCTATCATTATATTGATTTTAAAATTAGATATGTGGTACTCATAGATTCATTTCACAGTCACAAAAGTGAGTGGCCCTAAAGAATTGTAGAGGGGAGGAGAGAGGGAGAGGAAGGGGGAGAGGGAGAGGGAGAGGGAGTGAGAGTGGACCAGAGCTCAGTTCTCAACACCCACCTTGGACAGCTCACAGTCACCTGCAGGCCAGCTCCAGGGGATCTGGTGCCCCCTTCTGGCCTCCGAGGACACTTGCACTCATATGCACATACCCACACACAAACACACACAGAGATAGACACACATAATTAAAAATAATAAATTAAATTATTTTAAAATGATTTTTTAAGGAAGAAAGCCATTCCAGCAGGAAGCTGCAAAGGAAACGTGACTTGGTTGCAGTCAATGAACCAAGCAAGGCATTAAGAAAAGAAGAAACTGGGAATGCCAGGGAGTCCATGAAAATATTTAAGTTTTATGCAAACTAAAAACTGTCCTAAGCAATAAAGCCAACTTTATTTTATTTTATTTGAGGCAGGATATCATGTAGCCAAGGCTGGTCTAGCAGTCACTTATGTACCTGAGGATAACTTTGAACTTCTGATCCTCCTGCCTCCACCTTTCAGGTACTGGTATTGCAGGCATATGCCACAATGCCCAGCTTATGGAGTGCTGAAGATGGAAGCCAGGACTTCATGCCCAGGGCTTTTTCCATGTTAGACAAGCAGTTTGCCAACTGAGCCAACTAACCACCCAGCCCTTCCTTTTATGTCTTACATAAACACAAGCAGCCCTGAAGAGCATGTGCCCTGGAAGACAAGTACCCCAGAGCTGGATGGGGCAAGGAGCTAGCTGTGCCATACAGGAGGAGTGTCTATGCTGGGGCCAGAGTTGCCCTCAGTGGCATCTGAGAGGAGATCCCTAAGGTCCCTTGAAGAGTAGCAAGTATGTATGTATATGAACAGTGCCTGCACTAGGGAGTGCTATATTTATAAACTCTTTCTCATAAAAAAAAAAGAAAAAACGCAAACTAGGTCACGACCACAGAACATTTAGAGAGGTGACATATTTATGAGAAGCATTATTTATTTTAGAGACTTTGTAGCAAAACATTCTGCTGTCAGCCCCGCTGGTCCATGAGCTCTGTACCTGTGCATTCTGCAAACCACAGACCACAGTAGACATGTTTAAATTGTACTTCTACCGAATCTGCAGAGATCCCTTTTTCTGTCTTCCCTGCCCTGTGTGTGTGTACACACATGTATGTGCGCGTACGTGCTTGCGTGTGTGTGCATGTGTGTGCATGTGTGTGTGTGTGTGTGCAGGCCAGAGGACAACCTCATATGTTGATCCTCAGACACGGTCTACTTTTTATTTTTCTTTTATGTCAGTGTCTTTCTCTGGCCTGGAACTCGCCAAGTAGACTCGATGGGACCCCACGTCTCTCCCTCTCCAGTGTGTGCCACATTTTGAAATATAGGTGCTGAAGATTGGATTCAGGGCCCTGTGCTCACAAAGCGAGCACACTGAGTTATCTCCCCAGCCCGGAGAATTTTTTTCTCCTCATTATTCCTAAACAATACAGTGCAACAATCACTTACATAACAGTAACTTTATTATGAGTGTGCTGGTTGGTTTTCAGCTTGACACAACCTAGAATCACCACGAAAGAGGGTCTCAGTGAAACACTGTCTAGATCAGTGATTCTCAACATGTGGGTCACAACCCCTTTGGGGGGTCACATATCACCTATCCTGTGATATGTGTTTATGTTACGATTTATAACAGTAACAAAATCACATGTATGAAGTAGCGACAGAATAATTTTGTGATTGGGGGTCACCACGACATGAGGACCTGTATGAAAGGGTTGCAGCTTTAGGAAGGTTGAGAACTACTGCTCTAGATCATGTGGGCCTGTGGCCATGTCTGTGGGGGGTTACCATAGTTATTAGTTGACGTGGAAGACCCAGCCCACTGTAGGTGGGACCATCCCCTAGTTTGGAATCCTGGGCTGTAGAAGAGTGAAGAAAGCAAGCCGAGCAGCAGGCATGCCAGGACTCGGTCTCTCCCTGCCTCTCACTGTGGATGTGAGCAGTCATTTCAAATTCCTGCTGCATTGACTTCCCCACAACAGGGGACTAGGACCTAGAACTGGAACTGCAAGCTAAATAAACTCTTCTTCCCCTAAGTTGCTTTACCAGGCCACCTTGTCACAGCAACAGGAACTAAGACAGTGAGCAGCTTAGAGATGATTTACAGTGTACAGGAAGAGATGCATGTAAATCGTTTTATACAAGGGATTTTGATTGTGTGTAAGAGTCCTGGAACCAGTCCACCAGATACCACAGGGCAACTAAGCTATAAGATATCCAAAAAGAAGCTGTAGAGACAGCTCAGGGGTCAAAGGCACTTGCTACCAAGCCTGACAACCTGATCTTCAGAACCCATATTGTTGAAGGAGAACCAATTCCCTCATGTTATCCTCTGACCTCCACAAAGGCACCATGGCACATATGCACCAGAAAGAAAGAAAGAAAGAAAGAAAGAAAGAAAGAAAGAAAGAAAGA